>JALMGJ010000008.1:20292500-20772500 GCA_023362775.1 Charina bottae | reverse complement strand
TGGGGGAAAGATTATTTCTGCTCTAACATATTTCCAAGGATGTGCCATAGTTAATGTTAGGGGATGGTGATCGCTTTCTAATCGTGGATCTATCTCCAGCCACTGTAGGGCTTTTAGAAGATCACATGACACAATCCAGTAATCAACTATGGAGCTCCTTCCTGCCCCCCAATAAGTATATTCTGCTGGGTGGTTCCCTGCTACAGAGCCATTGAGAATATATAGCTCTAGACAAGCAGTCATCTGTCTCGCACACAGGCCTGCCCAGTTAGATTTTAAATCCTTAGATTCTCTTGTACACAAAGGTTCCTCTAAGATATACTCCTCATAAAAAAGCTTAAATTGACAAAATAATGCATAGTCATTTGGTCCCATCCTTGCATTCAGGTCCCCACCAATAATTATTGATGCTGCAGGATATTTATCTAAACAACTAAGGATAAAATTTTCTATACTCTCCCAGATAGTATTAATCTGAGCATAAGTTTTAAAAGGGGGAATATAAATATTAAAAAGCAAAATTTCGGCTTGATTAAATGAAAGCAAAGAGGCCGCTACCCATGGCTTCAGCGGAGGTAATGATACAGCTACAATATATAATAAAGTCTGTGTCATAAAGTCACAATACCACCCTTAGGTCTCCATCCTGCCTTGCTTGGGGTAGCCAAAATTGAATTAGCCCGATAACCATCTACCTCCACCTCTGATGTGGCCCAGGTTTCCTGGAGAAGAAGAATATCAAATCGTGACAAGTAATCAGAAAAAGATTGGTCTTTTGATGGTGCAGCCCAGCCTGCAATGTTCCAAGTTAAGAAGGAAATTACATCAGCATTTGAAAACTGTCATAAGGCTTGATTTTGATGAGCCAATGATGTAAAATCATTATGATGACCTGGAGAACCAGTAATGGGCGGCTGAGCCTCAACCAAAGATTGGCTTGTCTCACGTAGATTCTGAGTCTCCTCCTGGGCATCTTTCTCTGAAGGGACGCATTTAACAAAGCGCTGGTCAGCATCTGTCTGTGGTGTAGAGATTGCTGCCTCCTCAATTATTTGCATGGACTGAACCCTGTTTATTTCATATGGACTGGAACAATTGTTGTTTGGATGTCGCTTATCCTCATAAGACTTTGTCCACCAAGTGTTGAAAATTAGTGTCAGTTGTTGGAGATACCAGATCAATGAGAGGTTCTGCGGTTGCAATAATCTCCAGTAAGGTTTTCTTAAGATTTTCTATCTTGTATATAATACCGTCTTGTTCCTTCCTGGGCAGAGAGCCAAAGGCACTGATAAGGCCTGCTTCAGCGGAGTCAGCCTCACTGTCTATTTGAGAAGGAGGTTGACTCCCGCTGCCTTGCTTTTCCAAGGTCTTATGGGGGGAGGGAAGCTTACTAGCTTCTGTTTGTTTATTTATTTATAAAATTTATATCACCGCCCATCTCCCTCCACTGGAGGGACTCTAGCTTCTGTTGCACTTTTGGTGTGGGAATAACATCTGGGTACAGCAGCATTAAATAAAGGTTTAACTGTTACCTCACGAAACACTCTGGTGGGAAAAATTTGAGAAGATGCTAAATATGATCTCATCTTTAATATCATAGCTGGGATAGTAGGCTGTTTGAAAGTTAATAAAATCCGTTTTTGATTTCGCACTGTAGGAAGCCATTCAATAGCATCTAGATCTATCAGTCTATGATGACAGTGCAGGAGTTGCCCTAGTGAGCTTTTAATTGCTCTCCTATAGTCCCAACGACCCATGTTGATCTTATTCCGGGAGATACAGAGAGCAACCTGCTGTGTTTGCAGTGTGCATTTTTGCACATTTTGCTTACAAGAAAGTTCCTCAGCTGAACCGACAACAGAGTTGTTACATATATTACCTCCTTTTGCCTTATCAAAGGGTTGGGATTTATTAGCACTTTTGTCTTTAGGGTGTTGCTTGTTTTTATCAGTTTGTTTCCCTTTAACGACTTGCTCTTTGGCTGAGCATATATCAGGGATGTCTTGATTTATCATGACTGCTTTTGATTTAGTAATGGCGGTGAGTCCGGCATCATGTTTAGAAACAAAAGCTTCAAAGTCCTTTTTTAGCATGTCCAAATTGTGTTTAATATCAGACAATTGCTCAAACAATGTGATAACGGTTTGGGCTGTGAGAAGGCATTGCTTTGTCATGAATTCTGTTGTATTTTCCCAAGGGAGTCTCTCCAAGTTCTTTCTTTGTGTCCTGTTTTTAAACTTATTTTTATTTCCCTTGAGATTATTGGGTGAGCTAGCTAATTGTTCGGGAAATCCAAAATGAGAGTCCAAAATACTCTCATTTTCATTTAGCTCATCCCTAATACAGAGAGAAAGGTCTAGCAGCTGTTGCTTTTCAAGCTCGGTTTGAAAATCGCATTCGAATGATTCAAGGGCTGCTGTAGTGGGAGTAGGAGTTTTACTTACAGTTTTCTTTCGTTTGAGAAATTCTTCTATTTTTGGTTGTTTTGGTTGTTTCGCAGACTTCGAAGGAGAAGGAGAGTTTGGGCTATTTCTATAACGATTCTTCCTCTTTCCCATGTTGTTAAATCCACTCTGAAAAGGTTTTGCTGGTAGCTTTTACTCCACGGTCTTCTCTCAGTGGAGAGATATAAATATAGTTTAAAAGGTATACTATAAATATCAAATTTAAGAACTAGAATATCCTAAAAACTTATTGTAACTAAAATTATCAAAAAGGAAACAAAAATAGCTAAAATAAACTATATAAAAATAGTAAAATTCTTATAAAGGCTGGAGCTTAAAAGAACATGTGTTACTTGGTTGCTGGGTTGGCTCCTCCCTTCATTGTATGATGTGTTCTTTAGAGTAAGAGCAATTAATGATAGATCTCTCAAATGAGCAATGTTTATAGGTAAAGGTAAAGGTTTTCCCCTGCACAGTCATGTCCGACTGTAGGGGGCGGTTCTCATATCTGTTTCTTAGCCAAAGAGCCAGCGCTGTCCGAAGATGCTTCCACGGTCATGTGGCCGGGATGACACATGCAGAATGCTGTTACCATCCCACCAAAGTGGTACCTATTTATATACTTGCATTTGCATGCTTTCGAATTGCTAGGTTGGCAAGAGCTGGGGCGAGTGCGGGAGCTCACTCCGTCACGCGGCACTCAGGTCTTGAACCATCGACCTTCCGATCGACAAGCCTGGCGTTTTAACCACTGAGCATGTTTATACAAAGTGATATTAACTGAAGAGACTATGTAATCAAGTAGACACTGCATCTATCCATCCTATCAGAAATGGAGAACCTACAAAAGCTTCCACTGATTTCCAAATGAAAGGCTCTGCTATATCTGTATTATACCAAGATGAGAGGGAATGAGTACTCTAGGCAAAATTAATTATGACATTAGCGACTAAAACTATACTCCTACTCAGAATTAGAAGCAAAATGCTCCATTTACTTAATGAATCTAAGCCTCCTTAATTCTGTATTTGATTATAGCCTATGATTCTTGATATGGTATGGAACAAATATGGTCAGAATTATGAAGCTCCAAATTTCACCTCATTATAATAGCACTGGGGGCATTACAAGGATAATTTAAGAATAGAAATCAGTTCTAAGTTACAGCTTGTAGAGTGAGATATTGAACTTCATGAATATTGTGGAAAACAAATGCTTATTTAACACACTCTTATGTGTTAAGAAAATAAATGTGATAAAAACACCCTCCTCCTGATCCTTTCTTGTTAACTGTCTCTCAGCCCCATCTAATTTAAAAGGTGTGGCCATGATTAAAATATATACCCCAGCAAATGCTGACTGCTTAAATAAAATAAATATAAACATGCAATATGCTGTAACTGGTTGTCTGTAGAATTAGCGAATGACACTTCAAGTCCAACAACAACCATAATGGCAAGAAATATACAATTTACCATTTGTGAAGTTCCTGTGAAGAATTATAGTTTTATACAGTAGTTCTGAGTGTTTGAGTAAGTTCACTTGCCTACTTTTGTTTACATGTCCTATATTGTTCTTCAGCAGAATTTAAGGTCTCAATTATAATACATATAATTCTGTTTATAGTTACATTGCGCCATAGATGTTGTGGTTTTAAAATTTGTACAGATGCTGTTATTCAGGCATATTTTCAACAGTGTTGCTGTGCATGGTAAGATTTCTATCCTAGAGGGAAAGTTGAACCAGCACTGGGTAATAATCATGTATTGTAAAATATTACTGTGCAAAAAGAGATATGATGATGCTTAGTACAATTACAGCCTGCAGTTCAGAAACATTGAACATACTATAAGCAGGCTAGACAATACCTTAAGCATGAATAGGTTCCATCATGCAGTACCTTAGTAAATTGTCTCAGTCATTCAAATGGGAACAGCACATTCAAATATGGCAATTGCATGCAATTTTATACACAAAAGATTATATGGATAGCAATCCCTGCGTAGAAAGATAAGGAAGATAAGGAAGTTGTGCTTGCTTACACAATTGGACAGATTATTCCTTTCAGTTATTGCCCAAAGCATCCTCAGAATGTATTTTGTTTGGAATGAACATGTCAAAATATCATATACAAGATGTAACACCAGAAGAATACTTAGTCTGATATGTGACATCAGTCAAGACTTCCTGTTTCTCAGTGAGCACATGCCATATTTTGCCAAAGCTGACAGATTTGGGCATGTACTCATATGAAACTTAATCATAGGCATGATTTCAGAATAGGTCTATTACAGTTCTCTGATGTGTATTATCTATAATATTTCATCCATATATTTATGTCTAGACCCATCTACAAAAATATCAGCTATGTATTTACTACTTAAGTAGCATAAATATTTATATTAGAGCTGCAACTGTATAGTGCTTGAGGGTGAGAAAAAATAAATACTTCCTTAGAACTTATCCCACCCATGAACTCAAAGAAATAAATGTGCTTAGCTGTGTCTAACTCTGGTAAATGGCTAAGAGTGGCCATATTTAATTATAATAAAAGTGAATTCTTCTTCAAGTCAAGATGTCTATGAAGGTTCTCAGTCATCCAGGTGGAATTGTCTGTAGCTTGAATCATGTCAACTGGATTTCTATTTTCTCAGTGGAAACGTTTCGCTCCTTATCCAAGGAGCTTCTTCAGTCTGAGCAAAGTTAGTAAGGGAATCCTTAAATATGTTTCTAGGTGGCTGTGTGACCTTGCACCTGGGGCTAGGTCATGGTTATTTTGAGATGTTATTTCTAAGCCCCTTTATCATCTAAAGGAGGATCGTTAAGATTACCATGCTGCTGTTGAGCTTGCGAAATGGTCTTAATCTTCCTAGGCACATAAGACAAAGCAGGAAGGAAAATAGGGGAAAGATTGGGCCTGAGGCCCCCACCTCTATTCAAGGAAGGATTTTCCAAGTTGGCATAAATGGATTCCTTGACCCCTCTCTCAAACCACCTATCTTCTCTGTCTAAAATGTGAACATTAATGTCCTCAAATGAGTGTCCTTTTTCCTTTAGATGAAGATAAACTGCTGACTCTGGTCCTGTGGTGTTACTCCTCATGTGTTGGGCCATCCTCCTATACAAAGGTTGTTTGGTTTCTCCAATGTAGAGTTCAGAGCACTCCTCACTGCACTGGATTGCATAAACTACATTGCTTTTCTTGTGTTTTGGAGTTTGATCTTTGGGGTGTACAAGCCTCTGTCTCAGTGTGTTGGTGGGTTTGAAATATACAGGTATGTGGTGTTTGCCAAATATCCTTTTTATCTTTTCAGACACGCCAGCCATGTAAGGAATGACCAGGTTCTTCCGTTTACTCTGAGTCTCAGCCCTATCTGTCGCTGTTTTAGGTCTGGTAGATTTAGATTTGGTGAAGGCCCAATTTGGATATCCACAGGCCTTCAGAGCTGTTCTCAGGTGCTGATTCTCATTCTTTTTGGAATCCATGGAGGTGGAGATGGTTTCTGCTCTGTGTGACAATGTCCTGATGACTCCTAGTTTGTGCTGCAGTGGATGGTGGGAGTCAAACATCAGATATTGATCTCTGTGTGTGGGTTTCCTGTAGATCCCTATTTCTAGCTTGCCACCGGTCCCAATGAGGACTTCACAGTCTAGGAATGTCAGTCTGTTGTCCTTGGTGTCTTCTCTGGTGAACCTAATGTTGGCATCTATAGTGTTTATATGGTCCGTGAAGGCCTGTACTTCCTGGGCCTTGATTTTGACCCAGGTGTCATCCACATACCTAAACCAGTGGGTGGGCACCGTTCCCTGGAATGTGTTGAGTGCTTTCTTCTCCACTTCTTCCATGTATAAATTGGCCACAATGGGTGACACAGGAGAACCCATGGCACAGCCGTGTTTTTGTCTGTAAAAGTCACCTCTGTATGAGAAATAAGTGGTGTTAAGACACAGGTCCAGAAGATGGCAGATCTGGTTTGGGTTGAGATGGTTTCTCCTTTCAAGGGTGCTGTCCTCTTCTAGTCTCTTCCTGACAGCGGATAGAGCATGAGTGGTGGGGATGCTGGTGAAAAGGGAGGACACATCGAAGGAGACCATAGTTTCATCTGTATCCAGTTTCAGGATCTTTGCTTTGGAAACAAATTCTTCCGAATTATGGATGTGGTGTTCAGAGTGTCCAACTAGAGGTGCTAGTATGGTAGAGAGTCTTAGAAGACCATAGACATATGGTCTTCAAGTCAAGCTTGACTCCTAGAAAACTCACACACACACACACACAGTTTTCTTTGCTACAATATGGAACTGGTCTGCCATTGCCTTCTTCCAGGATCTCCCATCAAGTACTAATCAGATACAATCCTGGTTAGCTTTTCAAAATCAGCCAAGGTTGGAAAGGTTCTGTCACTTAGTTGGGTTTAACTCTAGTACCCCAATGCACCTTGGAGATAAAAACATAGACAGGACAACTGCAGATAAATAAAATAAAAAATGCATGGGATGAACGCTTTGCATTTGGTAAGCATTTATTATTATTAGCTAGTATACTCATATTCACCTACCCTTTTCTCCGTGGGGTTTGGAGAAGGGATACCTACCACATTCAGCAATTTATTCCACTATGTTAGAATTCAAATCCCAATTTAAATCTATGAGAGCAGTCACTGCATGAGTTTATATATTATACTAAGCATAACATAGATTTGTTTTTTGGTTTAGTTTGATATGTGAAGTCATTCATTATGGCTTAATGTTATATGTAGATCAGGCCACTCTGGATCTGAACCCAACTAGTTTCTCAGGGTCATTTACCTCACAGGTCCTGTCCCCATTTGCAGTTTACTACAAGATTATCATGCTGTGATGACTCCAAAGTTTCTCCTTGTTTGCAGGATATTGTCCTTTTCTTGCCTCCAGCCCGCAAGTAAAATACATTTTTGAAATCAACTTCTCACCTTACTTCCAACCAAGGGGAGGGGAGGGGAGGACAATAGCCCTCCACTATTTTATTTAGAGGAAAAGAGGAAATATTTGCACAACTGTGTATTAACACTGTTCTGAAGATGAAGATCTTATCGTTTAGATGAAAGATACCTGTTTTTCCTCACTGCGGTGTCCTGAAAATAACAAGGGACATTAAAGAATTTTTTTGTTACTTGTTAGTTTTCCTATGTTTGTCAGTTTCAGTTACTACCCTCTCCCCCTTGAAGTGAGAGTTTCCCAGAAGGTCATCAGTTTCAGTTATCCCATCCTACAGAACCTATCTAGTTGCAAGCCATGGCAGGGTCTGGTGCTATTTTTGCCATTCTCTCTCTCTCTCTCTCTCTCTCTCTCTCTCTCTCTCTCTCTCTCTCTCTCTCACACACACACACACACACACACACACACACATTTTAACTTGGAAGATGGGGAAAGGGGTGCAGGAAAACCAGCAAATTAGACAAAAGAATCTTAGGAAGATCTCAGATGTGCATTTCCTTCACGTTTCCACCTGTGCCCATTACTGTTCCCATTTTTTTCTGGCCTTCTCTCTTCAGATAAGCAACACTGTTCAATCCTTGCATTCCACAAATGAGTTTCACCCCACCAGGTTTCATAATGGTGTTCTTGCATTAAGATTTCTAGGTTTTCCAGTTTGTTCCCCATACTTTGTATGCTTTTTTTTAATTTATGCAGATGATTTAACTCTGAAATGCAAACTATTTAGGAACACTGAATGGAAACAATTGTATAAGATTTAGAGAATTGAAAATGAAGCACCTGGAGCTTCTGTACAGCTTGTAAGGCAATTATGCTTTCCACACTTACGTAGGTCCACCTCCACTGTCAATGAGGGATGTGTGTGCACATGCATGTATTAATCTGTTCTTAGAGCTCCAATGAATAATTTAACAATCATTATACAGCAAGCCTAAACTCACTGGTTCTGTTATTATTAAGCTGTCTGGAAATACTCCTGGAACAATTACAAAAGACTGACAAAGATAATTAAAACTTATATGTGTTGACAACAGCATAGCTGAATAATGACTTTAGTTTTTATTCCTTTCCAAAGGACAATTTTAACTGTACTGTACAATTTTAGAGTGGCTGTTGTCTGTGGAATTGAAAATTTTGTGTGAAAGCCTATGTATGCTTACTCAGAAGTAAGTTCCACTCTATGGAGGGCATTATGCGGTCACTAAGTGAAACATCATGTGACCACAATGGGCTTACGACCTCACTTCTGCTGTGGTTGTTAAGCAAATCACCATGGGTCATTAAGCAAGACATCATGTGACTGTGACTTGCAATTTTACTGCTGGGTTCTCCATTGAATCTGCTTGTTGGAAGCCAGTTGTGAAGCTTGCAAATGGCGATCAGATGACCGCAGGACGCTGCAATGGTTGTAAATGCGAGGACTGGTCATAGTTACTTTTTCAGCGCTGTTATAACTTTGAATAGTCGCTAAACAGGGCAGTCATTAAGTGAGGTTTACCTGTAATTGTTTAGGATTGTTACACTTACGTAACAGTAGTAAATCCTAGGATAATTTGCACTACTAGGCTGCTCCAGCTTGACTCATAGTCACTAACCATTTCTTGAGGGCAGAAACACACAATGTTGTCCTCTATGCAATCCAGCTCACTAGGAAAGCAACCTCTTTCTATCTTTTATTTTTGCACATCGAAAGTAGCGTTTTCCATCAGCAGTGCTATCTGATTTGGCTACAGCACTTCATTTCACTGTACAGTGGTAGGCAAATGTTTCTACTCTACTTGGCTACTGTGCTGAAGGCAGGAGTGCCCCTCTCCTCTGCTCACTAGTCCATGGCCGTTTTGTCCTGGGCTGCCGGGCTGCCTGCTATCTTCTGAAAGGACCTTGAATGGTGAGCCTAGTTTTGTTTTTGTTTTTTGGTTCCCCCCCACCCCCCCATTTCACCAGATTGATGAAAACTGCTGTTTAAAAGTTCACTGGTAGAATGGTGAAAGGTACTTTTCTTTTTACTGTAAGTTCATAAAACAGAAACATGAAAAGGTAAAGGTCTTTTTTCTTTTCTTTTTTAAAAAGCAGGTGAAATTGACAAGAATGCTGCCACTTTCCCCTTCCAGCCCAAGTGACATTTAAAGAATGATAAAACTGTGGTGTGTGTTTTCTTTTATTTCCTTAAAAAACCAAGTTTATCAGTGGACACTCCAGACAGGAATGTGACAGGTATCAGGGGAACTCAATGGAGGGGGTGCCATACAAAAGGCCATCAGTGGATACCACATATCCTCAAAGACCCATCCATGGAAAGGAAAGGGATTGGTCCTTGCTTTCCCGGCAAGGACGGGGGCAGTAAAGAAGCAGGGGAATCTGTCAGTCAGGTTTGTGATAAGCAGTTGGGGCCAAGTGCCAGGCCATCACCTTGGCCAAAGTGGAGGTAAAGGCTGAAATCTGGAAAGGGTTTTTTAAGCCAGCTTCATTTTCAGATAATTTACTTGCAGGAATCAAGCAACTTAAGACTGCTGTGGGGAAAAACCCTTCTGATTTAAAAAAGACAAGAAATAACAAAAGGCCTCCACTCTCAAGTGTATGTTTGTGTTATATACTTTATTAGAGAGCCCTATCCTTTGGATTTTAGTCTTCTCCCCCCCACTGCCCTTCTCTGAAAACACTCCTAAATAGGAAAAACTAGAAAAAACTCTAGAATTTTAAGCAGTTATGACTGGAGAACATGAGTGTCTTGTCTCTGCAGACAAAAAAATAAGTTATTATTTCTTATACCGTACCTTCATTCACTCTTCATATTAAAAGAAAATATATCTGGCTCCTTTAAGAAATGAAATACAGTATTCTCAATTAATTAGGCTTAAATTGAAGAACGTAGAGAAAACCACTAGACCACTCAGGTATGACCTAAATCATATCCCTTATGAATATACAGTGGAGGTGAGGAATAGATTTAAAGGATTAGATCTGGTAGACAGAGTGCCTGAAGAACTATGGATGGAGGTTCGTAACATTGTACAGGAGGCAGCAACTAAAACCATCCCAAAGAAAAAGAAATGCAAGAAAGCAAAGTGGCTGACTGATGAAGCTTTACAAATAGCTGAGGAAAGAAGGGAAGCAAAAGGCAAGGGAGAAAGGGGAAGATATAACCAACTGAATGCAGATTTCCAGAGAATAGCAAGGAGAGATAAGAAGGCCTTCTTAAATGAACAATGCAAAGAAATCGAGGAAAACAATAGAATGGGGAAGACTAGAGATCTCTTCAAGAAAATCGGAGATATCAAGGGAACGTTTTGTGCAAAGATGGGCATGATAAAGGACAAAAAAGGCAGGGACCTAACAGAAGCAGAAGAGATTAAGAAGAGGTGGCAAGAATACATAGAAGAACTATACAAGAAAGATCTTAATGTCCCTGATAAATACGATGGTGTGGTCACTGACCTTGAGCCGGACATCCTAGAGAGTGAAGTCAAGTGGGCCCTAGGAAGCATTACTAACAACAAAGCTAGCGGAGAAGACAGTATCCCAGCTAAGCTATTTAAAATCCTAAAAGATGATGCTGTTAAAGTGCTGCACTCAATATGCCAACAAATTTGGAAAACTCAACAGTGGCCACAGGATTGGAAAAGGTCAGTTTACGTTCCAATTCCAAAGAAGGGCAATGCCAAAGAATGTTCAAACTACCGTACAATTGCGCTCATTTCACATGCTAGCAAGGTTATGCTCAAAATCCTACAAGCTAGGCTTCAGCAGTATGTGAACCGAGAACTACCAGAAGTGCAAGCTGGGTTTCGAAGAGGCAGAGGAACTAGAGATCAGATTGCCAATATTCGCTGGATCATGGAAAAAGCAAGAGAGTTCCAGAAAAACATCTACTTCTGCTTCATTGACTATGCTAAAGCCTTTGATTGTGTGGATCACAACAAACTGTGGCAAATTCTTAAAGAGATGGGAGTACCAGACCACCTTACCTGTCTCTTGAGAAACCTGTATGCGGGTCAAGAAGCAACAGTTAGAACCGGACATGGAACAACCGACTGGTTCAAAATTGGGAAAGGAGTACGACAAGGCTGTATATTATCACCCTGCTTATTTATCTTATATGCAGAGTACATCATGAGAAATGCTGGGCTGGATGAATCACAAGCCGGAGTTAAGATTGCCGGGAGAAATCTCAACAACCTCAGATATGCAGACGATACCACCCTAATGGCAGAAAGTGAAGAGGAACTAAAGAGCCTCTTGATGAGGGTGAAAGAGGAGAGTGCAAAAGCTGGCTTGAAACTCAACATTAAAAAAAACTCAGATCATGGCATCTGGTCCCATCACTTCCTGGCAAATAGAAGGGGAAGAAATGGAAGCAGTGACAGATTTTATTATCTTGGGCTCCAAGATCACCGCAGACGGTGACTGCAGCCATGAAATTAAAAGACGCTTGGTCCTTGGGAGGAAAGCTACGGCAAATCTAGACAGCATATTAAAAAGCAGAGACATCACCTTGCCGACAAAGGTCCGTATAGTTAAAGCTATGGTTTCCCCAGTAGTAATGTATGGCTGTGAGAGTTGGACCATAAGGAAGGCTGAGCGCCGAAGAATTGATGCTTTTGAACGGTGGTGCTGGAGAAGACTCTTGAGAGTCCCTTGGACTGCAAGGAGGTCAAACCAGTCAATCCTAAAGGAAATCAACCTGGACTGCTCATTGGAAGGACAGATGCTGAAGCTGAAGCTCAAATACTTTGGCCACCTAATGCGAAGAGAGGACTCACTGGAAAAGACCCTGATGCTGGGAAAGACTGAAGGCAAAAGGAGAAGGGGACGGCAGAGGATGAGATGGTTAGATAGCATCACCGATGTAGCGAACATGAATTTGAGTAAACTCCGGGAGGCAGTGGAGGACAGGAAGGCCTGGCGTGCTATGGTCCATTAGGTCACGAAGAGTCGGAGATGACTAAATGACTGAACAACAACAAATTCTCAATTAAATCAATGGAGCACAAGGCAACTAAGCACATGCATTAGTGTTGCATTTGCCTTATTTGAACAGGCAATTTAAGTTTAGAACGAGCCATTCGTTCGCAAACAAGTTGCCATCTCTTTGTGATGTGCAGTACTAATATTGCAAGGCGGGCATAAAACATTCCTACTCAATCATGGCTATCTCGGCACCGATATCGCATTTTCGAAGTGCTGGAAACCTTAAAACCGAAACAAGACCTGAAATAAGACCTGCACTAGAAATTCTAGGTGGTCTTACAATTTCTCCATCTCTTAATTCCGAGTGGACCTTGTTGCTTGACTCCAGGATAAAACTCTTGAATTTCTAGGTTTATCTAATCTGGACCTCTAGATCTTCCGGATCGTCTAGGGGAATCACCTGGATTTGTGTAATCCAGATCTGGTAGGCTTATAACTTCTCAGCGGGTTTCAATGGGAAAACTGCAATTTCTTTCTGCTCCCTCCTCCGAGCTTTCAAAGCTATCTAGAAAAGTCCCTTTCCGCTCTTTCCAGCCAATAATACAAGTTCTATTTTAAAACAACAACTATGGACTGGATTACATCTTTTAAGGGAATAAAAACCATAAAAGGACCGACCTAACGTTTCTTACCAAGCAAAGGTTTCATAATAGAGTCACTTTACGGCTCAAATACGAATCATTTCCTTCAATTTTGCGGCGGCCAGTTTGCGCATGCGCGGTGCCCTCATCGCTGGTGCAGCGGAAGAAGCCATGGCGGAGCTTGAGTGAGTTTTGATATGTAGGATAATCTGTTTCCATCTCTCGGCAGGGCGGTGTTCGGATAGATTTGTGGGATTGTATATTCGTGATTAGAGATTTATGTGAACGGTGGGTGAGTTTTCGCTAGATCGGTGGAGGAAGATCGTTGTGGGAAAGTCTTGATTTCTAGGAGGCTGTGCGTGGATTTCGATGGACTAGGAACGTTTAGTGGACCAAGATTGAGAACGGGTGGCTTAATTGCGTGGCGGGCCGGAAGGAGAAGCAGCAGCAGAATAAAGTTGCTTGACTTAAAATGCTGGCTTCTTCAGAGGAAAAAGCAGTAGATAAAATCCCTATGGAAGATCGTGTCAAAGAAGTAATTCCTGATGCGTTTAATTATAATTTCGACAGGTAACGGTGCCTATTTTTACCTTCCTTCCCAAATGAGAGTTTAGATCTAGAGTTTATCATACTTTGTATGCACCCAATGGGCATCAGTGAGATTTAAACAGACTTTCTAGGGTCCTTGCTAAGTATGAAGGCCTATAAATAATAGATTGCGTGTCACTGGGTGTAAAACCCTAACCGCCCAGAGTCCCCTCTGGGGGGGGAGATGGGCGGTGATATAAATTGGATAGAGATTAGATTGAAGATAGATAGATAGATAGATAGATAGATAGATAGATAGATAGATAGATACTCTTTCTTTCTTTACAAATGTACTGAATTACACTAAATAATACATGTGTTTCTTTAGGCCCCCAAAGAAGATTCCTTTGGTACCAGAAAACATCCTAAAGAAAAGAAAGGTCTATCAGGCAATCAAGGCCACCCAGGCAAAGCAAGCTCTACTAGACAAGAGAAAGGTAGGGGTCACCTAATATGGGGCAGGGCGTGCTGTAAGATGTGGTAAGGTGAAGACCCTGGATTGCTTTTGGCAGAAATATTCTCTGACAGGCCAGCTGTGACTGAGATTAAGGAGAAGCAAATACCAGAGGATTTTTTTTTAAAAAAACCCAAGTCTAAAGTAATTTCAAAATCAGGTTGGCAAACAAGGTTTGAGTTAAGACTATTGGAAAAAGAGATGCAGTATAAATAGGGACCTAAGCTATATCATTTCTCTTTCTCAGTTGGTTTACAGGAATTGATGCCATATCTGGGAAGTTCTATGGTTTATCTTCACATTTTATGCCTCCCTCCTCCAAGAATAGGTGCTTTCTCCTGTCATTCTCTCTCACAGATTGATGCTTACATTTGACAAAACTTAAACCCTTCCACTTTTCATGTTCCTTATTTATAAAAGCCTAGCTAGAATAATCTTCATATGGTTATATGAATCATGGTGGCCTGTTGAGATCCAATTTGGTATAGTGACCAGGATCCTGGACTAGAACTTGGAGAGTGTGAATCTAGTCCTTCCTTAGGAATGAAAGCTGGCTTGGGCCAGTCACTCTTCTTTCAGCCCAACTCACTTCACAGGGCTGTTGTGGAGAAAGGAGGGTTAGGTATGTATGCCACCTTGAGTTGATCAAAATAAAAGGCAGGATAAAAGTCAATAAATAAGTACTGTGGCTGAGTGCTATGCTTAGTGATGTGTCTTCATAAAGATACAGAACACTTTTTAACCATGTTAATTTTTGCTATAACAAAACTGGGTTTTTTGTTTCATCAAAACCCAGACATCGTATTTTATTTTTCACTGGCTGTCTGGCCTCATTTGTAGTTACTCCTTTATCCCTTTTCTCTCTTATTTAATTGACTGTAACTATTAACCCGTAGACCACTGTCATTGGAGGCTTTTTAAACACTTGGATCTCATTAAAACTGCAGCACATACAGTAAATAGCAATGCAGCGATTTAAGTATGTCTTAAACATTTTCCTTTTTTTAGCATCAGAGTGGAAAACAGATCAGATTCAAACGCCTTGAAGTTTTTTTGAGAGACTCTCAGCGGAAACACAGAGATGATGTCCGTCTGCGGCGCATGGAACAGAAACCTGGGCAGCTGATAATGCCTGATGGTCACAAGCTGGCATTTGCTGTACGAATTGCAGTGTAAGGAACACTTCATTCTCTGTAGAATATTTTAACAGCAGTTTGCTCCTACTGCTTCTAAGTGTACAAAAATGATAGTGTGTGAAGTAAGTATGGTATGTTCTCACCAATAAGGGAGCTGGAGATTGTAAAAGAATTATCTGACAGGGTGGCTCCTTCCCCATGAGTTGATATACTTGTGGGAAGAAAGCTCTCTCACTGACAGTTGGAATTGTTAAGGACTGGCAGGGAATTTATTTAGAACAGAGCTTTCCAAACTGTGTGTCGCGACACAAAAGTGTGTTGCCACACACAGCGTGGTGTGTCGCCACACCACCCGGAAGTGGTGGTGTGTGCACGGCAGCCGCTGCCGCCTTCACCGTGCGCGTGCCGCCGTACGTCCCCCCGCGCCGCCGCCGTGCACATGCGCCCCATCCGCACCGCCGCCGTCGCCGGTGTGTCGCCAGCGGTGGCACTTTGGAAAGCTCTGATTTAGAAAATTAAAATTGCAGGTGGCTACAATCTATTGTTATGTATGTAACAGTTCTACTATTATATATTTCACTGTATCTGGCCTTATAGCTGAAATAAACTGAATTGATCTGATTGTTCTACTAGAGGGCAGACCCACATGCTTAGATTAAAGTTTACTTTTCATAGGAGTAGTGAGCTTGGGATACTGGAGAGCACCTTGGTGTGGTAGAAAAGGTGACAAATGAGTGATTTGCCATGTTCAGCATAGACAAGCATTCCCCCCTGACCCCCCCAAATTCAGCATCTTTTAAATCCTAGTGGTGCAGTACACAGGCACAGGGGGAGGGGACGGAGTTCTGCTTCCCGCCTCTGGTGTCGTTCCTCTGGATGATGGCCGGGGATCCTCAGACTGGAATGCCCCTTGTCTCCCCTGAGATATTGACAAAGATAAATCCTGGAGCATTACCTCCATTGACCAGAGGCGTGCGTCAAACTCCCTCATATTCTGTGGCGTCGAATCCAATCCTTCGCTACTGGTTCTCTTCTGCCTGTCTGAGTGCTGCATTCCTGCTGAATCAGCAGAGTCAGGCTCTGCCTCTCGAAGCGACTTTACAAAATCCAGAGTAAATAAACTTTCCTCTTTCGTTAAGTCGGCCTCCTGGCTGTCGGCTGGGATGCCTCCCACGGCCCCCTGCAATTTGCCGTGATCCATGTTCCAAACTCACTCCCTCTCTGGAATGCCTCCAGGTAGAGAGAAAAAAATTTTGGGAGTAGCAACTTAATGTAACGTTCATAGAACTCAGGTTCTACGAACGTTACATTAACAGTCTCACACCAACTTACGGAAAACTGTTTACTATAAGTTACTACAATTACAAAAAGAAAGTTGCTACTGAACAAAATCGCGCGCAACAGACACTGATATATGGCCCTAAATCCCACCCCCCCGTTCAGCCACTGAGATGGTACTTCCGGGTCTTCAGACAAACACTGACATAAACCACCATTGGCAGACAGCAGTCTCACGTATGCCGGCGCGGCCTCTTCCCCTGTTAACTCTTTCCATGTCATTATCTCCGATACAAAACCCAGAAGCTTTGAATCGGAGACCATGACAGGTATTGATGAATCTCATGGCAGCACTAAAGATTATTAACTGAGTACTTGATAAAAATTGAGTCCTCAGTTCTAAGATATATACCACTATAATTAGTGGTATAATATAATATAATATAATAAGATAATTTTCTGCTTTTCAGCTTCTAACATGTTAGACCTTTAAGTCAGGCCACTAAGCTGGTGCTTTCTATATATGTTTAACTACAATCTCTAGAATTCCAGACGACATGGAAATTCTTTGAGCTAGAGTCTCGAATCATTTGGACAGTATATAGTTAGGGAAAGACTTGAAACCTCAAAATAATCATTGCATGTAGCCTTTCAAGAAATATAGGTCTGAGAATAGCTATTGAATTAAAAGGATTTTAGCTTTGTAATAATACTGTGAACCATTGACATATATCTATGCTTGTTTTACTTTGTTGGAAAATTCATTCCAAGATGCAGATTTGCCTAATGACAAGATTTGCTTCTGTTGATTTAGAATTAAAGGAGTAAGTCATCGAGTGCGATATATGATACAGAGGCTGAGATTAAGAAAGATTTACAGTGGAACATTTGTTAAATTGTCACCAGCTTCACTAAAAATGCTGCAAACAGTGGAGCCTTATGTGGCATGGGGGTTAGTATGTCTTGCTTTTTATTATGTAAAAGTCTGATAAATTGTGATGCCTAAGGAGGATCATAACTTAGTTCACAATTGTTCTTAAATTTTCCACTATATATTTGTTTTTTAAAAATTAAGCTTTTGAATTATGCTGTACCTATGTTGCCTTTGGAAAAAAATATGGTCATCTGGAGGCTAAAAACTTGGACTTAAGTTAGCCAAAACAATGAGCGAAGTATAATTAGAAACAGATATGAACGTTTAGTGATTATTGCCAGGCAATAAACTGGGATATTCTGTGCATAGTTTGAATAGAGTTGTTTCTGTTATCTCAGGAATTAATGTTTTAATAATATACAGTTTTATCTCAGTGTTAAAATACATACTAATAGATTACCTTCACTATTTTTATTGTGTATAAATTATTTAGGATATTGCACATCTCCAAATTACAAACATGGTAATAAATTATGGAACAATCTAAATTTTAGGCTATAAGTGCTGTGACATTGGAACATTGATGTATTCAGCTGGCAGAAAGAAAATAATAATGGAGATGATGTATTATCTTTCTGAAAGGGTAATTTAAGAAGAAATCTTCACAATTGTTCAAGTTCTTTGTAAGATATAAAATGTAATGTCTTAACAACCAAAGTTAAGTTGCAAGAATATATAGTACAGTACTCTCCATTTTGGATCAGTAGTTTGGACAAATCATTCCATTAAGAATGTGTTGCAGTTGTGTATGTTTTTGTTATTTCCAAAATTATTATTAGATTTATATTTACACAGGTATCCCAATCTTAAATCTATTCGAGAGTTGATACTGAAACGAGGCCATGCAAAGATCCAAAATAAAAAGGTTGCTTTGACAGATAATGTTCTGATAGAGGAACATCTGGGTAAGATATCAAATGGAATGGGAGGTTGGCACAGAGAACATTGCAACTTTGAAGCAGTCAGTGCTTCTTTACAGTGTGGTGAAAATTGCCCAAAACCCTTGTGTGATATTTCATTTCTAAAAGTGCTTTTTTCTCTCCATAGGAAAGCATGGCATTATTTGTTTGGAAGATGTCATTCATGAAATTTATTCAGCTGGAAAGTACTTCAACGAGATCAATAAATTTTTGTGGCCATTCCATCTGTCCGTGGCTCGGCATGCAGCCCGTAATAAAATGGGGTTCCGGAAAGAGATTGGTAATCCTGGATTTCGAGGCAATGAGATTAATCAGCTCATACGTCACTTGAACTAGATCTGGGTAGGTACTGCAGGGTCTTGCCAATTCTTTTGGTACTGAACTCAGCAGGTGACAGCACACTAGACTGGTATGTAAAAACAAACGTTCTCAGAAACAGCACTGGTAAAACATTTCTGCCAAGAAAACAATAGAAATGTGTTTGTGAAGTCACCAGAAGTCAAAATCAAATTAAAAGAGATGTCTTGTTTTTCAGTCTTGGCAGTGGATCTTTCTAAAAATGCAATTGTTCGGAAAGGTAGATTACTCTTAAGAAATGCTTACTGTGTCTCAGGATTGTCACATTTTAAAATGGTCTTATCTATGGCCACAGGCAACAGTAAGGATCTTTGTATTATTTCCCATGCTTTCATTGAGCTGAAGATCTTCCTTTGGTGTGCTACATTAGCCTTCCCCAACCTTGCTTCTGTATTTTGAATTAGAGTTCCAATAATACTATTAAAACCAATAGTCAGTTTGCTGAGTTCAGGCAAGGGTAAATAATAAATGGCCAAATGAATCAGTAGCGTGGCCAGTTATAAAGCAGAACCCTAGAACTGTTCATACAGGTAGTCCTCGGTAAATGATGGCAATTGGGACTGGAATTTCCATTGCTAAGCAGTGTAGTTGTAAAGCGCAATGCCACATGACTGTCCCACTTAGCAATGGAAATTCTGGCACTTTCGTTTGCAAATCACTGTGGGTCGTTAAGCAAGGACATTGTGTGGTTGCCATTTGTGACCTCCTGCCAGCTTCCCCATTGACTTTGCTTGTACAAAGCCGCCAAAGATGATTGCAAATGGTGATCACGTGACTGCGAGACATTGGGATATCAATTGCAAACTGGGTGCCAAACTGGGTGCCCAGCTTGCAATCACATGACTGGGGGGGACACTGTGACCAACATAAGTATGAGGACTGGCCATAACTACTTGTTCAGCCATAAGTTCAGTCACTGAACAAGCGGTCATTAAATTGAGGACCACCTGTATTCTGTTATCCTCACATTTCATGAAGATCCTAATAAGGCACGTGAAGGAATAGCAGAGGATTCAAGCCAAGACTTACTCTATTGTATGTTACATTCTGTAAAAGTCCAGCTGTATTTTAAATTATGTAAGTGCCATTCAGTTTTAACCAATACCTTTAGTTATTCAGAATTTGCAGTATTGTCATAAAGTTATATCTTTCCTGTAACTTCTTTCCAGACTTGCTTTCAGTTCAGTTTTAATATATTTTAAAGCAGTAGCTTTTAGTATTCTTTGTCAGGAAGTAAATGTCATTTAGATGCTTTAAAAAGCAACCTGTATGTTCTGTTTTTCAGAAAAGAGTTTTCAGAGGAAGTTCTGGAAGATACTTACTTGTACTCCATGATGTACTTTCATTTTCCAGCAGCTTCTGAAATAATACGGCATAGTACTTTCATAATTGGAAGAGGAAAAAAAGGGTAATGGAGCAACTAGGCTTCAAATGAATTGATGCGACTTAAAAGTAGCAATCAAAGTTTTGAGCATTGATTCTGTGTATTGAACACGGAAAAACAGAAGAATTTGTAAAATCTCAGACATATGAAGCAACTATGATCCTCGACCTCCAAATTAATATGTATTTGTAAAGGACAATGGAAAAAAGATTTAAACCATCGCTCTGCTACTTGTTTGGAGCTGAACTGTATGTACCTTTAGTAATAAAGTGGAAACATTTTTCCTGTAATGTAATATATATTGCAGTCCAAGAAGCCCACTACTGTATTAACATATATTAAGGCATAACAAATCAAATATGGTGAAATGTTTTGGCTTGTATAGTGTTTGATCAGACTTCTTGATGGCTAGTCCACTTTTCTAAAATAGTTTTAATCTAGTCCTTGAATTGTTTGTGTAAAGACACAGTGAAATAAATTTTCTTAAATCTGCTTGTTGAAGGGTTTGTTACTATATGTTGTAAAAAATGCAACTTGGAAATTCTTACCAGGACTGATTAAAGTGTGCTACTTAAGTTTTAACTACTTGCGAAAAAGAGATAGTTGTTCCTATTAGTCTTGCTTCTAAGAGACCATAATTAAATTGTAGATTAAACTTAAATGGGGAAACTGAGGGACAGTAAGCAATGCAACCTGATGTAAACAGACTTTCATACATTGGTTGAATTAGGGATGAACACAAAATATAAAAAAAATTACTTTGAACCCAGAGCAAACCATTGTGTTTCAGAAGTTCTGCAGAACTATTTTTGATTCAGTCATGGTTTGGCAAAACCAAAACAAAGTGCTTTGGTGGTTCTGGATTCCAATGAAACAAAATCCAGAAAAGGCAAGGCTGGTCTATGTTGCTTTCCCCCCTCCCAATCTTCTCATCACATGTTTTCCTTCAGCTTGTATTCTTGGTTTTGCTCCCTCAAATCTTACCTACAACCCACTAATGCTGAGAATGTTTTTGTTCAATGCTTAAAAAAAGTGGTTTCTTTCTATGCATGGACTCAAACACCTGAAATATCCAAGTTTGGGAATGCTTAGAATGGTTTGTATGTTCTTAGATGAAATATTCCTTAAGTGATATTTCATTATATATGGCAATAGTGCATGGCTATGCCAAGAAAAAGCAGGTGTAGAACAATAATGCATATTGAAAACTGCTTTTGGTGACTTGGACCTTTCTCTACTAAGGAGATGTAGTCGATAAAAACTTCAACCTTTTCCAAAGCAATGCTTCCTGTTCAACATCAGGTTTGCTAAAACCATGTTTGATGTACAACGAATTCAAAACAATATGTTTATACTGCTTATCAACAGCCATACTATACCCTCAGTTCTATAGGAATGGCATCGGGTGGAAAGTTAAAGAATTGTTAAATCACCAGTAACCATAACTACTATAGCCTTAGAAAAAATTATTAACACTTGAGCTGTGTGTGGCAATTAGTCTCAGCTTCTGCCAACCTAGCAGTTCAAAAGCATGCAAATGTGAGTAGATAAATAAGGTACCACTCCGGTGGGAAAAATTACAGGGACATGAAAGGAGCCTCCTTGGGCGTCCCCCGGGCAACGGTGATGTCACCGGCAAATCCTTTCACTACAAAAGCTCCTGGGTGCTTCTGACACACACAAAAAAATAATAGACAAAACAGGGTAGGAACCAGTATGTCAAATTTAAAAACTTGCATTTTAGATGTAACATTTTGCATACTGCCTTCGATTTCCTATCTCTGCAAATGGCAAATCTCATCCTACACTTCATGGACAAAAAATTACCTGGGAGGCAGATTCTTGGGAGCATTGAATATAGTAGAGCTGTGCAATACTCAGATTTAAAGGGAAAAAGGAAACTGGGTCCATGGATACCACACATGTTCTACAGCATGTTTTCCCCTTTGGATCTAAAGGAAGGTACAGTAAGGCTTACTAAAATTTTTATTAAGAACGTATTGTGATTGCTGAAAAGTGCAGCAAGTTTTTGTCACTTTTCATATAGAATCTATCCATCAAATACAAATTTATCCCATCCCAGTTGAAACAAATTACTTTATTACCTTCAGTCTCCATTTTGTATGAAGTTGTTCACTTGTGCTAAAACTCCTATTTGCCCTAGTGCAGTAGTCACCATTAGTATATTGATTCATAACATCTTCAAAATATAAATTTGTAACTTGCAGAATGTCCTTGTATCCAATACGCAAAATCAAACAGTTTATTTGGAATACACCTACTTTCATCTCAAATAGATACTTCACTAATTAAGATGACAAGACCAAATGAAAACTACATGGACATTATTTTAATAAAAAATGACATTTACATTATAAATTCTATTACATAGAAACCACTGACAGAATTCAGTTGTGCATTGAAAGGACAGGATTCTAGTCTTAATACTGTATATTTACAAGATGATATTTCAACTCAGATAACCCAGCTGATACTTTAGAAGAAAATGACTATTGGGTAAGGAATCTTACAAAAGGACACATACAATGTTATTTACTAAATCACAGCAAGGTGTCCTTTTTGTAGGCCACCATACTGTTAACTTTGTGTATTGTAGTTGTGAAAGAACGAAGGCGGACTTCTTCAGAATTAGTAATGAACTGTGGTCCCGACTCCTCCCATTTTTCTGGAACTGCCAATTCTTTATCTGTGAAAATGAGCAAGTCAAATGCACCTGGAAGAGGCACAGATGAATAATTATTTTGCTACATTTGCACAAGTCTGGAATAAACATCAAAACTCAACTCTGCAAAACTGAGTGCAATGTATTAACTTATGGCTAACCAATCAACTATGACTTGTTGAACAAACCATAATTAAAAATCCTGGCTTAGCATGTGTGACCCCAGTTACAGAAATCATAGGAAACCCCCAAATTGTAACTTCTGAATTCTTCCATTGTGCCTTATCCAAATCGCAACTTTAACCAGCTTCATATTATCTCAGCTGGTTTCCAGCCATTTGGTCTCAGGGCGGGACTCATCCCATATAGGACTCTTAATGAGAATTGCAATTAGATAATGCATTATCATCTGCATTTGATGATAATAATAATTATAATCATGCAATTAGATAATGCAAGTGTACCAAATACTGAAACTCATGCTCTGTCATTAAGCAATATTACTTACAGGTAGTTTCTAACAAAGGAAGGAATGTCACTGTGGCTGTTATTTGTCTGATAACAGATTTGATTTCATCCTGTATAGCTTTCTGAGATTTCTGTCTTGGTGCACTAAAATAGCAATTAAAAGTTGTCAGTGCAAAAGAATATCAAATATAAATTAGAAACACTATTTACCACTATATCACCTGATTGCAGGCATGACAGACTAATGATTAACAGGTCCCATATGTTTACTCAAACATTACAATCTGCCTTTTCTGTACTTTTTCTAAATTGTCTGACACACCCTCAGCAATTATAAGCCTTACAGCCAAACCTAATAACTGCATATTTGGCTATACCTTTAATTATGAAGTCAAGCTGCTATTTCTCCTCTTTTGAACACTCTTTCAGTGCTACTGACTACTGGAGTGAGGCAAAAAGCAGTTAATACAACTATCAGTGATAACAAAAGTCAGTATTTGTGAAACAGCTTCAAAACTCTTTATTCTGCCTTCACAAGATTTCCACCACCATCCCTAATTAGTGAAAAAGTGCTCTTGGTTCACCAACTTACATAACATGTTGAGTGGGGATCCTATGTAACAGCTGAATAATGCTAGAAACATTAGTAAAGCAAAATCTGTGAAATGTTGGCAGACTATATATTTTGGGGTGGGGTGGAAAAAACTTTGAATAAGACAAAGAAAAACCTAGATTTTCCATTTTCGGAAACAAATATTATACTTACATCTCATTTTTTGCAGTTCTGTCGCATTCAATGTCAAATTGCCATCTTTCAAGAACTTCAGTAGTTTCCTTACTAGAGATCACTACCACTAGCCGCTGAACTAGGCATTCAGAGAGCCATTCTAAGAAAAACAAGAAACTGTCAAATAAATGTTACATATAAAATTCATTTAATTGAATCAATATTCCCATTGATTTTCCATAAAGTGTCAACCATATAAGCTACTGTATCTACACTTCATATTATATAAATGGTGCACTTGACCTATACTGTTCCCATGTTTGAGAAATATTATAAGGCTGTAATGCTCAAGAAATATTACATCAAAGCCATGGGTACCTTATCTGTGACTCTTGTATCAACCCACAAACCATGGTTTATTCAGTAGACTGTGGCTTAATATGCTGAGTAACAAAGAAAATTCAGATACAACACAAGACATTCTTATCCATCCTCTGCCATAGTTGGATCATTCTCCTGTACACATACATAATATTGCCCTGCTTGACCTCTGTGGGGTGAAGGGGTTGGCTAAAATGGTCCACCCCAAATATTTTGAGTTGACCTGGACGGTTTCCTGATACCTGAAGATTTTTAAAGCTATAAGGCAGGTAGGCCTGCTATGTACCTGGTCACACTCTGGAATTCAGAGGCAACTGGATCATTGGATGAGATTCCCCTGAGCAGCCTCTTCTTGGTCTCAGACTCTGAGGACTGCTTGATTCTCAAGGAGCTATAGTAAATGAAAAGGCTGAGTAGATGTCTAGAGCAATGCAGGTGGAAAACAAAGAGCAAATGCAACCAAATGTGACTATGTATCCATGTTTAGGTGTATTCTTCAATGATATGCCTGCTCTATGGAGTCTGCAGATCCAGTAGCCTTGTTTATGAATACCTGAACCCTACTAGGCAAAGAAGCTTTACCTTTTTAGTTTGTAGATTTGTAGGTAGGTAGGTAGGTAGGTAGGTAGGTAGGTAGGAAGGAAGGAAAAGAACAAACAAAAAGCAATGTAGGAAGATTGAAGAAAATGACTGAGTTGAGATAGAAAATGACTGAGTTGAGATAATCCACACATATCTCTATGTAAAAGCTAAGCCCAAGATTTTCCAATGGCAATAGCAATTGATCAGAACTTGGTTATATATCCAGAAATCTTCAATGAAAAGTCTGAAAACAGGAAGTGTGTATTTCAATTTCATAATGCAAAGATCTAGCTCTCTGGAGAAGACTGTAATGGTGGGAAAAGTAGAAGTAAAGAGAAGAGGAGGACAACTAGCAGCAAGTGGATGGACTCAGTTATAGTTGCAACGAGTGCACAGTTGGAAGAGCTGAAAGACCAGGTTAGGGACAGATTGTCATGAAGAACATCTATGTCATTGCAACAACTTGATGGCACATAATCAGTGGAGTACAATACAGGCAAATGACTTGATAGCCAACTCTGAGCAAATATAAAAGTGCTTCAATCCAAAAACAGATCTAGCATTGAACAGATACACTATAATTTGACATCTCAATGACAACTTGATTATATTATATGGGAAATGTAGTAGATAACCAAGTTAAATGACCAGTTAAAAAGAATCAGCATCTAAATGTACTCAATTGCTTGTTGCTTCCTTATTCCTTTTGTATTGTGTCTATTAGATTGTAACTTTGTGTAAACTTTGTAAAGCATCTGAAAACTGTAGACACTTGATTTAAAAAAAAGCATACCTTTCAATTGTCCTACAACATTGTTCAGGTAATTTTTAAGCTCAGAGTCCGCAGTGACGAGCATGGTAAGCCCATATTTTTGAACATGTGTAAATGTTTCAGCAGGATATATCCCACGTTGATATAAGATACTGTTGATACCATAGGCTGAAAGAGGAAAATATACATATTGTAACTTATTATCTAAAAAGCAATATCATGCCCTCTAAGTCTAAGCAAGAATTATACCAAGTAACAATAGCAAGCACAAAGATGTCAAATTTAATACAATTGGTACATGCTGAAAAAAATGTTACTTATCTTGGCATTCGAAACCTCATGATGGCCCACTGGTCATGGCCACTGTGTTATGTTTAGTTTAACATTTATTTTGTCTATGTTTCATAGCATTTTACATTGTATAAAAAGCATTTTTGAGTAAATAAAAATACATTATAACCACTAATCCCCTATAGACATGGTATAAGCAGCATGGCATTCTAACTGCTTGAAGCAGGGTTTCTCAACCAGGGTTCCATAGAACCCTAGGGTTCCGTGAGAGGTCACTAGGGGATCCCTGGGAGATCATGATTTATTTAAAATAATTATTTGAAATTCAGGCAACTTCACATTAAAGAGGTAAGTTTCATTCTTTATTTTTAGTTAAGAACACTATTAATGCATATATACAGGCCTACACATTTGTTTATTTAATTTATACGACCGCAACGTCTGGCCTATATTTGAGCCTGAATGTGCGGGGGTTCCCTGAGGCCCAAAAAATATTTCAAGGGTTCTTCCAGGGTCAAAAGGCTGAGAAAGGCTGGCTTAAAGTGACAGAATGTTGCAATTAATATTTAAATCCTAATACAATGAGGATTTAAATGCTAAGACTTCCCCAATCTGGCGACTTCAGGTCATTTTATACTGTGTTTATTATATATGGCATAGGGCCTGGATATCTGAGAGACCATTTATCTCCAACTGTTTCTGCCCACCCAGTATGATCCAGCAGAGTGGGTGCGCTCCAGGTCCCCTCCATTAAAGATTGCCATCTTGTGGGACCTCTAGGAAGCATGCCTTCTCTATTGCGGCCCTCCCCCTCTAGAACAGCATCCTCCCCCCAGAGATAAGAACTACGACCTCTCTCCTGGTGTTCCGGAAAGCTTTGAAAACCTAGCTTTGGTTTCAGGCCTGGGGATTGATGTTTATTATTTCTTCAATGGCCCCCGTTTTCTGTTGTTTTTGCCATCTATTAGATTATTTTATTAAGCACTTCTTCCTCACCTTCATACCTTTTTTTTGAATAAGTACCAAGACCTGTTTCATGAAGAATCGTTCTTCTCCCCACTCCCGCTGCGCATTCACTACTTTAATGCCTCTAGAAAAACTGAACGGGCAGACATGGGTTATGATTTTTGGGAGGGGGTGCTTTTGAGTCAGTCTTGAGACCTGGTGACTTCCCCAAGTCCCTGCAGTTTTCTAAGCAAAGTTTTTCGGACCATTGCCTCCTTCATAGGGCTGAGAGAGAGAGACTGGCCCAAGGTCACCCATCCGGCTTCATGCCTAAGGCGGGAACTCAAGGTCTCCTGGTTTCTAGCCTGGTGCCTTAACCACTACACCAAACTGGCTCTCATTGTATATGATTACTTTGCATGTAACAATCAAGGTGTACTGCTTCATAACATTTCAGATTCTGTATGCCGCTCCAAACCCCAGGACTCTCTTTCTCATCATACCCATCAGCTAAAAACAATACCATATTGGGAAGAAACTTTAAATCCTTGCAGAAGAACTCAGACGCAGCCAAGATACAGACTCAGAACTACATAGGTCTCCCAGATTTCCGTTAGACCTGCTCTTCACATTCATTTTTATTAAGCATTTCTTCCTTACCTGAGGCTGCAGTTACTGCCCCTACAGTAAACATACACAGGGCCAAGCGGTTAACTTTCTCTTCGATTGGTAAACTTTTTTCTAAACTACTTTACACCCTCTCGGGGCTCATTTTTCTTGTATGGTACTGCAAATTAAGTTTCTGCCACCTTGTGCTTATCCTATAAAGCAGAGCTTTCCAAACTTTTCATGTTGGTGACACACTTTTTAGACATGCATCATTTTGCGACACACTCTTACAGCAGGGCACAAGGCAGGCACTAGGACCTGCGCAGAATCACAGCAGGTTTGGAGGCAGCAAGGCGCAAGGCAGGCACTAGGACCCGTGTGGAAACCTGGTGGGGCTCGGAGGCAGCAGCAGCAGCTGCGACACACCTGGACACTGCAGCCGACACACGAACGTGTCCCGACACACAGTTTGGAAAGCTCTGCTATAAAGCTAAGTCGGACGCAGCTACTAAAAACGCTAACTTGCGGCGGGGGAAGGAGAATGCAGGAAAACACGGGAGAGCAAAAAGTATGGGGCGAGTGCAGCGCCCCCTCGCCATTCCCCCAAAGGCAAGAGACAGCTACTCGGACGCCATTTTCCCCGGGTCCCCATAAGACGAATCCGTCGCCGCCCGAGCTCATCTACTCTGAAGCAAACCCCACCGGGCTCAAAGAGACTTGTTCCCAAGTACCATCCCTGGGAATAAGCCTCACTAAGCAGAAAGGGAGCAGGAGGGATGCGGGTCACTCTTTTCTGACCGAGCCGACTCACATTCTTCCGCCAACCCACCTCCCTACCCGCCTGGCTACTCACAGAAAAACTCCGCCACGATTTCGGCGCTGCCCCGCAAGGTGATGCCCTGCTCCCGGCTTTGCTGTTTAGCCATCGGCGTCGGAGAAAGTGAGACAGAGCCCAGCTAAAATTCAAGCAGGAAACAACCCGTCCAGCCCTTCCTTACCCTACAGGGCCCAGATAGGAAATGAGAAGCCTTCCCGCCACCTGTTCAAAATATAGCTCCGCCTCCCTCACTTCTCGCGGGAGTACAAGAGGATAGACGCTACTGCGACCGAGCGGTTCGTGGTGCAGGCGCTCTTTTTTGACGAATCCAGCAAAGAAGTTCCACGACACGGTCATTTTTTTAGGAATTAATGCGCAAGCGCAAAAAAATGGTAGTATACCTTGCGCTCGCTTAGGATAGATGTTTTTGGGGAGGGGGTCGTCTGTTCGCCTTGTGTTTTGTCTAACGTTAACTTTTTCTCGTTAATTAGTCATTTGAGAGATTAATTGAGAAAAGGGCCTGCGTCTTTGCCGAACGGTGTTTTGTTTAATTTAATCACTGAATTGTCACAGGACCTATTTGTAGTGCCCCTAATTAATAGTTTTAAATAGTATTGTTTACAAATTAGTTTAGGTTTGCTTTTCAATTTAGTTAGCACTCCAAATGCTAATTTGTCCATAATTTTCTATTTTATTTTAAAGAAATAAACTGTTTACAATAACTTTTGATTTATCTGGGATTACACTTATTTTAAAGGTTGTTCATCAAGAAGATAAGGATTGTTTTTTAGTGGATATTCCTAAAGTTGAGCATATGAATAGTGGAAGTTAATTCAACTCAGAATTGTTTACAGAGGATGGCAATGACTCTCCTGAATTTTAGGTAGGTTTCATTCTCATGCCTATTTTGAAAGGGCAGGAATTGGAAATGTAATAGTGTATTTTCTTCCTGCAAAGCAGGTGCCTCTCTGTCAAGTTACAATGCTTTGTTAGTAAACAGTTAAAGTCTACTGAAATGCTTTTAGGTCTGATAATGACTTGAAATAAAATAAGCAGACGTAATAAGCCATCTAATTCTTCGTTTCTCAAATTTAACTTGTTAGCTACAAAAGTGCTCATCTGATTAATAAAAATGTTGGGTTGGCTTGGTTACATAGGCACTTATAGTTATGTGTACTTATCTCTTGGGTATAGTATTTTAGAGTTTCAATGAAGTTTTTATTATTATTGTCATATTTTGAATCCCTCCAGTAACTGAAATAGGCTGAATCAGTGAAATTCTGTAGTTTGGACAGACTTAGCATAGGCATAGTGGCCACTGTAATCTGGGTATTGTAGTTCTAATAAATCTGGAGAGAAGCAAGTTGGGGGAGGACAGTAAAGTGTTCTTAACTATAGTAGCTACTTCCTATTATGATTATTATGAATAAATTTAGGTTTTTGTTCCCTTCTCAAAATCCAGACATACAACCTCAGGATGCAAAAGCAGATGTGTTGCTTAGCAAGAGATTTGGGGGCGGGGTAGCTTTGCTTTGCACATGAATTACCACAAGATGGTAGTGCTTACCTAGGAAATGTTTCTGAGATTTCATTTCATTATGTGAAACTTTATAGAAAAGCAAAGGAAAAGCTTTTGAACTTAAGGTTTAAAAATAGACCTCAAGGATATGAACTTCCTTAAATGTTGATAAGGCTGCAAAATTAATACTTTCAAGAAAAAGTGTTACTGTATTTTCCTGGAAATAAAATAGCTTGTCCATTTGACTTTATTCCTGAAGTAAGTCTATGGCAGCAATGTTGTTAATTGAAATGATTGCAATCTGAAACTTAATTTGAACAGCATCATATTATTTTATATGCATTTTTTCCTGTAACCCTAATCCTCTATTTTAAGTGCCCTGATAAAAAATGTTAAGATTTTGCTTGGCTTTTAAATGGGAAAAATTCCACAAACTGTTGAAATATCTGGGAACAAAGGGATCTGAATGTGTCTCTGATCTTTGAATTTCATAATATTGACAGTGTTGTAGATACTTGCCCAGCTGTTATCTGCGTATTAGATTATGTGCTGAAAACAATCTTAACAAAAAAAGCATAAACGTTCGAATTTCCTAGCCAGTCTCATTTTCTTCTTTGATAATACTCCTGGCTATTAATTATTCTGATAGCGGCCTGGTTGTCGCACTAGATATATCTGTTCTGAATTTCCATCTTCTGTAGCGAAACTATGGTGAATACAGGAAAGAACTCTTAACCCCAATTAAGGGGTTGGCTCAGCTTTGTACTGTAGCAAATATTCAAGGCAGCTAAGAACAATGTAAGAACTATTTATTTAGCGTATGGCACACAATGCCAGAGAGTCTACAGTGCTTTTTATTTCACAGTAGATGTTCTGGTGCCAATAGTTGCTAGTTTCTTTGTTGCACTGATGTACCACAAGAGGGCGAGCTAGCTTCGCATCAGTTGGCCAGCAGCGTTCCCAGGGAAGTCGGCTCATCTGGGCTTTCTCTCCACCACTCCTTCGCCGATCGCACCGGTTCCTGCTCCCCGCGTGTAACGCCGCCAGCGTTCCCCCCACCGGGATGGGGGTACCTATTCATCTACTCGCAGATGGTATGCTTTCAAACTGCTAGGTGGACGAGCTAGGGACGAAATGACGGAAGCTCACTTTCTATCACGCGGAGCTGGGCTCGAACTGTTGGACTGTCGACCATTTCTGGCCAGCAAACTCCAGCATCATTAGGCCGCTGCGCCATCGCGTCCCTAAATGTAAGAACTAAACAAAATCTAAACATTTTGTTTCAAAGATTACCTCAAGCTTTAGTGACTACAGTTTGATATTTATCCCAGTCAGTTGTATTCATTTTCTTTGAAATATGTGTTTTCATAAATTTTTAATTGTACACCTCCCAGAGTTGTGGAGTTTGGCGGCCTTGAAATTTAAGTAAATAAATAAATGCTTAGTACTTTGTCATTGCTTTCTTCTAGGATTTTTTTTCAACTTTCTATGGAGGCCAGTAACTTGAGTACCCATGGCTATTAAATATATATCATTTTTTCCATCACTCCTGTTGTTTATCCATCCTCATGCAGTCCAAGAGAACTAGATTCGACAATTTTGTTAATGATCTTCTCATAGAAACTTCATTTAGAAGTTTGGAAATTCATATCATTTATTTGTAATTTTTGCAGTGTGCATCTCACATGTTACTCAAAAATAAAACTATGAACAAAGTTACCCATATCAACATTGCAGATATTTTCCTAGAGTTCTCTGTTCTACCATATACTTCTAGAAGGCTGAAATGGAATTCTGACATGTTCTTTAAGGCTTCCTTAAGTGAGACTCATATCTTGAACATCAAAAAGGAGAGAACATATATCTGTTATTGTTAAATTTGATTAATGATAAGCCACACAGAGGTACTATCTCCATCCTTTCAAATGTCACCTTCCTTAAGTATAAGAAATTCTTATGATCATGATTTAGCATAAACATTCATTCTGTGCATGAGATTCTTTAAACTGATTATCAACTTTGACTTAACAAAAGCAATGCAGAACATTACAAGTACACCTAGTTAAAGAGAAGAAGTTTTGCTGTGAAAAATTACATGAACCCAATGCTGACTGAACTCACCTGAGAAGGCTTGGCACCAAAATTAATTGTGATTAACAATGTTTTGGTTTTTGTGTCTGTTTTCCTGTCTGAAATTTAAGGACAAATAGCCAAATTGTATTCAGGTGGCTAGAAGTGTTCTCAAAGTTTAGAGAAACACTCATTTTAAATAAGACTCACTTCAAAAAGTATCAAGGTAAAGCATATTAAATATATAAAAAGTAAATACAATTCTGTTTGTCATTTTTTTCTACAGAAAAAAAATCCCTTCAATTCTTCTTTTTTAAATGAAGATTTTTAGGATATGAGTATTATAATAAAGTCAACCTTTATTTCCAACTGTCTAAAAACAGAAGGTTCAGAAACAGCATTTGTATGAAAACTGGTGAAGTATGCATATGATTCATCTATAATATATTATGTTGTATAAAATGAGTAAACAATGATTTCTAAAACTTTATCTTGCTTAAGTTCTCAACTAACTAAAGGCATAACTCCTACTTTTGCAGGAGCAAAAAGTAGAATGCTCAAGTTTTAAAAATGATTCTTTTCACACTGGGAATAAATATCTGCATTAAAATAAACATGTCTGGCTTATATCTGCATTGAATTAACACCTTTTTTGCAGTGACAATGTTATGGTGAAATATTCTTTGTTCTCAAGAAATTGAAATACATCTATTCTGTGGGCATTTATTTGCACATCCCAAAGTGTTGATAGTCATGTTAGGTATAATTTTCATTAGTGTGAATGCTGATCTTGTTACAGCTAATTAAAGACCACATTTACAGCATTTAAAACAGTGCTTTATTGTTGCATTTAAGGAGGACAGTGCATACATTTAAAGTTAATTCTTTAATGGGCTATTGGGAAATCTTTAAAATCTTCAGGTTAAACTCAGAAAGCATTCTAGTCTACCTTACTTCATTGTAGACTTTGGGAACTCCAGTAATCTTTCATGAAATGCTTACTAATGAAATTCAAAGTATTATGGAATATATATATGTGTGTGTGTATGTATGTATGTGTGTGTGTGTGTGTGTATGTATGTATGTATGTATATATATATATATATATATATATATATATATATAGAGAGAGAGAGAGAGAGAGAGAGAGAGATCTTCAAGAAAATCCGAGATATCAAGGAAACATTTTGTGCAAAAATGGGCATGATAAAGGACAAAAAAGGCAGGGACCTAACAGAAGCAGAAGAGATTAAGAAGAGGTGGCAAGAATACACAGAAGAACTATACAAGAAAGATCTTAATGTCCATGATAAATACGATGGTGTGGTCACTGACCTTGAGCCGGACATCCTAGAGAGAGAAGTCAAGTGGGCCTTAGGAAGCATTACTAACAACAAAGCTAGTGGAGAAGACAGTATCCCAGCTGAGCTATTTAAAATCCTAAAACTTGATGCTGTTAAAGTGCTGCACTTAATATGCCAACAAATTTGGAAAAAACAACAGTGGCCACAGGATTAGAAAAGGTCAGTTTACGTTCCAATTCCAAAGAAGAGCAATGCCAAAGAATGTTCAAACTACCATACAATTGTGCTCATTTCACATCCTACTAAGGTTATGCTGAAAATCCTACAAGCTAGGCTTCAGCAGTATGTGAACTGAGAACCACCAGAAGTGCAAGCTGGGTTTCGAAGAGGGCAGAGGAACTAGAGGTCACATTGCCAACATTCGCTGGATCATGGAAAAAGCAAGAGAGTTCCAGAAAAAACATCTACTTCTGCTTCATTGACTACGCTAAAGCCTTTGATTGTGTGGATCACAACAAACTGTGGCAAATTCTTAAAGAGATGGGAGTACCAGACCACCTTACCTGTCTCCTGAGAAACCTGTATGCGGGTCAAGAAGCAACAGTTAGAACCAGACATGGAACAACCAACTGGTTCAAAATTGGGAAAGGAGTACGACAAGGCTGTATATTATCACCCTGCTTATTTAACTTATATGCAGAGTACATCATGAGAAATGCTGGGCTGGATGAATCGCAAGCCGGAGTTAAGATTGCCGGGAGAAATCTCAACAACCTCAGATATGCAGACGATACCACCCTAATGGCAGAAAGTGAAGAGGAACTAAAGAGCCTCTTGATGAGGGTGAAAGAGGAGAGTGCAAAAGCTGGCTTGAAACTCAACATTAAAAAAACTCAGATCATGGCATCTGGTCCCATCACTTCCTGGCAAATAGAAGGGGAAGAAATGGAAGCAGTAACAGATTTTATTTTCTTGGGTTCCAAGATCACTGCAGACGGTGACTGCAGCCATGAAATTAAAACACGCTTGTTCCTTGGGAAGAAAGCTATGGCAAACCTAGACAGCATATTAAAAAGCAGAGACATCACCTTGCCGACAAAGGTCCGTATAGTTAAAGCTATGGTTTTTCCAGTAGTAGTGTATGGCTGTGAGAGTTGGACCATAAGGAAGGCTGAGCGCTGAAGAATTGATGCTTTCGAACTGTGGTGCTGGAGAAGAGTCAAGGTCAAATCAGTGAATCCTAAAGGAAATCAACCCTGACTGCTCATTGGAAGGACAGATGCTGAGGCTCAAATACTTTGGCCACTTAATGCAAAGAGAGGACTCACTGGAAAAGACCCTGATGCTGGGAAAGACTGAAGGCAAAAGGAGAAGGGGACGGCAGAGGATGAGATGGTTAGATAGCATCGCCGATGTAATGAACATGAATTTGAGTAAACTCCGAGAGACAGTGGAGGACAGGAAGGCCTGGCGTGCTATGGTCCATGAGGTCACGAAGAGTCGGACACGACTAAACGACTGAACAACAACATATAATTGTATATTATGTAATAATAATAATAATATATAGTATACAGTATATAATTATAATATATAACATATAATACATAAAGGGTTGTTGTTGTGGGGAAAATAGGAGAAGGAAGGTGTATTAGGTATGTTCGCCATCTTGAGTTATTTATAAAAATAATAAAGGGATAGAAAATTAAATAAATATAAAGTAGCTAGTGAACCTTTAGGGAAGATATGTTTATGTCATCTGACTTCAGATAATTTACTTTTTATTGTCTAGCCCAGGGCTTTCCAAAGTGCCGCCGCTGGCGACACACCCAGCGGCGGCGGCGGCGGCGGCGCGGGGGGGCGTGCGGCGGCGCGCGCGCACGGCGGCGGCGTGGGGGGGCGTGCGGCAGTGCGCGCACACGGCGGCGCGGGAGGGGCGTGCGGCGGCGCGCGTGCGTGCATGGCGGCCACCGTGCACGCGTGCGCCGCCACTTCCGGGTGGTGTGGCGACACACCACGCTGTGTGTGGCGACACACAGTTTGGAAAGCTCTGGTCTAGCCATTGACCATCACAAAATTTAAAAATGCATAACCTTGTGTAAATCAGATGGAAACTTGCTGAATCTATTCTGGAAGACTATTGAGGTTATCTACTAGAATTTAGCAATGGCAGATACCTTTCTCAGGCTGAACTTATCAATTCTAACAAAATAGTTCTCTAAACCTGAGTTTTGTTTTAAGAAATGGTATGAATGTGTCACCTTTATTATTTTCAACAGAGTAAGATAATTGTTCAGGGATAATTTTTAGACTATAATCTTTCTGGTAAGAACAGGTCTCCAAGAAGTTCCAATTCTAGAGCAAGCAGGATATTTTGAGCTGAAGTCACATATTTCCATAAGCAAATACTACTTGTTTCAAATAGTGCAATTTGGGCAGATGCTATCCTATATGCTCAGTAACTTTAGCCAGTAATTGGAGGCCTGGTGTAAGTTTCTGCAGACCTTGAATATGGGTTGGATTCTAAATTTGGAGCTTTATTTATTTATTTATTTTATATCTCGCCTTTATTATTTTTATAAATAACTCAAGGTAGCGAACATATCTAATACTCCTTCCTCCTACTATTTTCCCCACAACAACAACCCTGTGAGGTGAGTTGGGCTGAGAGAGAGTGACTGGCCCAAGGTCACCCAGCTGGTTTTCATGCTTAAGGCTGGACTAGAACTCTCAGTCTCCTGGTTTCTAGCCCATTGCCTTAACCACTAGACCAAACTGGTTTTAGTTGGCACAATCATGATGTAATTGCCAAAAATGTCATAAAATATTACTGAGAATTCCAAATAGTACAGTAGAATTATACTGGTTTATGCCATTTGCCAAATAAAGCAAATTAGTTTTAAAAGTATGGATCATGATTTTGGGACCAGATTGATTTGGGAGCAGGTTGTCAGAAAAAAAGTTTGGGAGATTTGCTATGATATTCTGATGATGCATCATGTCCAGCAGATTCATATGCTTTCCTGGCTTTCTCAGCAAGTGTTGCTGAAAACTGTATCTCACATGTCTTGCAACTCCCAATACAGTTAATAATTTTCAATGCTGCCTCCGTATCCAGGTTCTTTGCTATAGCAATGATACCGCAGATTTAAGGTAACTCAGTACTTCCAGCATAATTTCAGTAAGGAAAAAAGATGATCTGATTGAACAGCCCAAAACTTTCATTGTTCAGATGACTCAATTTTTCATGAGGGAAGATTTACGTATGAACTTGAGTGTGGAAAGAATGAATTATTTATCTGAAAGTATAACTGATCTGAATCCATGTGTCTAATCCTTTGTTGAACTAAATCTGAGCAATATGTCCTTTCCTAAAAAATGTGTTCAATTCACATAAATCAAAATATTCTTCAGGTATAATCTCTATTGCATATACTGTTACCAAATGATGTGAGTAAACAATGAAGGAATAAAATGTATCACTCATTTGAGATTACAGCTAATAAGAGTGCATCTGGATTGATTAGGTGTCCAACTCAGACTGTTACAACCAGTCCCCCACCTCTGTATAGGAATGTATGAGACACTGATTTCAAATTACTATTGTCAGAGTCCCCCAAGTCTGAACTAGGCTGAAACTTCTCAGGGACAAGGACAACATGATTAGGAATGAAATCTTGATGGTTACAAAGATACAGTAGCCATTACAAAGTTGACAGTCATTGAATGTTTGAGTCTGGTCCTAAATTTATATATCTTAGTCCAAACCCAACACTCCCTTTTCTTGTGCCTCTCTTTGTTTAATACATAGCTTTCCAAACTCTGTGTCGTGACACACTACTGTGTCACCTGCGGGGCTCAGGTGTGCCGTGCAAAAACCTGGAAGCGCTGATGGTGCGCCGTCATCATCAGTGCTTCCAGGTTTTCGTGCAGCACACCAGGACACCGCTGCTGCCGCCGTGGCGCATGGAAACCCGAAAGCACCATGGTTTTTGCGCGCCGCCATTGGTGTGTCGCCAACTGAAAGGTTTGGAAAGCCCTGGTTTAATAGATTTCATGCCTTACATTTCTTGTACTATGTCTTTGTTGGCAATGGCATGTTTAATTTTGCCACATTTCTGTGCTGAGTATGTCTCACCACCAGAGTGAGAGACAACAGATGTCTGACAACGAGGGAGCGATCTGACCCTCACACCCATCTTCAGATTACTAGCTTCAATTGAACAGAATACAACACCAATATGTATCCTGCTGCAGGTGTGGAAACAAAACCTAGTTCAAACATGGCCATCATGAAATACTCGACCACTCCTCAGTGGGCAAATTCAGCATGGACATTAAAATCCTCCAGAAAAAAAAAACCTAATCTAGCAATCATCTTGCTAGTTCAAGAAAGACTATTCGAAACTAGGATGGACAGTACACTAACAGTATCCCTACACTGTCTCACCAGCCCAAATGCAGCAGCCAGCACTCAGAATGGTCACATAATCAAGTGGAGCATCTGGTCAGCAAGATGGCATTCCTATAGATCATAGGAATTCCACCTTCTCAGGCTCCAGTCTTAATCTCTTGTGCCATTGAGTAGCCTGACAACCAGGTTCCAATCTCCTACTGTGTCTCTCCTGCAGGTTATTATTAAAATATTAATTTCCATTGATGGAAAATAAGTGATACATTTTATTTACTTATTTTTCATAAATGGAAATTAATATTTTATAACTAATAATGAAGTACAAAACATGGGCTATTGGAACCTTTGCTGCCATACTAAAAAATTGAGAGGGATTGACATGTATTAAGTTGAAATATACTTCATGGATGTTAGTTCACCATAACTTGCAAGTAACATCTGTGTGATTTCTCATTCTTGTATAGAAATACAAAATATTCTATATTGACTGAAATGTAAAGATTACATTCCTAATTTGTAATTTGCTACAGATAGAAATTGCTTAATTTTGTTAATTGTATGCCTTTTAAAACCAATCTCAGATCCTGAGATCAGCACTATTTATTGGCACTTTGCCCTGCTGAGAATTTATTATTATTATTATTATTTTATTTGTCTTATTTATACCCCGCCTATCCCCTCCCTACTGGAGGACTCTAGGCGGCTTACAGTATTATATATCTCCAATCCAATTATACAATTATACAACATCATTATTACAATTTATTCCCGCGCGACAGGGAGAGAGGAAGGGAACCGGCTCTTCCGCTGCAGGCATTGGACTGCAAGTCCCAGAATGCCTCGCTCCGCGCCGGCTGCTGACGTCCAGGAAGCTGGTGTCTCCGGATCCGTCGTCCTCCGCCGACATCGCTGCTCTTCCGAGGTCTTTCTTGGAATCGAGGACGACCCTCCGCTGGACGCCCGCAAATTGCCCCACGTGAGTGGTACCCATTAATCTACTTGCTAAATAGCTTTCGAATCGCTGGGTTGGCAGAGAGCTAGGGCAAGTGACGAGAGCTCACCTCGTCACGCGGTTCCGAACTGCCAACCTTATGGTCGGCAGTCTAACGGCTCAGTGGTTTAACCCGCTGAGCCACCGCGCCCCATTTGAATTTATATTCAAGAATGCCAATTCTTGGCTATAATAATCAGCAGCTGATTTTTTCCAGATCTTTCCTGGCCACCTGTTGTGTCCCTGAAAACATTGCTCATATGCTCATAAACACCTTCATCAAAGTGACTTTTCTGATTCACTCAGATTCAGAGAGATTCCAGTCACTTTTATAATATTTAACAAAATATATATTCATTAAATTAAATAAAGTTGAGTCTCTTGTTCTGGAAACCATCACAAATGCTTTAAATGAATAATTGAGCCAAGGAAGCCTTGCTTTGTAATTAATTATTGTCATTGTTTCTAAATTAAAACAAATAAACCCAAAAAATGATATGTATGTAGAGCTCTATCAAATCACGATTTAGACATGAGTATAGTGTGAAAAATAATATTTATTTATTATGGCATGTGAAACAGGCAGATTGTACCAATATGGCTACATTGGAACAGAAACAAAAACAATCTGTTCAAAATAGGGCAGTTGCTATTAGCACCCACTAACACTAAATATGTTTTGGCTATCATGTTTTGGAATGCAATTATGGACTGATAAAATTAAGCTATTTTTCTTTATTTACTTACCAAGTAGTAAAAGTGATTGCCAATTAGTGGACTGCTAGGACCACTGAATGGAGCAGAGCTTAGTGCAGCGGAACAATTAGCACACACAGAAAAGAGTTTTTATCAAAATAGCATTAATGAGCACACTAGAGAGATATAGGTTATTGATCTTAACCCACGCAAGCATAAAGAATTACACGCTTAGACAAAGTAGTTTCAAAAGAGTTCTTTTATTTGGTCCAGTTCAGTTACATCCATTCTGTTAGAATGATTCTTCTTCTGTGTTTCCCTAAACTTATGTAGACCTCTGGCCCTCTTTGCTGCCAGGGGCTGCGTGCAGAAAGGGGAAGGTTTCTGGAGTTGAGGCCTAGGCATGGCCTCTCGATGGAGAGGAGCTCAGCAGCCACGTGCTCCTTCGATGCTGGCAAAAGGCAGAGAGAGAGAGGAAGAGGAAGAGGGAGGAGCAACAAACAGCTTCCTCCTAAAGCACATAGTCATCCTAGAGCGCTCATCTACATGCTAATGAGGCATGCTGATTGGGACCTCCAACAAAAAGAATATGTATGGAATGCATTGCCAATCCTCTTCAGGAAGAAAATTATCATAGCTTTATTTGCCAGTATTTATTTATTTACATGGAAAGATAACATTGTCTTTTTCTCAAAAATAATGTTTATGTAACTAAAAGAGACTGAAAAGCTATGGAAAAATATAGAATGGTTACTGAAAGACACAAGTTGATGCATAGTAAAACCATTGTCGGGATGTAGCTGATTATCATGTATGTCACTGCAGAACTCCCAGTTGCTCACAGAAGAAATTAATCCTATTTAATGGGATCCCCATACATTGTCTTTATTCTGATGCTCAGTCAAGTTTGAGAGCTGGCAAAGAATCTGTAAAGGAACAATTCTTTACTCCCTCATTCCTTTTGCAGAAATGGGGTTTTGATCAGGACTAATAAAGTGTTATGCCTGTATGAATTACTAATTATGTCCCATAGTGCCATTTATTCATCCAAAGGCACTAATGTGAAGATTACCTCATCAAGTCAGAAATTTTGGTGCATTCTCTCTATTCCACATGGCCTCATCAATCAGGTATGTTCTTCTTATTGTTTACATGCTTTCTGATATTTGGTAGAAATATCATTTTTTTCATGCATTTGCACCTAATAATTCATGTTTTTCTGTCATGTCCAGCTCCCAACTGCTTTTTATTTGGAATAAAACCTCCAGTGGCTAGGCCTTTGAGTCTGTTTTCTCATAAAATACTTACTCTTGGACCCCTTTCATGTATTTGCTTCCAAACATAGACCTTGCTAATAAATTAGCTGAATGTTGACCTTTGCTAGACCTTCCTCTTTGATTTATAAGAATTGCAATCTTTCTGTTCCCAAGAGTAAACATTTTGTTTTGTGCCTGTTTTTAAATCTTTTAATACCCTTACTTGGATTTGGCTGAAGAATTTTGTTTTCCCTAATGGAAGAAACAAGCCTGGAGTGTTATGCTTCTTTTCATGTGTTTACTTTGTCTAAACTGAGAAATTTCTCACTGCAAGGGTATTTAGAAAGTTTAGCAAAAAAAACATCTGTTTTGGCACAGAACCTACTTCAATATATCCGGCTCATCTCCATTACTCTTGATTATTCCCAGTAATATAGCTCCATTTTTCTCATCAGTTTTGTTTTAATAATAATTTATTTTGAAAAGAAATGAAATTTTAGAATAAGAAGCTGTCTTACATTAAGTTAGACCATTGATCATTATCCTGCTCAGTAAGTATAAGCATTATTATTCTAACTGCACAATTTAACAACATTGGGCTCTTACAGGAAAGGGTCTATTAATGCAGTATGCAATGTACTTTTTAGAAATTAAATAGTAAAGGCTATTTGGAAGGAATGACTACTCAGAGGAACATGGTTGCATGGAAAACTTTTTTAAGGTTAGTCTTTGTCATCTTCAGCAAAATATGAAAAGAATCTTGTCAGGAATTTAAAAATCCATTAAAAATGTTAAACCTGATCTGTTGTCTGGTTTTTATTTGCATAGTAAGTGTCCAGAATAAGTGGATGAACAAATATTGTTACAGTTTTTTCCTCACCTTAACTGCAATGATTATTATCAAAAGAGTAAACAGATGCAGACATCTTTGCCTTCACAGAATGTACAAGTTAAAGCCTTTTACCTAGAAAATGTGGGAGGAAATATTGTTTTCCTGCCCTATACTAGGTAAAGGTAAAAGTTTCCCCTTCACAGTCGTGTCCGACTCTGTACACACACACACACACACACACACACACACACACTCACTCTCTCTCTCTCTCTCTCTCTATATATATATATATATATATATATATTGCGCCCTATACTATATGCCTATTCATAGGTATCTCATTTGAAAGCAGGGTATTCTTGTGTTTAAGTTGAACCTTCCTTTTCATAAATATTATTACTGAGCTCTTATATTAGCTGTTTAGATTAACTGACAAATATTACCTTGGAATTCAAAAGTCAATAAACAAATATTCAATATTTAAATCAGGGGTCATAGCCATTTTTCTAAAGACTGTATATCCTCGGGTTGTATGATAAGTAGGGCAGAGACAAAAGTGAGTGGGAATGCTCCTTATTTCTTGGAAATTCCTTTGATATCTTCTTCTGTCTCCTAAGCATGCTCTTAGAATAATAGTTTCTCCTCTGATCACATCTTTGGAGCGCATTGTGGAAAAGTGGACATTATGAGAAGAGTCACCATAGTTTTGACCCATAGACAGATACATTTTTATTTATTTATTTATTGTTCAATTTATATCACCGCCCATCTCCCCCCACAAGGGGACTTGATGGTAAGTTGATTAATTAAAAACATATAAAATACATCATTCTAAATAAATTAGATATAAATATATAAATATATAAAATCCAAGAGGCAATGTTGTTGTTTAAAGGAACTCTATGGTGCCAGCCACCCCCAAGAGGAGCTATTACCCCTCCCATCCCAGGCGAGGTGGCAGAGCCAGGTCTTCAATTGCTTTCGGAAGGTCAGGAGTGTGGGGGCCTGCCTCACCTCCAGGGGGAGAATGTTCCAAAGGGCGGGTACCACTGCCGAGAAGACCTGCCTCCTGGACCCCCCCAGATGGAATTCTTTTATAGACGGGATCCGTAGCAAGCCCTCTCTGCATAACCGGGTGGGGCGGGTCGACGTTCTGGGGATGAGGCGGTTCCTTAGGTAACCTGGTCCCATGCCATGTAGGGCTTTAAAGGTAACAACCAACACCTTGAATTGTACCCGGAAGCAAACTGGTAACCAGTGCAGCTCACGCAGCAGAGGTGTCACATGTGCCGATCTTGAGGCACCCATAACTGCGCGTGCAGCCGCATTCTGGACCAGTTGAAGCTTCCGGATACTCTTCAAGGGTAGCCCCATGTAGAGCGCATTGCAATAGTCTATATGGGAGATGACCAGGGCATGAGTGACTGTACGGAGGGCATCTCGGTCCAGGAAAGGGCGTAGCTGGCGTACAACTCGAAGTTGCATAAACGCCCTTCTGGCCACGGCTGCCACCTGCTCATCAAGCAGGAGCTGTGAGTCCAGAAGGACCCCCAGGTTCCGCACCGAGTCCGAACGGGGTAGTGCCACCCCATCCAGATCTAAAGATGACAACTCTCTGGATCCCGAGGCGCCATCAATCCACAGCCACTCTGTCTTACCAGGGTTCAGCTGAAGCCTGTTGTTCCCCATCCAGGCCCCCACAGCCTTCAGACACTGAGAAAGGGCAGCCACTGCATCACTTAACTCACCCGGGATGGAGATATATAATTGAGTATCATCAGCATATTGATGATACCTCATCCCGTGTTGGCGGATGATCTCACCCAGTGGTTTCATGTAGATATTAAACAGGAGAGGGGAGAGAACCGAGCCCTGCGGCACCCCACAAAGTAGGGGCCGAGGCTCGGACCTCTCATCTCCTATTACCACCGATTGGGACCGATCCCGGAGGAAGGAGGCGAACCAGCGCAAGACTACGCCGCCCACCCCCAACTCTCAGAGCCGCCTCAAAAGGATACCATGGTCAATGGTATCGAAAGCTGCTGAGAGGTCAAGAAGAGCCAGGATGGATGCACTGCCTCCATCCCGCTCCCGCCAGAGATCATCTGTAAGTGCAACCAATGCAGTTTCCACCCCATATCCCGGCCTGAACCCTGACTGGAAGGGGTCTAGATAATCCGTATCATCCAGAATTCTCTGGAGCTGTAATGCCACCACTTTCTCAACCACCTTCCCCAAAAAGGGGAGGTGGGAGACGGGACGAAAGTTGTCCAACACTGTAGGGTCCAGCGATGGCTTCTTGAGGAGGGGGTGCACCAGCGCCTCCTTAAAAGCAGCCGAAAAATACATCCCTTGCATTTGCCTGTTTTTTGAAATACCATACTTTGATACTGATTTATATTTTTATATGTTTTTATATATTTTAATTAAGTTATATAAAACAATGTTGATTTGCATGAATCTTGAATTAAAAATCACCTACCCCTGGTCTTTTACATTTCCCAGTGTGAAGATTTAAATTTTATCAGAGACCTACAGAACACAGCCCTGGAATTTGCATGTGTATTGTTCTGTGCTTAGTTCTGAGTATAACTATACCAGTGCAAAAACAAGCAGCAATAAAGTTTGTATGTTAGTCATTCTCTGCCGCAAACACCCTTGCATACACTAGACCTAATTCTCTCTGCAGTGACTAAAAGGTATTCCTATGCCTATCTCTGAAACATTGTAGAATAGGCCTTAGATGCATAATATAAGTACAAGTAGTTCTTGAGTTACAACAGCAATTGGGAACGGGATTGCTGTCACTAAGCAATGAGGTCGTAAAGTGCAATGTGACGTGACCGCATCACTTAGCGATGGCAATTCAGGCAGTCCCAATTGTACTAACCCAAGACATGCGGGTTGTTAATCGGGAAGCAGCAGAAGTCCCAGGTAAGGAGCACGGGGGTGTTGCACCGGGTGGGGGAGGCCCTGGGAGGGCCAGCACAGGCCATGTGTGAGTTGGGGCAGGGGGATGCTATGGTGTGGCACAAGTGGCATGAGCGCAGGGAAGCAAGGAAAGGAGGGCACAGGGTGAGTGTGAGCGTAGGAAGGTCTGGGAAGGAGGGTGTGGGGTGCATGCTAGTGTAGAGAGGCCCGGGAATGACAGCTCTGGTGGGTACATGCGAATGATAGGAGGCCTAGGGAAGCAGGGCACGGGGTGCGTGCAAATGGAGAACAGCGCAAACAGCCTCAGGAAGAAGGCCTGGCACAGCCAGCAGCAGCCTCGCATAGGGCCAGGCTGGGCATGCCTTGTCAGCAGCGGGAAGAAAATGGCAAAGGTCAGCTGGGCAGGGCAGCAGGGGCAGCTGGGGCTTTGTGCTGTGGCACTGGAGTGGCTGGCTGTGGTGTGGGGCTTGAGGGCACTCCTCGACGGTGGTGGCACTGGGGCTGAAGTAGAGGCCCAGGGGCAGTGGTGGCCAGCTGAGACTGCTGAAGGCCCTGAGCCTCTACTTCAGCCCCAGTGCCGCTGCCACCACTGAGGAATGCCACTGTGCAGGGTGGCCAAAAGGACATAGATGTGGGGGGAGATAGGCGGATGGGGGGATATGAAGTGCCCCTGTGGTTGTAAGTGCGGGCAGGCTTCCAAGCACCTGAATTTGATCACGTGACTGTGGGATACTGCAATGGCCCTAACTTTGGGGACTGGGCATAAGTATCATTCGTTCAGTCCTGCTGTAACTTTGAATGTTCGCTAAATGACTGGTCGTAACTTGAGGACTAAGCAATCCATTGAATAACTTTTCCATGAATGCTGCACACTAACAAAATAAAATGAAGCAGAAATAATAATTAGTGGAGGCCATGGAGGTAGCAAAAGAAATTTGGAAGTGCAAATGTCTTGCATAGGCATAGATAATTATTTTGATGAAGGACTCAGTCTTAATACTTTATTTTAAGCCAGTGTTTCTCAAAGTGTGGCCCCAGGAACCCTGGAGGTCACCCAAGACCCTCTCAGGGGTCTGTGAAATCAAAATTATTTGCCAGCCTATGTTGATAGAAGGTGAAAGATTTATATGACCTGAAGAGAAACCAGCCTATGTGGAAAAATAATACAATATTAAAATCTCATCAAACTATCATGAGAAGCGGTAGCCGCAGCAAATGCATCAATTTTAATTTTTAATATGGTAAATATTGATAAATATAACCCATACAAACAAAAGCTCTTTGGTGGTCCTCCACCATTTTTGAAAGTGGGAAGGGGATGTGAGGCAAAAACATTTAAGAAAAAAGTTTGTTTTAAGCAATTCAACATCCCCTCTCCGGTTTTTCTCACAGTCAATGCTGAGGCAAGATAACAAGATTTCCATTATGAAGGAATCTGCTCTCTGGGCTGAGTGGTTCACGCTGGAAACTATATCCTGTTGTTCTGTGTGTCTGTGTGTTTACTAGCTTTTTCTTTGGGCCCTCTGTTCAGTTTCACCACTAGGGAAGGCTGTAAAGCTTGTGGAAAAGTGAGAAAAATCCAAATGTTGAGAGATTTGCTTTGGGGGAGGACTCACTTTCCAGAAATGTTCAAAGGCCTCTCCAGGCCTGCTACACCAGCAAGCAGAGCGATGGAGGAACTAGCCTATCCTTTTCTGTGTGTGTTTGTTATACCATTGTTTCTGATTTGTATTCTAAGGTTGACTATTCAATTAAATGTTACTGTTTTCTGAGCGCTTTGGGCTAAGGCAGTCTACAAATTTATTTTTAAAAACACCTGTAATGGTAGAATCCATCGATGATGATAAGGATAATAATATTAATAACAATTTAATAATGTGAATCCCCAGAAACACTAATAATTTCAGAAGGAGATGTGATTGCACAGGTGAGGCCATCACTCCAGCGATTAGGGATACTCAAGGCCAATTGTAGGACTTTGCTATCCTGACAGAAACAGCCACTGTGGATTTGAAACCAGCTGTTTAATTCGCACATGTCCAAATTGAATTTGATTCTTAATTTATAATCTTGAAGATTGTATCTCTAAAACTGGGAGAAAGTTTGGTCTAGTGGTTAAGGTGCTGGGCTAGAAACCAGGAGGCTGTGAGTTCTAGTCCCACCTTAGGCATGACAGCCGGCTGGGTGACTTTGGGCCAGTCACTTTCTCTCAGCCCAACTCACCTCACAGGGTTGTTGTGAGGAAAATAGGAGGAAGGAGTATTAGGTATGCTCACCGCCTTGAGTTATTTATAAAAATAATAAAGGCGGGATAAAAATAAAATAAATAAAATAAAAATTGTGGATAAGCAAGTTATTTAAAAAGTACGAAGTTTAATGTTGCCTTTAAATAACTTCTTCGATGAAAATATTTGCAACCAAACTAGGAAGGGAAGTAGCTGGGTAGTGATTACATTGATTACAATATTTTTTTCTCTTTATTTGGTGAAACAGGTGTCAAGAGTTTATCATGTAATAAGTCAAGACATTTGAAATGTTTATAGGAGCATTTATGAGGGCTGCTTAGCTACTGTGTGATTATAATTTTATGGAATAAAACTAGAGCAAAGTTTTGTAATAACATTTTAATTATGAAATGCATTTTTCATGTAAAGAAAGTCTGCAATCCTATATGCACCTATTTGGCAGTAAGCTTAGTAGGATATGGTCAGCTGACATGGAAAATTTATTAGTCTGTGCAAAGAAACGTGTATTTAACAACAGAAGAAACTGAGAATGAGGGATGTTATAAAAATTACATTATGACTGAGATCATATGGAAAACATACTTCTGGAACAGATGCATATTTAAATATGTATATGCATCTTCATACAGCAATTTTATATCAAACTTAGATGTGATCTCAGATCTTAGGAATTATTATTGGACCAGCTTTTCTGAATTTTCTGACATAGAGAGAAGGAAAGCTCCTCCTCAACTGGTAGGCAAATTTAGTTTATGCCTTGGAAATATTGGACAAACTAACTTCCCCAATATTGGTTCTCATGAATCCTCATGGAGATTTGGGATGTATTTTTAATACAATTTTAATATTGCTTAATATTTTAATTTTGTTGAAAGAAACAGTACACTTGACTCTTCTTTCAGTCTCTTTTTTTCCCTTAGCTCATTGTTTCCTTTTTCTTAGCTCATTGTTCTATCTATCATCTATCTATCTATCTATCTATCTATCTATCTATCTATCTATCTATCTATCTATCTATCTATCTATCTCAGAGCTTTCCAAACTGTGTGTCGCGACACAAAAGTGTGTCGCCACACACAGTCTGGTGTGTCGCCACACAACCCGGAAGCGCTGATCATCATCAGCACTTCCGGGTTTTCCCGCGGCGACACACCAACTGCATAGCGCAAAACCCGAAAGCGGCAGCAGCGCTTCCGGGTTTTTGTGCGCTGCCGCACTTCCAGGTTTTCCCGCGGCGACACACCAACGCCGGTTGGTGTGTCGCCGCAGGAAAAACTTTGGAAAGCCCTGATCTATCTATCTACAGTATCTATCTATCTATCTATCTATCTATCTATCTATCTATCTATCTATCATCTATCTATCTATCTATCTATCTATCTATCTATCTATCTATCTATCTATCTCAGGTTCATTTATCATTGAAGGTTTTCCAAGAGGGAAAAAAAGTTTTAACATTCCCCAATATTTTCTAACCTTACTCCTCTCCAAGTTTAATTAATCACAAATAGAATGGAGAATTATGGGGAGATCATTCTTCCTCACCCTAATAGTAATTATTGAAAAATATAAAAATTTGTCACCAATCACTATTTCCCTTTGACTGATTCCCACCACAATTAATTCTTTACCTGCACCTGACCTTCATCAAACTCCTGTGACTCATTGAAATTCATTCATAGTGGACTTTTATAGCTTTCTTAATGCTGCTATCATTCACAAGTGGCACCTCACCACATTTCTAAAGGGCTAGGACTTTTCAAAGACATGCAGAGATGTTCAGAAAAAGAGGATTATGCAAAATTATGGTGAATAAAGTGATGGCTACTAGCCTTGATGGTTATTTGTTGCATCAATTATCAGTGGCAGTCTGTCTCTGAACATTAGTTGCTGGGGAATATAATGGGCATGTGCTATATTCTGCTTATGGGTTTTTATGGCTATCCCATAGATTCCTGATTGCCCACTGTGGCAGCAAGTTGTGTTTAGGACAGGCCTCCTATCCTAAACACAACTCAGATCTTATGGAAAAAAAGGTGAATTTGAATCCTAGTACATTATCATGCAGGTACTCTAGGTACTCTAGGTCTCAATCAATTGCTTTCTTGTGGTGTTTTTGTCAATTGGGTTTATTTTTAAAAAAATATTCAAGAAGGATATATTTTATTTATCATATTTATATCCCGCCCATCTCCCTCACAAGGAGGGACCATATGTGCATTTATAAGGAAAGAGGACTGAAATGGTTATAAACAAACCCATACATTACTTACAAGAAGTAACTAAAATTGTATGTATAGGATATACTATATATATATATATATATATATATATATATATATATATATATACATACATACATACATACATACATACATACATATATATATACACACATACATACATACATACACACACACACACACACAGACACACACACATACATACATACACACACACACATACATACATACACATACACACATACATACATACATATATATATATATATACACACACACACATACATACATACACACACATACATACACACACACACACACATATACACACACACACACATGCATGCAGTTGAACAGACCCAACATGGATTATCATGGGACACTTCTTTCTGCGTTAGTGTGATAGAGTTAGTGCAAGCCCATAGTTAAATTTTCTTGTAAGAATGTGCCTAACCCTATAAATGAATTAAAGTTCTGAATTAGCAGGAAAACATGGGATAGTTATCTAAACCATTTTTTCATACTGATTTCTCTCTCCCAGATATTAAGCGATTTTCTCTGAAGAAATTGTAGCCTAGGAAATGGCAACAGGGAGTAATAATGGTCATATACTTAATACTTGTGATCCATCGTCATGGTCTGAAGTAGACCAGCCACTGCTAGGCCAAGGAACAGAACAATCACGGGACACTTCCTGCCTGAATGCTGTAGAGTGGCCACTGCGGCGTTATGGCCGATTTATGCCTGGAGCTTTGGGCACTGCTTCGGGCTCTTGGAAGGTAAACTTAATTCAATGTGTCTTGAGGGAGAAATTATATGTCGCTGAATTAATGTAAGAGTTGTGCCAGAAGCAAATATTTTTTTGAATAAGGATTCAATAGGGCTCAGAATTATATATTGTTCCCTAGAATACAGTATATAAATATTTGTGAATGCATCATAATATGTGCAGATTTCATTTTTTCACCAATTCATAACAGTTTCCCACATTTTACAGTATATTAGACAGCAAGTCTTCTAGATCAGAAGGTGCAATGGTAGGACTTGCTATGTATTCTTCAGAACACCTGCCATAATTTAGAAACTCATTTTGTTTCAGCTCCTAAAGAATAAAATTTCATGGAGGGTGTTCAGGTTTTGTTTGTGAGTTTCTTCTGAGACATACTTTGCCAAGGGCTTCCATATCTGGCTGTGAAACTTGACATTTGTTAAATGGAAGAAAAAGCAGCAACATTAACTCTCTCTCTCTCTGCTGCCATCTAGTAGTCATCCAGATTTTTGCAACCCAAATCTGGTATCTCTAGTTTTGCCTGAAGTAGGAAGATGAATGCTGAATTCAACCGACCATTTCTTTGGTTCAGCACAATATTTCCTATGTTCTTAAGCTTAGTTGTCTTTCTTCTGTGTTTGACTAAACTTCTAGCACTGCAGAATTCTAGCATAATTTTTTGCAGAAAAAAATCATAGTACCTCTTTTAGCCCAAACAAGATATCCAAAGTGGCATACAAAAAGTAACATATTAAAACAGGGAATTTCAGAGAAAATAGTCCTTGTCCTGCTGAAAACTACTAAAAACAGAACAATGAATTCTCTATAACCTGCCAAAACTAAGCATGTTAAAATGAAGTCTACATTCTTATTCCTTATTTCCTTGTTCATAATAATGAATACAGTTATGTTTATTTCTTGAAAATAGGTATCCAACATAAACATATTTTGTATGCAAAACTTTTTTTTTAGAAAAAAAAGTTCACACTTTTATTTTCTGGAAACCTCTTCCTTTATATTTTCACCATGTTAAGAGACAGACTCTCTCTCTTAAAAGGTTTTGGAGTCAAATGAAGAATCTGGCTTTCTTGTTCTCAGTATAGTTATTTCAGGCCATTTCTTCATTTCCAGAGGAAAAGAAGTACTGGTAAGTATTGACTTTTATATATTTTTGTTTCTTCAGCATGTCCTCTTTCATTGGTATAATGCTTTTCATTAAAGGAATGTTAAAACAATTTCAGTTAGTAAGTGAATTAAGTTAGCATAGTTCCCAGGCACTGTGATAACTTATATGAATAGAATTTATACACAAACTCTAATAATAAATAATATTTATTTATTTATTAATAAATAATAAATAATAATAATAAAACTCTAATCCTAGAGCCAGTCAACAAAATGTTGCACAATTGCTTCTCCAGTGATGTGGTAGAATCCTGAGAGCTTTGTGATTGCCACTAAAAGGCTCTGTCAGTATGATGTTTCTATAACAGAATTTCACAAGAAATAACAGTGAAGGGGCTTTAAAAGGAGACAAAAAGAAGAAGAATAGCTTTATCAATGGTTACTAAGGTTAATAATTTGTAGTTGGAGGATTTTTGTTTTATCTAGTTAAGTGTTATGTTACAAATTCATTATATTTGGATAGTATTAGAAAAAAAGATGAAACTAGTAAGCCAAATGATAAATATTACCATTTTAAAAACCTGGCCTGCAGGTATATGGCCTGTGACTGATTCCCTGACACTGACTAAGCATGAAAGGCTGGTGATTTGCTTAATCAAAAGTCATTAATAGCAAGGCAATTGCCGAAGTTTGATCAATCCAGCACAGAGGCATTATGCATCCTGAGAATATGAGCTTTCATTAAAAAAAAGTTTTGGAGCATATAGTTTTAAGTGTAAGGAATAGAAAATAGAAATAGCCTTATGAAATAGCCTATCTGCCCATCATCATCACCACCATCATCACCATCACCATCGTTCCCTTTTTTTAAAACTAAATAATAATAAAATATATTAAAATTGTGACACATAATTTTCAGTTTATCATAGGAAATATCATTTTAGCAGGTTTTATCATTTATTTCTCACTAAATGTACTCATATATTAAAAATTCCAAGGATTGCAGCAGTTTTATTTCACTTAAATTATACCAAATTTTCACAGCTGCTTCTGTGTGTAAGTTTTGCATTTATTTCAGGAAGGATTTTCATTAATTGGTGCTTCTCAGTGGCTAAAGGTAGTACGAAAAGCAGATTGCATGTTAGTCAGTTCAAAATTAAAGGTACGCTAATTCATACATCTAACATTCTTTCGTTTATATTTTTTGTTGAATGATGTATTTTACCACTCCCTTCTTTACATAAATTTCCTTTGATTTTCATAATGTCCTTCTTATTGTAATGTTCTTCTGATTGTCTTCCCATTTTATGACTAAGAGTTTAGTTAAGCAAATTTTCCTGTTTCCATGCTTTTAGCTTTTCAAGGAGTTTGTGATTCAAGCTATAGTTGCTACCAAGTCTTGTTTTTGCTGACTAGTTCAGAGGTTCTCCATATTTGCAGAATATACGTATATCAATTTGATTTCAGTTTTGTCTGTGCAATTATGTCCATGTCTAGAATTGTCTTTTATGCTGTTAAAAGAAGGTATTTGGTATAAACATTTATTTTTTTTTGGCTGATGAGTCTATTTCCTATTTCATTTTGTACACCAAGGCCAAATTTTCCCATAATTCTAGATGCTATGTTACTTCCAACTTTAGCATTCCTGCCTCCCTTCATTAGTCTGATGCCTTTTTTGGGGGGGGGAGTTGTGTGGACAAGATATTGCTAATATATCACATATAGTCACCATGAGATGTACAGTGAAATCTCATGAAGATAAAAATATTTGATTCAGTAAAATGCTATCTTAAGCTATGATAGTTAAAATGTAATAAAAGCAATGGTAATGCATTATAAGAAAATTCAAGGAATCACCAAATCAACAAGGAAAAAATTAAAAGGATAACATCTAAAAAATGAACTATTGGTTAGAAATTCAAATTGCTTTTTAGATCACATAGAAAAGAATTGTTGCATAAAGCTGAAGTATGTTTTGGGCATTAATTTAAGAAATGTTCCTGTAATTGTTGAGACAAATATGCAGCAATAATCAAAGTTAGTTTTATTTTCTGTTTGTGGATTTATCTAGAGCAAACATCGTATGTTTCGTATACAGTTTACTGGAGACTCCAAAACTCAGGCAGAAGAGCACTGCCATAACTGTATGCAGAAACTAGCTGAGTATATTCCAATTCAAGTAACAGGTGCAATAACACAGGAACTACGCCAAGGCCACAGTCTGCTTCTCACTGATGCAAGTCAGCTGAAAGATATAGAACAAAATGTACCAGTACAACACACTGTAAGCTGATGAATGTATGTGGAAGGTGATTGGGCAGAGAAATGAAAAAAAGATGTGCTGCCATATAGCTTTAGTATTGTAGTTTATTCTATAAAATCAGAAAAATTGTTCAACAAAAATGTTTTGTTCTTAAATTACTTTTTTTCAGCCAGTCCAGGAATGAACAGATTGATTGACTGCATTTTTAAATATTGTTTATATTATCTTTCATGTACAGTATATATAATTTTATAGTGTAAGGTCCAAATTTCAGTGAACGCCAACCTAAAGAATGTGTTCATTGAAAATTCTTGATAAAGTTCTGTATAGTCCCATTTTTCTTCCAAGTATATTTCTCTTTGATATTCTTATATTATGGAAGTAAACTATAATCTCTTATTTTATTTACTGTAGTGTATGTATTTTAAAGTGCTCAAATAGGAAAGGAAAAATATTCCATTTTTTAAATGCTTTATGGTAGGTTTTGTTGTTGTTGTTTTTTGTCTTGTATCTTTTATTAATTTATTTTGAACCCTTTCTAGGTTGTAAATCTACCTCCAACACATGGAACAATGTCTGTAGCACAGCTAGCACAGGTATTCCTGATACATTTCTCAAGTAGAAATGAAAAGCTAATTTGCTACTGTAGAAAAGCATAATTTTCAGATGCCAAATGTTTCTTACTTTGAAGGTATTTCAGATTTATAAGAAAAAACATTTGAAAACTCGTAAGTGAAAACCTACACACAAATGGCCCTTGTTGTTTATAGAGGTTCTGTTCCAGCCAATTAACCGTGGTTAATAAAACTGTGGGTAATGAGATCTTTTAAGAAGTATTTTATGCACATGCAAAAATCCACCCTCCATTTTGTGCATGCACAAAGTAACCAGAAACAGACCAAAACCAACACATATGCAAAAACTTCCACCATAGATAGCAAGATCTCATTTTTTGTCATGGTATTACTACATGATAATGTATTGTCATTCTTAACTGGTTACTCTAATTATTTTAAAGAAATAATTTAAAATGCAAAATCAAAATTCTATTGCATTTGGAAGTAAATTTTATTTATTTATTTACTTACTTACTCGATTTATATAGCCACCCATCTCACTTTTACGTGACTCTAGGCAGCTTACAATAAAACAAATAAAAACACAAAATACATTATCTAAAACAAAAATAAAAACACATACAGTAGCAGCCGGGCACAATCTAATCCATAATCCATACAACCAGGAGACGGGCTCTAACCCATGTCCAGGGCCCCAGGCTCGAGCACAAAGCCAGATTTTCAAGGCCTTACAAAAGGCCAACAGGGACGTGGCCAATCTAATCTCAGGGGGAATGATGTTCCAAAGGGTGGGTTCTATGGCAGAAAAGGCTCTCCTTCTGGGCCCTGCCAGCCAACACTCCCTAGCTGATGGTACCTGGAGCATTCCCTTCTTGCCAGGTTGGATAGGACGGGTAGAAACAATAGGGGAGTGATGGTCCCATAAGTAACCTGGTCCTAAGCCGTGAATGGCTTTGCACGCAGAAGCACACCAGAAGCCAATACAGTGGTGTCACATGTTCTGAGTAACTGGCACCAGTAACTGCCCGCACTGCTGCATTTTGCACCAGTTAAAGCTTCTGAATACTCTTCAAGGGCAGCCCCATGTAAAGCACATTGCAGTAGTCCAGTATGGAGGTCACAAGGGCATGAATGGCTGTGAGCAGGACACCCCAGTCCAGGAATAGGCGCAACTGATACACAGCCCTAATCTGTGTAAAGGCCCTCCTAGCCACAGCTGCCACCTGCTCTTCAAGCAGGAGCTGTGAGTCCAGGAGGACCCCTAGATTGCACACCGGATTTGTCTATGGCAGTGCCACCCCATCCAGAACCAAAATGGAAGGTCCATGGATCCAGGAGGTACAAAAACCCAGAGCCACTTGGTCTTGCTTGGGTTGAGCTGAAGCCTATTGCTCCTGATCCAGGCCCCCACAGTCTCCAGGCACCGAGACAGAACCTCCCCGGCATCACTCGGATAGCCTGGAGTAGAAATATAAAGCTGAGTATCATTAGCATACTGATGATACCTCACCCCAAACTGTTGGATGACCTCACCCAGTGGCTTCATGTAGAAGTTAAAACAGGAAGGGAGAGAGTACTAAGCCCTGTAGCACCCCACAAAGGAGAGGCCACCAGCTGGATCTCTCCCACTAACAACACTGACTGGAACTGACCCTGGAAGAAGGAGGAGAACCAGCACAACACCGTGCTGCCCATCGCCAACTCCTGGAGCCAGTCCAGAAAGATACCATGATAAATGGTATCAAAAGCCACTGAGAAATCAAGAAGAGCAAGGATGGACATACCACCCCCATCCCGCTCCTGCCAGAGGTCATCCAAGAATACAATCAATGCCATCTCAGTCCTATACCCAGGCCCGAACCCTGACTGAAGGGGGTCCAGATAATCCGCTTCTTCCAGAGTCCTCTGAAGCTGCATGTAACCAGTTTCTCTACAACCTTCCCTAGAAAGGGAAAGTTGGAAACTGGACGGAAATTGTCCAGAATGGTAAATTAAATATCAAGACAGAGAAATCTTATTCTGATTAACATGTATAGGGGATTCTTACTAATAAAAACAAGTAAATTTAACTACAATTTATGTCTTCTAGAGATATAATTAATTGTGCAAAGTCATGTTGATTAAAAAATCAGTAGAAATATATTTTATCTTAAACGAGGAATTTTTAAAGGCAATTGACTATTCTGCTTTCTTCTGCAGCATGTGCTGATATCAGATGTTCAACTTCCTCTTGCATATCAACAGTCCACGTGGAGTGCTGAAGATTTAAGTAGCTTTATTCGCTTGTGCCTACTGGATCAACATTTCCCAGCATTTGTGGAAGAAGTAGAGAAACAGCTAAAAAAAATTATAGATGGCTAGAAACCAAAATATTTAAAATGTAGTAATAAAAAGATCAACCATAGTATTGCTGACTGCAGTCAACTTACTATATATTCCTTACCTCCTTAATTTGCATTAAGATTTCAATATGTGTTATGCTAGCTCTTACAAGCCAAAAAGGCTATACTATGCTCTGTTTTACCAAGGGTTTTCAGATACGTAATATGTATATTAGTGTATAAGCTGCACCAAATTATTTTATATACAAACTATATTAATAAACTAAACCATAATTCATTTATTTATATCTGATTCATTTGTGATTCTACTCAGTAAGTGGAGCAGCTCAACTCCTTATATTTTTATAGTAATGAAGAATTCAACTACTTTCACCATTATAATGGCTTAAAAGCACTTCATAACATGTGTTTGGAATTGTTCAACATAGCATTTACATTAAAAATACTTCCTCTGAAAAGAAGTGCATTAGTTTTCCCATCTGTATTAATTTGAAGAATTGGAATGTTTAAAACGTGTTAAGTTAGCAGCTAAGGTTCTTTTTTTCAAATAAAATAGAGCCTGAAACATTTTAAACTGTTGATCATGTGATGAATATATTAAAACTCATAGTAACAAATCTGGGGTTCTCAGTTCCCTCCTCCCCAAAGACCTCCAATTGCCCCATAGTCAACTGAATTTAATGAAACCTTATCCTTATTTGTTGTAAATTAGTACTGCAACTCAATTGACTTGAATGTTTCATTCAGAGACATCACAGCAAAATAAATAACTGAGTACAAAGGAGGGAGCAATGAAGAATAGCAGGCAGGTCAAGCTGCATGGGTCCCAAAGCCAGTTTTCATCCCTTATGGTAAATGACAAATTAAATGCTGCTGGAAATAGCGACTTTACCCTGGCCCTGTTTTGGTGTAACAAATGATGGAATAACTGACCATCCAAATAATGAGGAATAGCCCTTCCCCTCTCTTAGTCATGCTAATGCCCTAGGTAAAGAGGTGTGATTGTCTTCAGTGGTAAGCCAGCATTGCATGTGATCACTTCCATGTGATCTGCAACATGTATAGAGCAAGGGTCTTCATTGCAGATATTTACATGGTAAACATGGATACATTCATTTACATCACTGACATAATTAGGAAAGGCGTAGGGTTGCTAACTGCTTATATTGGGTAGAACATGTGGTAGTAATGCCTTCTATCTAAAGGTACTGTATGTTGTCTCTGGCAATAGGATACAATAAGTTCAGTATCTGTGGGAAAAATAAACTCCTCTTGGTTCTTAGCACAAAATGTGACAAATAATGGATGAACAAATAATCATCTGTAATTCCTCTTTTACAACTTGAATTGGACCTCCCATGTCTAAAAATAATGAAAAATGCAAATTGGCACTATTTTTTTGAATTCGTAACAGCTTAAAATGGATATAAAATAAATGGGTCTTTACAACATTCTGTTGTATAGGCTTTCAACCAAAATTGTAACAGATAGTAAGATAACAACACAGCCTCACAAATGTCCCCAGTTAAATGAAATTAATTTTATAAATCAATGTTCTTTTTATAAAATAAGAAAATATTTCATATGCCAGAGCTCAGCTGACAGCTGCAGAATGCTTTTTTCCTCATCACTGGTAGTTGCAGCCAGGTCCTATCTATAAAAAGTAGAGGTTTCCAGAACAGGAAGCATGGGTTTTTGACCCCTCATTGTAGATTTGCAGGCAATTAATATTTCTTCAAGGTGATCAAAAAGACTCAAGGGCCAAACTACAAAGTTATGCCCATGAAACACACATCTGTAATTGTGATTCAGGCTGTCCCAATCTTTAGTAAGTTCCATCTATTTATACGAGGTTTAGTTTGTTTCCTTTACCTTTCTCCAAAAGCCACAGATTATATACAGATACACATTTTCAGGGCATATCTTTACTGTCCCTTTAAGCTGTTCCTGTCCTGTGCTCAGGGCAGCTTAAGTCTAAGTTAAGTCTAAGAAAAACCTGCCCAGACTGAGGCGGCTTGGCAACATTTTGAAAAGGATATAGTCCAGACTTCAGATTACCATAGCATCTCATTGGATAATTTCCCTATTGCTGTTCCTACCCATTCCTGTCATTTCAACTTTTTGTCCTCCATGGAAGGAAATGTGTGCCTGACAAGACTCATCATTCGGTTCACTATTTTATGCCTCGTGTTTGTTGGAAATTCAGCAAATCAACATGCCTCATTTGCATGTAGATGAGTTCATCCCAGGATACAATTCTCCGTGTCTTTGAGGAAGTTGTTTTGTTGCCACTCCCACTCCCACTCCCTCCTTCTCCCTTCGTAGTCAGTGCTCTCTGATTTCTTCACCGTAGGACGCACATGCCTGAGCTCCTTCAATCGAGAGGCCATGCCTAGGCCTCAAGCCCCTTTTCTCCACGCAAACCTGGCAGCAACATAGGGCCAGGGGTCTTCCTCGATTAGGGAGCCAAAGGAGAATCATTTCTCAACAGCATGGATGTAACTGGACCAATAAACGTAAGAACTCTTTTGTACTTACTTTTTGAACCTACTGTGTTTAAGCGTGTGATTCTTTATGCTTGGGTGGGCTAAAAGTGTAAGATTAAGAACCTGGATCTCTTTAATGTGCTCGCTGGCTCTGTTTTTAAACAATATTTTCTTTCTGTGCATGAACTTATACTACGTTAAACTCTGCTCCATTCACTAGTTCTAACAGGCCACTGAATGATCTTCAGTGTTACCCCCAGGCAGCAGTCATGGAGAATGCAATTTGTTTTGAAGTTTCACAAGAAGATTCTGTTGTGCTGTTTTTAAGGGGAAAAAAACCTAAACTGGTAGTTCAGATTAGTGAACTGATTAATTGCTGAAATGACAGCTGGGTAAAGATCTGCATTTCAGCCCTTCAATGGTTAAGTTCTTAAAAAAAAAAGTTCCACACTCAAATGACAAATGATTGCAGGTCGAACATCAAGACACAAATTGTGCAGCAGGGTGGTGACCATGGACCTGGGTGAGGGGGAATTTCTGGCACTCTGCGCACCAGCCAATGAACTTCTAGGGTTTGCCTTGAACAAACGAAAGTGCACCAGGCAAACCAGATGGCAGCACTTGAGGGAACATAGGCATGAAAACATTTCTTTGAAAGCAGAGTAAGAGCATGTACTCAGAAACTGCATTCATGATAGCTGGGTAGAGTTGAAAACAGGACAATGTCATCCCTCCCTGCCTTCCAAAAATGGCTGCTGACCTATTCTGGAGATGGGGCAACCTGACTGGATAAGTCCTCGGTCCCAACAAAGTGGGAGTTTAACTTGATAGTTAGCAGGTCTCTCAAATCATTGAGGCTCACCCAACAGAGGAAAACATTCCTCTGTTTTCCACCTTAATAAACATTGGTTTAAATTGTCAAACATATTCTTTAATTATTTGATCAGTGATTTGTTACAGTTATTTTTTTCTGAAAAAGGATATTGTGTCCTTCATAAGAAACAGAAAATATTTCAGGTAGAAAAGATTCTGGTTAGGAATTTCTGTAAATAGAATTGAACTCCTTTCTAATTTGGAAAGAGCTGCCAAATTTGTTCTGACAATTTGTGGAGTATATATTCCTGGAGGCATCCCTGGAAGCATACTGTATAATATTTTGAATCTCTTGTACAAATGCATTAATCACAATTAGTTTTATTAATTTCTTAAAATTAATAACTTATTTAGATCCTTCTTTGGATCCTAGTTCCAGTTTTCTGATCAAACAATATGTTAGAGGGCATTATATAATGATTATGCTGACTTTTATTAAGGCTAGATTTAAAAATATGACATATTATCCATGAGCAGTATTACAGCTAAAGGTTCATTGTCAATTTAAGATACTATTGCATATTTAACTACTATAATCTCACAACCCACTATCTTTCTATCAGCATTTGTACATTATTAAATTTCTCCATCATTTTTTCTCAATAGCTCAATTTTAGGAAACAGTCTACGGGTAGTATGTGGTCCATTTGTAAATAATAAATTATTGTTGAAAAAAAGCAAATAAAGTGAGAATTGAGTATTTTAGGAGAAACATAAAAGTTGAATATAGTGGGAATAGGATACTTAAGAAGTGTGTGTAGTAAAAAAGAAAATACGTAGTATAGTTAAAAATGAATGGATTCTGAATAAATGTTAACACAAAAGTGAGTGACCAGTTAAAATAAATGTTTTGGGATAGTTTGTTCATCTATACTGTACATAGTGAAAAAAAAACCTGGAAATATAATCTACTGTTTGTAGCTTGAATCATGTCAACTGGATTTCTATTTTCTCAGTGGAAACGTTTCGCTCCTTATCCAAGGAGCTTCTTCAGTCTGAGCAAAGTTAGTAAGGGAATCCTAAATATTTAGGATTCCCTTACCAACTTTGCTCAGACTGAAGAAGCTCCTTGGATAAGGAGCGAAACGTTTCCACTGAGAAAATAGAAATCCAGTTGACATGATTCAAGCTACAGACAATTCCACTTGGATGACTGAGAACATTCATAGACACAATCTACTGTTCTTCTACACTTAATGAGTAATTATTTAAAAGTTAATGAATGGGGGGGGCATGATGGCTCAGTGGTTAAGATGCCAGGCTTGTCGATCAGAAGGTTGCAAGTTCGACTCCAAGCCTGGCTGGCAGCTCGACAAGTCAGAGTTTCTCAGAGCTCTGAACTCTGAGACCTGGCTAACTTTCTATCTTGTTTGCAGGGGTCTACAGACCACTGAAGTTTCCCCCTGGAGAAGGGGGAACCAGAAGATTGCTCACAGAGCCATTGTAATTGCCCACTCCTGTTTTTCTTTGTTGTTTCCACCGCGGAGAAGAACGGGGGTGAATGCAGTGAAATGGCCGAAAGAGGATCCTAGCTCTGCAGAGAACGTAAGTCTCTTGGGAGACACAAGAGTGACAGCCAGCTTTTAGACCACTTTATATTAGTTTTCTTTTTTAGATTAGTACATTTTTATTATCTAAAATTTATCTTTGGACTTCGTTCAAAATGTTGGCTAATTTTGTGTTTTCTTTGCTATAATTAATTTTGGTGGAAGTTTGATAGATTTTATTTTGGCAACATAGTGAACAAGTTTGTATTTTTCTGCCTTTCTTTTGTATCAGAGAAATTGGGACTTAAGAGACTTTGTTGGTATTTCTCACTCGACAAACTAACTGACTTTTGAGAAATTGTTTGTTTGGGTTAAGCAGCTTGCAGCCTGAAGAATAAAGAAGAATAAAGAATAAAGTATAGAGAATGTGTGCCTCTTTACCTTTTTTTCTTTCTTTTTCTACTTTTTTTTTTAGAAAGGACTATCTTTCATTTGGAATATATTTTCATCTTTCCTTTTACAAACTGTTTGAAATACTGCTCTGTGGAATTTTTTCATCTTTTACTTTAAAAGCTTTTCTCACTTAAAGAAATAGACATTATTGATAAATAATAGAACAGCTGTTCCCTGCTCCCTGAGAAAATTTTTTGTTTTGACTACGGCAGCTGATTACGGTTTGAACAACAAATAATGGCATTTCTCACAGCACTTCAGGATTTTAAGGAAGAAACCAGCAAAATTTTTTTGCAAATTAAGAAATCCATAGAACGTATATTAATAGTTTTGGTGGCTCAGGAACAGAAGATACAAGGGACAGATTTAGAAACAGAGGAAAGACCTTTCGAACCAGTAGAGAAACAGGGAAAGAGGACTTTGAATGTATTGGTACAGAAGAAGATTATGATATTTTACAGGAAGTGGTCTATTAAATGTTTGGGCATAAATACATTGTGGCAGCTGAGACAGGAAGATTTTAATATGCAAATTGATAGATATGGCAAAATAAACATTTTGACATCCCGCATGAGTTACAGAAATAAACAAGTTGCATATTGTGATATTGGCATAACCTAAACAGGAGATTTATTTGCTTTTTTTCAACAATAATTGATTTTATTGATATTGATTTGGAATGCAAGGTTAATGAAAATGCGGATTTGGTATTGTACACAGAGTAAGCACAGATATGAGAAACTGTACAGATGCATAAAAACATGATATTTTAAGTGTAAGATACAAGATTATAAATAAATATGTTGATATTATATATTACTCTTTCTGGAGACACATTTATGAGAAGACAATGAGATGATGAGATGGAATTAGAATGTAGGTTATTACAAGAATATGTTGTATGTATTAGGTTATATGTTATGTTAGGTTTTGTATTTTTGCTATATTATGTATTATGTTATGTAATATGTTAGATTATGTATTAATGGAATATATAGTCATAACATGAACAGAATATACTGTATTTTATTAGACGTAGATAAGGCCTTTATTTGTTATACTAATTGGACTTTATTGAAGATATAAATATAGATGTAAAAATGGAAAGAGTAAATGGAAAACATTTAATTGATGCAACAATGAACATTTGATTACTATTCTAAGGAGTAGAAACCAGAGATGGATTGTTGGAAGATATCAAGAAAGGCGAAACCTATATGAAGAACAGACGATTGGATTATAGAAATCATAGGGTATATGACAAAGAAAAGTTTCTGTGTATTGTATGAAGGACTAACATTTAAAGTTAATTGCTGTACTTAAAGTTCAAGGATAAATTGGAGGACATCTATTTTCTATATTTTCTTTGTTTGTTATTTTTTGACTTCACTTTTTCTTTTCCTTTTTCTTACTTTGTATTTCTATTTCTTTTCTTTTGTATTAGCTCTTAATATGTATTTTAAAATTTAATAAAACTTATGTAAAAAAAAAAAAAGAAGGTTGCAAGTTCGGAGGTTCACGACCCTAGCCCCGTGTGATGGAGTGAACTCCTGCACTAGCCCCAGCTCTTGCCAACCTAGCAATTCGAAAGCATGCAAATGCAAGTAGATGGATACCCTAAATAGGTACCACTTTGGTGGGAAGGTAACAGCATTCCGTGCGCATCATGCCAGCCACATGACCGCAGAAGCGTCTTTGGACAACACTGGCTCTTTGGCTAACAAACGGAGATGAGCGCCGGCCCCTAGAATTGGACATGACTGTGTGGGGGAACCTTTTAATGAATAATTATTCTATGCTGATTAGATTTTTTTTAAGAAAATGAGCAAAGGCATGAAATGTATTCTATCATGGTAAACAGTATCACAGGATTAATATGAGATTGAGGGATATGCTTGACAAATGTTTTTTATTGTAAAATACAGTAAGAGGTTTATTCTTTACCTTGTTCCCAAATGTGTTGAAAAGTTAAATTTTCAAATGTTTTCTTTTCCCTTCAGTTTGCATATGGAAAGATTAATGGGAGTTTTCCATTCAAGGATCTTGGAGACATTTAAGCCTGTGGAAATAAATTTAACATAAACAAAGAGATACAGCCAATTACTAAGGAAATATATAGGCTTGGCCTTGATCAAGGATTGGCTTTCGGCATATTTTAGAGCTATTTAAGATTCTAAGGTCTGGGAGTTGATTGCACTATGTACTGTATTTTATGTTATTTATTTGGGTAATATATTCTTCCATGATAGGCTTGAATGAATTTCCAATTGTTTTATTGCACCCAAGGAACTAGCCCAGCGATAAATTACATAGAATAAGAATTTACTCTTCTAAAAAATTGTTGATGAGTATAGTGTATTTATTGGTCTTATATACATAAATTCAAGGAGAGCCTCATACCAGGCTGACTCTCAATTCAGACCTTTTTATTATATATGACAGACACACTAATTGTTTAAATCACTATATAATACAATACAGCAGATTCAACATAATTTGTGAATGGGAAATTGAATAGAATCAGATGGGATACTGGTAGGAGTGCCTCTGCTCTGTATCAATGGGGCTGGAAGGATTCTCCTTGCTGCGATTGTGGTGCCAAAATGCAAACTATTAAACACATTGTGCAAGACTGCCCACGACGTGCGTTCCCTGGCTCCTTAGAAGATCTGCACGAAGTAACACCGGAAGCGATCGCTTGGTTAGCTGAACTGGACATCCAGTTATGAGACTATTCTGTATCCCTACAGAAGTTTACATATAATTGTATGGACTATGTGTATTTATTTGCTTTCTCTTCTGTCATGTATTAATCATATGCTATATAATGGGAAAGAGAACTGCTGATACAATCTACAGTACACACACACACACACACACACACACACACACACACACACATATATATATATATATATATATATATATATATATATATATATATCTGTTCAGTCGTGGCTGAGTCTTGGAGACTGCCTGGACAAGTCCCTGCAGTTTTCTTCGCAAGGTTTTTCAGAAGTGGTTTGCCATTGTCTCCTTCCTAGGGCTGAGGGAGAGTGACTGGCCCAAGGTCACCCAGCTGGCTTTGTGCCTAAGGTGGTACTAGAACCCACAGTCTCCTGGTTTCCAGCCTGATGCCTTAATCAGTACACCAAACTGGCTCTCCACATATATGTATGTATGTATGTACCATATGTCTGCCACCCACCTCAATAAAGGAACACAGACTTTAAATTACAATGAAGTCCTTCATGTAGCTTGCACTTTTTCCCCAAGTAATTTTTGTCTGCCTCCTGCATACTGCCCTTACAATTTGTTAAGTCCAGATCAATGACTGGCTATGACATCTCAGCTGAACATGAATGTTCATCAAGTTGCTTTTTGGAGTATTCATGCTGTTCCTGTTGTTTCTAAGGCATAAAAGAAGGTGCAAGTTTAATTTTGCCTTGGCAGCCCATGCTGGAATCATATCTGAGTTCTATATATGGCTAATGTGCCATTGGCCCCTTTATTAAATGTCACCTGTACCATATATGACAGGACGTGTCTGTTTATGGACAATTTCTGGATGCCAGCAGTTGAATAACACCAAAGCCATTCATAGATCCTTGGCTAATTTGTTGATTTTTAACACACATGCACAGGTCTGGTTTCAATAGGTCCAAATGAGAGAGTATATATCTTCCCATAAACAATGTTGTGGGTGACTGACCTATAGTGGCATATGAAGCATTGTGATATGTTAAGAAAGATCAGGCCAGCTTTTGTGGCAAATTTCCATTTTTACTAACCATGATCTTCAGAGCTTCTTCAGTGTTTGCACAATCTTCCTGCTGACCTATTAGTGGCTAAGTAGTATGCCCAGATCTGATGTGTATGTGCATTGCACAATACACCTAAAGTCCTCTGAAGAAAAAGCAGACCATTATCACACACAATTTGTTCTGGCACTTCTGTCCTAGCAAGCAAATTTCAAGGAACGTCTGTCATCTGCAAACTGGTTGTAGATTTCATGTAAAAACACAAAAAACAACAGAAAACTAAGCCATCTCTTACCATTTTAAATGGACATCTACAACCACCAGGAATATCCATCTCAGTTCCTCCATTCTAAGCCCCTCTCCATCTTCTTTCCCAATCATGTGCTGAGCTATTATTAAGGGGTTGGAAAGAATTCCAGAAGCCATGTTTTGCATGCTTTCTCTAATTTGTTAATTCCTCCCTTTGAGAAGAGATTATGCCATCATCCTGAGATTGTGATTCTCTCCCCTGTTAAGAAATCCTCCTGGATCTAGCTATACTTGACAACTATCACCCAGTTTCCAATCTCCTTTTTGGGGAATTGCACCTTATTGAGAGGTGCATGGGGAATGTACAACCACTATGAGGGAGACTGGCTCAGTGGCTGCTTCAGCCTAGGATGCTGCAGGGTTTGTTTATCTCTGCTTTGCTCTTTAATACAGTTATGATACATCTGTCAGAGGCAATCATTCAGGTGCAGTAGCATCAATATGTGCATGATACCCATTTATCTGTCACTATCTCAGGCTTGGCCAGAGCTGCTGCTGCACTCATCTTCTTGTATGGAAGCTTTGGGAGTCTCGATGGATCAAAACAGACTAAAGTTGAACCCCTGCAATATGGAGCCGGTTTTGTACACTATACTTATTTGAAAATAAGTTCAGGTTTTCCTGCCTCTCCTTCTGAATATTCTACCCATTAGCCATGTCTATCCAACCTGCTGTATACCAGTTATGAAAAGCTTGTTTTCATTCATCAAAAGTCCCTAACCTCTGTGTTTCTCTTTCTTGAATTTTGTAATTTTCCTCTTTTATGGAGTTTATATAATTAAATTAGGCTTTCTGCTGTTTTATAAATTTAATTTTTCTAGAAGTATTTCATAACTTTATTGTTATACAGTATGTATCATAACATTTACTGAATATTAGCCACATTTCCCTGTTATGAATTGAAGTTTCTACTTTACCTGAAATAGAATGTGCAGAAATTGGTCCTATATCTAAGAAATGTTGGGCTTTGTTCTGAATACCTAACTGTAGCTAAGATTGGGAATTTTTTGCTTTCAGTTTTGAAAATTATGGCTTTGGGTAGATAATTTTTAGGCAAAAGGAGAGGAGAGTTTATTAAAAATTGCCCAGTAGATGGTAGTAGCATAACACACTGTAGTATGTTCTTTACAAAAAAAAAATTGGATTTTGAAGAAATTAGCAACTGCTATTACACTGTAGGTACGTATGAGTCAGTGAGAAGATGATGCACCAGAAATATTTATTTTACACTTAGCAAGTACAAGAAATTTTAATGGGCTCTCATTCTCTTTATTACTTTAATTAAATCAATGAGTGGAATGAAAAAGTTTAAGATTATATAGACAATACAACTATTTGTGAATTCTATAATGCTATCGTTCCATTTCCAGCTACTTGATTACCCTGTTACTGCTTTTCATGTAAGCACATATGTACACAATATATATGAGTTCACTCTTAATGCTGTCTGCAGTTCAGAAAGAAACCAGGTAAGTTTTTTTTAGCACTTTCAAAGAAAGATCTCTGAGAATTATATAATTTTCGTTCTTGAGAAAGAAGACAAAATAAGCATTTTCAGGTAATTGTGATATACAGATGCAGCCAAAATTATTGGTACCCCTCCATTTTTCCCAGTAAAATAAGCTGAAAATGACACAAGTAAATGGCATCTACCATTCCTTATTCCATAGTCCATAGAGCAGACACTTGCAGCTAAGTTGGGATTCTTTGGGATAAGTGGAAGGGTACCAATACTTTTGGCCGCTTCAGTATTTTGACTGGTAACTGAAATATTTGTTTTTCCTTTTTCTTTTATTTAAAGTAAAAACATGTCCTCAAATATGTCTTTGGCTGCACATAGCAGCTCAGCTGTGCTAATCTTTTTGAAAATGTGGCTGGTATGTTTTCTGATTCTGATGGCTTGAAGTAATTTTTGGATCACTCTTGGAGGTTATGTCCCTATTTCTAAGTAAAGATATAGTGAATGTTTGTGTGAGCCTGAATTAGAAACACATTTATGTTGTTAAGTAAATGAATTTTCTTTTGTTTTCTTTTTTTAAAAAAAGTTTGTAACGTTTCTTTAAAAACAAGCACAAAAAAACTGATTCTCCAATTTGCTATAGTGTACAGGTAGAAAGACTGAGTGATGACTGAAGAACTTTCTATGGATTAGGAAGTTCCTCTATGGTGTTTAAAAATGTGTTGTTTCTAAATCTTAGGTACTCTACCTGCAAAATGGGGACTAATACCACTGACTTAATCATACTTGGTTGATTTAATGCAATGTACAATAGATGAAAACAGGTCAAGCAACTGAAAGTGCTTTACAGATATTAAGAAAGATTACTGGAACAATTTCCAATCTGAAGAGTCACAGTGGCAGTGGCACAAACAGGAAGTTTTTTTTCCTGTAATTCCACTACAACTATCTTGATGACCTTTGCAGTGTATTGCGATGAACAAAGTGGTAATTGTTGGAGTATTCCTAAAACCTGTTGTCATGGTGGTAAGCTTTTACCACCAATACTTGTTGGAGTATTCCTAAAACCTGTTGTCATGGTGGTAAGCTTTTGAAAAAGTCTGCCCAAAGAACAGAAAGAAAATAGAAACAGCCCCTTCTTTCTTCTGGATCATTTTTGCCATAATTGCTCTCCCAATATCTAGGTAATTTTAAAAAAGGAGAAAAGACTGGAATGGGAGACCCTTCATTTTTCCAATCTTCCTGCTTAGAAACAGCCCAGGGAAAGATGTTCCATCTCTCTTTCTACTCCATAAATTCTCTGGCAAAATAATCTGATTTCAAAGCAATAGCTAAATTTTGCTCTTATCTTTGCAAAAAAAAAGGCGTGGTGGCTCAGCGGGTAAGATGCCAGGCTTGTCGATCGGAAGATTGCAAGTTCGGAGGTTCGAATCCCTAGCCCTGCGTGCGGAGTGAGCTCCCGCACTAGCTCCAGCTCTTGCCAACCTAGCAATTCGAAAGCATGCAAATGCAAGTAGATGAATAGGTACCACTTCGGTGGGTAGGTAACAGCGTTCCTCACGCGTCATGCGGCCACATGACCGTGGAAGCGTCTTTGGACAACGCTGGCTCTTCGGCTAACAAACGGAGATGAGCACCGGCCCCTAGAGTCGGACACGACTGCACAAATATGCGGGGGGAACCTTTACCTTTTTTTTTTTTTTTGCAAAATCAGGTGGTTGTTGCAAAGCCAGTTAGTTGAGCTACTTTGGGTCATGGAGTATGAAAAATCTTATCATTCCCACACTATACAAAAGTAAAATAAATTACCAACACCTCCTGCCCATGTTTCACAGTGCAGGTATTTGTAGGCATTTCTTTTGTGGTTTGAAAAAAAAAAATCTCAGCAATTGCTGTGATGAGAAATTATCCAAGGAAAGATAGATTGGAAAAAAAGAGAAAGAAATGTAAACAAAAGCACTGAAATCCTTAAATGGCTTCCTAGCCATCTTGCCACAATTCCTAAAAATTAAAAGATTGTTGAAAGTAATGTTAAATGGCAGAAATAGTGTTTTTAAAAAGCAAAACAAAACAATATATTCCTTATCTAGGTTTACAATAACTGAAATGAGTGGAGAGTTCAGATTTAATGCAATTACAGTTTAGTTAACAACTGGGTAAAGGAACAGTTCTCCTAGTAACAGATGCACATGTAATACTCCTCACTGATGTTTGCTATCAGGTGGAGTTTGCCTGTGTTCCAATTCAAGATGAAAAAGAATGTAATATCCCATTTTAGCTTTTACCAACATTATTCCCTAGTGGAAGAAATGGAGAATCCTCAGCAGGAGGCTAAGGAGATTAATCAGGGCTGCTGGATGGGAAACAGAATGTTACTTGTTATGGTTCAGTTGTTACTGCCTGAGGCTGTTTTACTCTATTGTGTTTGTGAAATTATGATTGGATATCGCATACGAAGTTGAACTCCACTTGCTTAATGCTGGTTTTAATTTATCTGTTGAAAGCTGAGAAAAAGGGGATAAACTTAAGGGGGTGTTAATTTCTCAGCCAGGGATGGTTGCCCTTTTACCAGGAGCACACGTGTATGACATTAACTCCTCTTCTGAGCATGTCATGGACCAGGAGAAATTTGGCCTCGTTCTCTGAGCAGCAGTGGTGCATATGCGTAAACCCTTTTACATTTATCCTGTGAAATAGAATGTTACTAAAATCAAAAAGAATTAGCTGTAATGTATTTAACATGCTTTAAAATGTAAATCAGTCTCTATTATATGGGATATTAGCTCTAGTGCGGTGTTGCCAGGCTTCAACCATTTTTGTCTTCATAACTCTATTTTGTCTACTTCTAACTGCAAGGCATTTATGTGGCAGCAGCTAAAGGCAAGAAGCGCTGATGGAAATGGAAACTTCAGAAGACGGCAGAATTATCAAATGAAATCCCAACTTTTGGGGGCTGGAGACCATATTTGTATTTTTGAGAAAGTATATGGGCACGATCATAGAATGAGGACAATGGGGGATGGCCATTCATGAAATGGCTATTGTGATATGTGTGGCCAGTAAAAAAGATCTGTTTCAAGTAAAGACAAACTGGTGAGGTCAGTTGACAAGATTTTACTCAAAACCAAAAGACAAGGCAGAGGTGAAATCAGAACACCATAATGCAAAGCTGTTTATCTGCTCCAGAATATTGCTCCCTTCAACCAATTAATTTCCTCAAATCACTATTGGAGTTAATTTTCCTAAACAAATGAGAAGCATTATCTTACCATTTATTGTATGAGTATACTTTGCAAGCAAAACATTGTATTTTAGAAAAGATCTTCATAGGGATGATGACTTTTCTACATTTCTTGAACACAAAGAAGTATATTTTTGTATTAAATACAAATAGCATGGTGTTAGCATAGGATTAATATTTAAACATTATGAGTATGACATTCCCTCCGTGTCCCACGTAAGACTTTTATAGTGGCTGGATTCACGTTTCATTGTAAGTCATGCTTTTAACCATGCAATTAGCTAGGTTTTCACAAAACTCTAAGCCTGTGTTTGCAAAAACACAGGGGTCACAAGCAACTTAGAGGGTGATCAACCCTACACAAGCACAGTTGGAGCTCTGCCAAAATTTCCTCCAGACTTTTATCTTTGCTCTGCCAGCACAAACCCTGGTGAGCAGTTGCAGTACCAGAAAGTTTAAGAAGCCCTGTCTAGTGGTTAAGGCAATGGGCTAGAAACCAGGAGACTGAGAGTTCTAGTCCCGCCTTAGGCATGAAAGCTGTCTGGGTGACCTTGGGCCAGTCACTCTTTCTCACCCCAACTCACCTCACAGGGTTGTTGTTGTGGGGAAAATAGGAGGAGGAAGGAGTATTAGGTATGTTCGCTGCCTTGAGTTATTTATAAAAATAATAAAGGTGGGATAAAAATTAAATAAATAAACAAATAAATAGATTAACATGTAATTATTAAAAGTAAATAGTATTTTTATTTCTTGGTTAATTCTAACAGTTGTTTGTCTTGATTTTATTTCATTTGTTAATTCATACTTTTTATTACTACTCTTCTTACATTCTAAGTGTCAGTCTTCCATACACCAGAATATGTTGTCACCAGAAGAGACTTGACCTCCATCACTCATCATGGCTTTGGTCAATCAAGGCTTTCTCATAACATTCTTTGGTAAGATAAAGAAGATGTAAACTAGTTTGCTAGCCTTAGTAACTAGTGCCACTTGCAAGATGCCCTAACAGTATAAAGTACCATTCAGTTTTGGCACATTTTGGCTAGACTACAACTACAGCCAACTACCAATTTTCTGTATTGTACCAGGACTGTATTATGCAAGCTAACTAGGACCTAAAATGCAGAGATTATCTTTCCCATATGCATTGTACTGACACAAAGTCAGGATATATTATTATTATTATTATTATTATTATTATTATTATTATTATTATTATTTAGATACTTCATAAGAAAAACCCAGAATGGCAAGGTGACTGAAGAAAAGAAGCTATACAAAGCTTATTGAATTAAACACCAGGTTCCAGGAAAATATGTAGACTTTTCTATGGATAAACAAACAGAACTAATCAGAAGGAAAAAGGCACAGCATAAATATTATGTACCGAAACATGGAGACTCTGTCAAGAAGATTCCAAGAAGTGGCTACCCAGAGGCTTATAAAATCTATAGCTCAGATGGCAAAAGAAAAGTCCATATGCATCCATGGGATAGTTCATGCATAAGGTCATTTGTTCTGTTCTGCTTCACAGTAATGATGTGAATATGAAAGTGACTGAGTGACAATGAATAGAAAATAACTTTTAGGAATATTTAGTTTTATTGGATTCTTTCCTTATGTTTTATACTATCTTTCTCACTTTTGCCTTTATTTGTACCTTTCCTAGCCATTAAAATACACAAGGAATGATCATAGAGCTTTTGTCTTGTTTTTAGATTGCTCAGTACATCTATAGATTCTGCAGTGCAGACTTGACCATTTTGCCCTGTCTGGGAGTAAATTAAGTTAAAATTGCATATACTGTAACACTATTACATTCTTTAACTTTATGACAGTTAAAAAGTTCAGGACACTGTTGCTGTGAAAATAAAGCCTTCTTCTAGTTAACTGAACTTCTATAACTTCGTGGCTATGTCTGTGTAGTTTTCTTGGCAATAATACAGACACAGTTTGCCACTGCTTTCTTTCTGAATGTTTTTTGATTTCCCAGTCTAGTCTATACCCTTGGTATTTCCTGCTGCTTTCCTTTCCAAGAATAACCAGATTTGACCCTATTTAGCTTTTTGAAATCAGACAAGATCAGGTAGGTTCTGCATCTTGCTAATCCTCCCATCTAGTCCTGCCATACTGTTTAATAACAGAAATAAATATGATATATTCTGCCCCTCATATTTACTATGTCTAGTTTTTCTGATATAGGCTGACCATATTTCCTTCAGACGAAAACGGGACTTTGGGGATGGCAAAACGGGACAGGGTCTTATGCCACCATGCCGGCCTCCAAACCCCGCCCCCCAGTCCACGCAATTGGCTCCCACCTGCAAACCCCGCCCCCATCAGCCCGATTGGCTCGGATTTTAATATTTTTTTTTATTTTTAAAGGTTTTTTTTTTCTTCCAGCAGTAAATGGTGCGGCAGAGCTGGTGTGTTTGGGGAAGGCCGGAGCACACACACTGTGCACACAGCACCGTCATCGGCCGGGGGACAAGAGGCGGGGATGGAGGCCCACCACTGCCCCATCCCCCTCGGGCTTGGCCGAGGGAGGGAGGAGAGTCGCTGCTGCTGCCGCCGCCGCCGCCACCACCACACAGTAGAAGCAGGAGCTGGCTGAGCTAGGGGACTTCAGCCACACCACTCCACCCCTTGCCGCCTGCCAGGCTGCGGGAGCTCCCGCAGCCTGGTGGGTGGCAAGGGGTGGCATGGTGCAGCTGAAGCCCCCCAGCGTGGCCGGCTCCTGCTGAGGACGCAAGCCCACCACTGCCCCAGCCTCCTCAGACTTGGCCAAGGGAGGGAGGAGAGTCGCTGCTGCTGCCGCTGCCGCACAGGAGAAGCAGGAGCTGGCGGAGCTGGGGGGCTTCAGCCACACCACTCAGCCCCTTGCCGCCCGCCAGGAGCTCCCGCAGCCCGGCAGGTGGCAAGGGGTGGCGTGGTGCGGCTGAAGCCCCCCAGCGCAGCCGGCTCCTGCAGAGGACGGAGGCTCACTGCCGCCCCAACCCCCTCGGGCTTGGCCGAGGGTGGGAGGAGAGTCGCCGCCGATGAGCAGGAGGCGGGCAGCAGCACAGCGCGATGAAGTTGTGATGCCTCCTGGGAAAGCGGTAGTGGTGGCGGTGGCGGAGAGAGGGACGGTTCCAGGCGAAGGCGCTCGCGGAGGGGCCGCTGCTGGGCAGGGGAGGCAGCTCCTTGGGCCCCTCACGAGGAAAGGCAGTGCCATGGCTCCACTGGGCCCTCCTCTCCCTCCTCCGCCACAGCGCCTGACTCACTCTCCTCCTCCAGACACGCTTCAGGCTGCAGCCCAGCAGACGCACGCAGCCCAGCCCTGCGGACCCCACAGCGGCCGGTGCAGTGTCTCTGCCCCACCTCTCATGCAGCGCTGCCGAGCCCCTCGCAGAACGCCACCCCACCGCCTGGCTTGGCCGCCATCCCGCCTCTCCAGCGCTGACATCTGCGAGGCGAGACCTAGAGCGTCTTGCGGGCAGGATTCTGAGGCAGGATCTCGGCCTTTTAAGGTTGGAATCTCGCGCCATTTGCGGCTTTGACCCAATTGGCCAAGCAGCGTGCTGATTGGTAGAGGGGCTTCTTGTTCCAGGCTGCCTCCAATCGGCAGCTCTGGTTCGGACCATACCAGCTTCTTCCGGAGGTTGGCTCATCTTCCTCCGACTGAGTCTGAATCTGGCATGGCGGCGGGGGCTGACCCACTCCTGTCAGGCTTACTCCTGACTCAGATTTTTAAAAAACGGGACAAAATCAAGATTTTGACTATAACGACGGGACGCTCCAGAAATGGTGAAATAACGGGACAGTCCCGTTCAAAACGGGACGTATGGTCAGCCTATTCTGATATAAAGATGGTAAATCTCATTGCATAAATCTAAAAACAAAATAATGTCTCTCCACTGTTTATGCCCATCACCCTGAAGAGTTGTTCACTGGAAATAAGCAGGTCCAATTTTCTCTCTTTATGATGCAATCTTATATAGTACTACATGCTGGGAATAAGTTCTACTGAAGTCAGTGGGACCTATTTCTGAACCTACATGCAAAGGATTGCCTTGCAAAAAACTGTTGTGACTTTATTTTAATAATACAGACATATATCATTCATATGATAAGAATACAATTTGCTCTAAATAGATAAATTGGTAGAATTTATAAAAGAGTTATTAAAACATTTAATATTTGAAAAATGTTTCTTCATTAATTATAATGTCAGGCTATTTGTTGCTCTTCATTAATTATAATGTCAGGCTTTTTGTTCCATCAAGGTCACATGAATTACCACCCGAAATTGACCAAAAAGGGTCATTGGAGCATGACTTAGCTAGAGGCAAATTGAAGGAAACAACATTTTAATGTGACACTAATTAGTGCCTATAGAGCTTATGGATTCTTTTCTTAAAAATAAAAGCTGTTCTAGGAACAGAGAAAACTTATTATTTTACTTCTTATTTACTTATTCATTTATTTTTTAAATTAAATTTCAAGGCCTCTGACTCCTTAATGACTCTGGACAACTTACAATTATAATAGAAAAACAATATATATAGAAAACATATATACAAAAAATAACTGTCTGGAAGACTACATAATATCTATAGAAAACCAAAAACCATAGGGACTCTGTAACCACCCTGTTTAAGGCCTAGGTCAGCAGTACATTATGGGCCACAACTAAATAGATTGGTTTAACCAACTCTAATAAATGTCTGCAGGTTTTTTTTTTAGTCTATTCTGAGATGATGTGAAAAATCAGTTTCTTTATATACAAGTACAAAGAGAAATCAGAAATACAATTTATTTTCAAATACATTACATCACTGATAAATGTAATTGAAGGGGCGCGGTAGCTCAGCGGGTTAAACCGCTGAGCTGGAAGACTGCCTGTAAAAGATCTGATGGTTGGCAGTTCTAACCCCCGCGTGGCGAGGTGAGCTCTCGTCATTAGCCCCAGCTTCTGTCAACCCAGCTGTTCGAAAGCTAAGGCGAGTAGATAAATGGGTACCACGTTAAAGTGGGAGAATTTGCCGGTGTCCTGTTATCGGGGGTCGCCCTTGGAGCGAAGGAAGATCCCGGGAATCCTGTAATGGCGACGGAGGACGACGGAACCCGATCGGTGAACATCCAGGACGTCAGCAGCAGACTCGGAAGCGAGGTATGCTGGGACATGTAGTCCAATGCCTACGGAAGAAGAGTCGGTTCCCCTACCCCCTTCCTGAGCGCGTGGTTAATGATATGTATATGAATTGTATAAATATATATTGAAATGCTGTAAGCCGCCTAGAGTCCTCCAATAGGGAGGGGATAGGCAGGGTATAAATATGATAAATAAATAAATAAATAAAATAAATAAATAATTGACTGCTTCAGGTATTAAAACCTACCTTCCTTCCTTCCTTCCTTCCTTCCTTCCTCCCTCTCTTTCTTTCTTTCTTTCTTTCTTTCTTTCTTTCTTTCTTTCTTTCTTTCTTCTTTTTTGGTCTAATGTGAAAAACATGTTATAATAGTAGAAAGAATAAACCCAGTGGATAAAGGAAGAAAAAAGGCTGATTATTCTCCTGATTATAGAAAATAGTTTTTGGCAACAAGTCAAAGTGAAGAACTCAAAACTTATTATCAGTTTTTTTCTTTTATAATGATTAAAGAGGGGGCGCGATGGCTCAGTGGTTAAGACGCCAGGCTTGTTGATCAGAAGGTCAGCAGTTCGAGACCCGAGCACCACGTGACGGAGTGAGCTCCTGCACTCGCCCCAGCTCTTGCCAACCTAGCAATTCAGAAGCATGCAAATGCAAGTAGATAAATAGGTACCACTTCCGTGGGATGGTAACAGCATTCTGCACGCGTCATGTGGCCACATGACCGCAGAAGCATCTTTGGACAGCGCTGGCTCTTTGGCTAAGAAACGGAGATGAGCACCGCCCCCTAGAGTCGGAAACGATTGTGCAGGGGAAAACCTTTACCTTTACCTTAATTATTAAAGAATGAAATTATTGGTTGAAGATTTCTTAGCAGAATATGTATGATCATACATGACAAATATAAAGTGTGGATCAAAACTGAAAATAGAAAAAGTATGAAATAACTTTTTTATTATTTGGCATGCATCATAATTTATAAGTTTATATCATAAATATTTGGTTCATCAGTATACTAAAAAAACCAACTAAATATTCATTTTTTTAATGTAGGCTAAAATCAGACCTATTATGTTTCAATATGTTAAATTGCATTCCTGGAGAAAATCTAACTATGTAGTTGCTAAGAGTCAACATTGATTTTGAAGATAATTCAGTGGCCTGTTAGAACCAGTAAATGGAGCACAGCTTAACGTTGTGTAAACTCATGCATAGAAAAAGGAATATTGTTCAAAAATACAGCCTGTGAGCACGTTAGAGAGATTCAGGTTCTTATTCTTACACTTTTAGCCCACCCAAGCATAAAGAAACACACACTTAGACATTGGAGGTACAAAAAGTAAGTACAAAAGAGTTCTTACATTTATTTTGTCCAGGTAAAGCCATTTCAGTAGAAAATTGTTTTCAGTTCTTCTTTCTGTTCCCTAAACTGCATACCTTTGGCCCTGTTTGCTGCCAGAGGCTGCGTGGAGAAAGGGGGAAAAGCCTCTGGAGTTGAGGCCTAGCACATGGCCTCTCCATGGAAGGAGCTAAGGCACGTGCATCCTACCCCATCGGTGGAAGAATCAGAGAGAGAGAAGAGGAAGTGGGAGGGGCAACAAGCAGCTTCCTCTAGCACAGAGTTTGCCTCCTAGAGCAATCACCCATATGCTAATGAGGCATGCTTGATTTGCCAGATTCCAACAGATTTGACAGGTCATAATCAATCAATCAATCAATCAATCAATCAATCAATCAAACAAAAATGTTACATTGCTTTGTTATCAGGAATAAAAAATATTAGACAATCAGTAAAGGGAATCACTTAATTTTGTTAAAATCAGATATCTACCAACAGTGTAGGCTGTAAGTGCAGAGTTTCATACTAAACTTTCTCTCTATTGGAAACAAATATCAGAGAGTTTCAATTTATATGTATGTATAATGACTCTTCCCATCTGAGTGCATTGTGCCGCAGGAAACTAATTGACTTTGTATTTGCTAGCCCCGGTGCCAGTGGGATTGTGCAAGTGATAATTTTTGTATTGATTTGTTTAGAGCAATTAGGAGAAAATAAATTTTCCCCAAAAGTAGATAATGTAGCTCTATTACCATATTATACATTAAAAATGTAATTTGTAGTCTAGTTGAAGTACAAAAAAACAAAAAACAAACCACATTTGTTCAGTTCATGATAAGAAGCCAGAAATATTACTACATCATCAGTGTCACTGGTAATTATCATTCCAGCACTCCACCATCAGTGTTGACTGTTGGCAATCTATCTGCCACTTCAAATGCCAATTCAGCTTGTCTCTACATCTGCCAGCATTATTAAACCAACTGCAACTTTGAAATGTGTAAACGGCAGTTGACTGATATCAGTTAACCATGCTTTTTTGACTGATGTCCTTGGAAAAGACATAAGACTTCAGGGCATGACCTAATAATTGGGTCACCTGTACTAGGCAGAGAATGTCATTCCCAATTAATCAAGTTCCTGGTGGGTATAAAATGTCTTTTGTTCTTGTTCTCCTCAAGGGTTGGATTGGGTGTTGCTTAGAGACATTAGAATGTGTTATCTCACATTCCATCAGCATCACTTTAGGCTTAGATAACAGTAGATAAACTCTGACGTAGCCCATGGAGGTATTAATAGAATAGCATATTTTAATGTAACATAGCAGATAAAGACTTTTTCATTTTATCTATATATCAAAGGACAAATTCTAGCTCTCCTCCTACACACACATCCAATATTATCCTTGATCCAAGGAAAAAAGCAGTTTAATGAATCAAAGTCACCCCCCCAAAACAAAACAAAACAAAACAAAACAAAACAACCTGGCTGCAAATATTTCAAGTGGTTCACAAACGTAGTTAGAACCATTCAACAAAATTACAACTTTACAACTTCCTGGGCTAACGTTTTTTAAATAAAATAAGGAACAAAGCAAGAATTCAGAATTTAAAATAACTTCCTAATCTGTCCCACTCACTATGAATATTAGTAGCCTTATTCAATACTTTTTGTGCCATGAGTAACTAAGCAATTACCATAATGACTGGAACCCTATATATAAGGTAATATGTAATAATCAAAATACAAGTCTTGTGTAAACCATTCAAAGAAATGCTTTGTGAAGTGTGAGCAAAGTGACCCTCTTCAAAGTGTTGAGGTATCATATCCCCTGAGCTGCTTGGCAAGGTCATCTTTCTTGCATGTGCAAGTTTGTAGTAGAGCTTGCCACAGATGCTTGACACCATACATACATGTGGATAGGTACCAAAATCAGACAGCTTATATTGAATTTACCCTTGGTATGAGTTGTAAAATACCATATACCACAAGTGGCTGGGTGTGAGACCTTGTTTTTCAAGTTGGGTTCCCGCAAACAGTTGGGGGTATTGCTACTGTACCAGCCTCCTTGCTGTGTAGCAACCTCCCTGCCTGAGCTGCTGGAGGCCGTCTTGGAGTTGGCAGTGGAGTTCCCCAGGCTTATGGTTCTGGGGGACTTCAATCTGCCGTCCCTGGGGTGGGCCTCAGAGGCGGCTCGGGAGTTCACAACCACCATGGCGGCCATGGGCCTGTTTCAGATTATTCGGGACTCAACTCGAGACAGTGACCTCACTCTGGACTTAGTTTTCTTGTTGCAGTAGTGGCAACGTGATCTGAGGGGAAAGTTACATCTTTCCCCTTTGTCATGGTCAGATCACGCCCTGGTGACCTTGAGATTCTCTTATGCCACCCCCCTCTGCAGGGAGGCAGGACCCATTTGATTGGTCCGCCCCCAGCGACTGATGGACCCGGCAGGGTTTCAGAGGGAGCTGGGGGCTATACCCGAGGATCTGCTGCATTGTCCAGAGGAGGCCCTGGCTGCGGCCTGGAATAGGGAGGCAGCCGAGGCCTTGGACAGGATCGCACCTGTGCAGCCTCTCTTATCCCATCAAGCCCGACACTCCCTGTGGTTTAGTTGAGGAGTTGAGGGTTCTGAAGAGGATTAAGAGACGTTTAGAGCATCTCTGGAGGAAAACAAAGCTCGAATCAGACCGAACACAAGCTAGAGCCACTATTAAGGCCTACCTTGTGGCGGTAAGTGCGGCAAAAACGTCATTATTTTGCCGCTCTTATTGCATCTGCAGAATGCCACCTGATGGCCCTGTTTAAGATAATCCAATCCCTTTTGGGGAGAGGGGACTCAGGGCTGTGCTGAGGAATTTTCTGGGCATCTGCAGGATAATATAGGGATGCGGTGGCACAGCAGGTTAAACTGCTGAGCTGTAGACTGCCGATCAGAAGGTCGGCAGTTTGAACCCCACGCTTCGAGGTGAGCTCTCGTTGCTTGTCCCAGCTCCTGTCAACCCAACAGTTTGAAAGCTTAGCAAGTAGATAAATGAGTACCACCTTAAGTGGGAGAATTTGCTGGCGTCCTGTCGGGAGCCGGTTCCACTGGAGGAAAGATCGGAGGAAAGATTGAATGGCAACGGTGAGGACAGACCCGGAAGTGACATCAACAGGACATCAGCAGCCGGCTCAAGGCATCCTGGGAATTGTAGTCCAGAGCCTTAAAAGAGCCAGTTCCCTTACCCCCTCTCCTGGTACGCGGGTTAATTACACTCTATAGTTGGTGACATTGTATAATGGTAAAAATGTATATGTATATGTATGTGCTGCCTAGAGTCCTCCATTAGGGAGGGGATAGGTGGGGTATAAATAGCACAATAAATAAATAAATAAATAAAATCTCTCAGATTCAATCCAAGTTGGACTCCGAGTGTGAGACAGGGTCTAGGGAGATACCTGGGGAACATACTTACCCAGTTATCTGGGAACGGTTTGATCCTGTTGGACCCAAGGAAGTGGACATGATCCTCCAGACTGTAAATGCCACCACTTGCCAATTAGATCCCTGTCCCTCCTGGCTGGTAAAGGCAGCTTGGGAGGTGACATGTGGGTGGGTCCAGACGATGGTAAATATATCTTTGAGAGAGGGGGTGTTTCTGGCAACCTTTAAGGAAGCGCTTGTGCGCCCCTTCCTCAAGAAACCATTGCTGGACCCTACTGTATTGGACAATTTTCGTCCAGTCTCCCACCTCCCCTTTTTGGGGAAGGTGGTTGAGAAAGTGGTGGCATTGCAGCTCCAGAGGATTCTGGATGAAACAGATTATCTAGACCCCTTTCAGTCAGGTTTCAGGCCCAGTTATGGGACGGAAATGACATTGGTCGCACTTATGGATGATCTCTGGCAGGGGCGGGATGGGGGCAGTACATCCATCCTGGCCCTTCTTGACCTCTCAGCGGCTTTAGATACCATCGACCATGGTATCCTTTTGGGCCGACTCAGGGGGTTGGGGGTGGGCGGCGTGGTCCTACGATGGTTCACCTCCTTCCTCCAGGGCCGGTCCCAATCGGTGTTGATAGGGAGTGAGAGATCCAGGCCACGGCCCCTTCTTTGTGGGGAGCTGCAGGGTTCGGTACTGTCTCCGCTCCTTTTTAACATCTACATGAAACCACTGGGCGAGATCATCCGTCACCATGGGATGAGGTACCATCAATATACTGATGATACTCAATTATACATCTCCATCCCGAGTGAAGTAAGTGATGCCGTGACCACCCTTTCCAGGTGCCTGGGGGCTGTGGGGGCCTGGATGGGGAACAACAGGCTTCAACTGAACCCTGGTAAGATGGAGTGGCTGTGGATTAATGGCTCCTCAGTATCTGGGAATTTGTCATCTTTAGTTCTGGATGGGGTCGCACTACCCCAGACAGACCCAGTGCATAACTTGGGGGTCCTCTTGGACTCACGACTCCTGGTTGAGGAGCAGGTGGCAGTCGTGGCCAGGAGGGCCTTCGCTCAACTTCATGTTGTGTGCCAGTTACACCCTTTCCTAGACCGAGAGGCACTTTGAATGGTCACTCATGCCCTAGTTAACTCCCATATTGTAATGCGCTCAACATGGGGCTACCCTTGAAGAATATCCGGAAGCTACAACTGGTCCAGAATGCAGCTACACGAACAATCTTAGGTGCAGCAAGATCAACACATATAACACCTCTACTAAGCGAGCTGCACTGGGTTCCAGTTTGCTTCTGGGTCCAATTCAAGGTGTTGGTTGTTACCTTTAAAGCCCTACATGGCATGGGGCCAGGCTACCTGAGGCACCGTCTCATCCCTATTACATCGACCCATCCCACCCGGTCATGCAGAGAGGGCATGTTACGGACCCCATCCATAAAGGAATTCCATCTCGCAGGGTCTCGGAAGCATGCCTTCTCTGCAGTAGCTCCCGCCCTCTGGAACATTCTTCCCCCGGAGGTGGGAACTGGACTTCCGAAAAAAACTGAAAACCTGGTTCTGCCATCTTGCCTGGAACCGGAGGGGGAATAGTTATTCCTGGGGATGGCTAGCACCCTAGAATGGACCGAGAATGGCCCTTACGGTCGAGGACTGACAGAGAACTTTTAGCCATCTAGATTTTATCCCACTTAAATTTTATTGTTATTGTTATTTGTATTTTTATATTTTTTGTATTGTGGTCTGCTTTGAATTTTAACTGTGGTTTTATTGTAAACCGCCCAGAGTTCCCCTTTGGGGGGGGATGGGTGGTGATAGAAATTATATATATATATATAATGGTTTATGGTATATATACCATATATTGTGGTATATATATCATGTTATAATGCTTTTTTTTTTTTACAAATAGTATCTGTCAGGGATGAAGAGGAAGGAAACATATTGGCTTTATGTATTTATGGAAACAGTCCATTGGGGTTCATAGCCTGGTGTTTTCTAGATGCATTAGATTCTCATGCTGAGTAAAGAATCATGCAAATTTAAACCCAACCTTTCCAGAATATGTTAGGGGCATGGTGGCTCAGCGGGTAAGACACCAGGCTTGTCAATCGGAAGATCACAAGTTTGGAGGTTCGAATCCCTAGCCCTGTGTGCGGAGTGAGCTCCCGCACTAGCTCCAGCTCTTGCCAACCTAGCAATTCGAAAGCATGCAAATGCAAGTAGAAGAATAGGTACCACTTCGGTGGTTAGGTAACAGCGTTCTGCGCACATCATGCCGGCCACATGACCATGGAAGCGTCTTCGGACAACGCTGGCTCTTCTGCTAACAAACGGAGATGAGCGCCGACCCCTAGAGTCAGACACGACTGCGCAAATGTGTGGGGGGAACCTTTACCTTTACTTTCCAGAATGCACCAGGTGAGCAAAGTTGGATTGCAACAAGATGACAAATATAGGAGTCTTTCTCATTTGCAATCTTATGGACAGTTGAACCCCCCCCCCCAAAAAAAAAGTAATGAATGAAGAAGCATGGATATTATTCAAACGTCTGCTGCTGAATGCATAACTGTATGCAAAACTAGTACATCTTTTATTCCATATACACGTTTATAGTCATGCCAAGAGACAAATATGATAACTGATTAACTGGGATCTGTTGAACAACTATTTTAATTAGATCAAGCATCTAGGAAAATATATTGAAAATCTGTTTATTTCCACTAAAGTAGTGTCAGAGCTTGAGTTCTTAATGCAGATCAGATTTTTAAGGTATTAAATTAGTGAATATTTGATCTCAATACATCTGAGAAGCAGCCCACTAAAGTACCACTCTATATTTTTCATATTTGCATGAAAACCTGCTGTATATTAGACAACTACAAACAACAATGTTTGCAGGTGGCTTGTGGTTACTGAAGCAAGAAACTGAAATTAAATTAAGAATTTATTTTACATTCTCTTAATAAGTACATAATACACAAAAAGTCTACTGCCTGGGTTTAAATTAGATTTACATTTTAATGTAAATGAGTACCAGAAAAGTTAAATAATAAAAATATTGCTTTCAGCAACAGTGATTTTAAAATGAACCTGTCAAACCACTTGGGAGATGATATGGCTTTGGAATGGGCAGCTGTCCAAACATAGCTCATATGTAATAATTATTTCCAAAATCAAGCTGAATGGTTTTTCATAACCTATCTGTATCTTAGTGGGTGACTTCCTGACGTCACTATCCCATATTGTTAGTGATATTACAAGGAAGGATTAGAACCATAGAAGAGAGGAAAAGTTAGAACTACATTCAGGCAGGAGACTTTTTTAATCATCATAAAAGAGTGCATAGAATTAGGGCCTAATCTGGAATGAAAATATGCTGTCAGCAATATTTTATCACTAAAATTAACAGATCTAACTAAGCGGAAGTAATTTAGTTTATGGATGGCTATTTACAAATTAAGAGCATTCAGTTGTCCAGGTGAAAACCAGAAGAAATATCAAATTAATTTATCTTCCACCTAATCTCAGTATATCTGGGTAGCTCACAAAGATATACAACAGGGTTATTCAAAGTGGTCGATATCAATCCCCCAAGGGTCGATTGGACTATCCAGTATTGTTGTTATTTATTATTGTTACTACTATTATTCATAGTACTATTAGTTAAAGTAGTATTTATTACATAATTTTCATATAATGTTTGCGGGTTGATGAACAATCAGAAACTTCATATAATTTTTATTAAAGAATTTTAAGAAGGAAGATAAAAACTAATACAAACTAATATACTGTAAAGTAAGTAAAAGAAAAGAAAAAGAAATAAATTAAAGAAAAAGCTAAAAGTGCAAGAAAGGGGAAAAAAGAAAAAGAAAAATAGAAAAAAAAAGAAAAAAGATATAAAGAAGTAGCTTCCCATCTTCTTTACAGCAGTTATAGGTACAATGATAAATTTACCCCTTACTTCTTACCTCTTACCTGTTTGCCTCTTACTTAATTTACCTCTATGGTTACAACTTAACTCTCTTCTTTCTATAATCTATCCTGTCTAATCATCAAAACCATATTCATTTTTTTCTGTTTTACACAAAAAGTCCACAAGGGATTTCCAGTCAGTAATAAATGGAGATATTGAGAGCCAGTTTGGTCTAGTGGTTAAGGTGCTGGGCTAGAAACCAGGAGACTGAGAGTTCTAGTCCCGCCTTAGGCATGAAAGCTGGCTGGGTGTCAGGGTTCAAAGTTGAATCCTGCCATTAATCGTGTTAGTGTTAGCTTGTGGAATGTGAGGGGGCGAACTGTGCCAAGCACTTGGTTGTGGTTTCCATCAAAGACTGTGGAATGCGGCGCCAAGGTCGGCCACCTGCAGGAGTCAGAGAGAGGCCTGGGAATGGAGAGTGAAAGCAATGGACATTGACATCACAGGCGCGAAGAAATTGGCGCGCAGGGGGGAGAGTTAAGTTAGGGCTGTTTGGCGCGAATCCGGCATTCGGATCTCTGGGAGTGCTTTGATTTACATGTATCCTTAATAAAGCTTATTCTGCATTTCAATGAAGTGCATTGAGAAGTGTTTATTGGGGCATTGAAGTTGGAGTCATTACACTGGGTGACCTTGGGCCAGTCACTCTCTTCCAACCCAACTCACCTCACAGGTGAGTTTCATAAAAATAATAAAGGTGGGATAAAAAATAAAAAGTAAATAAAAATAAATTGTCTTTTCTTGAATCAAACAAGTCAGGTTGGCCACCTCAGCAAGTTCCATCATCTTCACCAACCATTCCTCCATGTGGGTAGTGCCAAATCCTTCCATCTTTGTACATATAATAATCTCGCTGCAGTTATCATATACAAAACAAAGTTCCATGAATTTTTGCCAACTGTTTGTTCATCAATCCCAAAAGAAAAACCTCTGGTCTCAATAGTATATTACTCTTTAAAATCCTCTGAATCAGTGCGTGTATTTGAATCCAGAATTTTCTAGCTTTTTTACATGTCCACAAACATGATAAAATGTCCCTTCTTGTTGTGCACACTTCTAACATAAATTTGAAGTGCGTTTACACATTCTAGACAGTTTATTTGGTGACATATACCAACGATACATCATTTTATAAAAATTCTCTTTAAGATTATAACCTAGTGTAAATTTCAATCCTTTCAACCACATTATTTTCCTATTGTTCCATCTATATATTATAACCAAAATTTTTACCCCACTTTATCATACATTCTTTCACTTGTTCTTCTGTTTCAAATTTCAATAAAAGTTTATACATTTTAGCAATTACATGTTCATCATTTGTACACAATTTTATTTCAAACTCAGTCTTACAATGTTCAAAACCATAAACTATTTTGTCTACTTTAAATCTTTCTAATAATTGTAAATAAGATAACCATTGACACCTATATCCCTCTGCCATGAGTTCTTCTCTTGATTCGATTTTACATTCCCCTTGACAACAATCTGAAACTTCATGAAGGGGTTGATAAGCTGAAGAGTTTGGGGGACCCTGATATACAATATACAAGACAAGATCATTTAACGAGATAAAAACATACATTCTAAAAAGCTCAGTGGTGTAGGTAAAAAAATATCTATTTTGAACCCCCTTTTTAACTGTAATAAGGAAGGCCCTCTTCACCTCCAATGGGAATTTGTTTCACAACCTGGAGTTTCTTGAGATGCGCAAAGCAAAATGTCAAGCTCTTTACAGCAGCTCACACCAAGAAAGCAAGATTGTCAGACAGGCTCTGATTAGGCTGGTCTACTGCAAAGAAAAAGGGAGTTTGGTTTCAGAATCTTGGAAACTGGATGTGTGTCCTTTGGCCCACATTATCAGTGAGTAGGTTAAAATGGGGCCTCCTTACTGCCTTTGATTCTCTTTATAACCAAGTCTTGGTTTAATGTGGAAGGTGGTAATTGCTTCTTTGATACCACAAAAATGGCCATCTGTTCTTATTTTGCAATATTTTTTGAAATGTCCACTTTTTCCCAGGCTCAGAATCACACCATCTCTCATATCTTGTTGAATGACCTACATTAATATTTTATGTGAGAAGGAGATTTTTAAAAATCACTAGTTTTAGAGGCTTCCCTTAAATGCTTTTGTTACTGTACTTTCTTTGAGGAGAAGCCCGCAATTTCATTCCAAATTTTGTATTAGGTAATATAAAGTAAAATGTATAGTCGAATATAAAGTAACATTAGAAACTCTATTGATTCCTCCGCCCTCCCCCCACTTTGTCTTTGCTTCTGAGTCTGTCAGTCTATGTATCCAGCTAGTTGTCTTCTTATTGTTTTCTCAGCTTGCTTAGCGGGGAAGATTGACCTTCTTTTCCTTACATTACATCTTTGTGTGTGGTGGTTGAATGCACTGAATATTTTTGCCCATCTGTGTTTTAATAATAGAACAAAGGGTATTTTATGTATTATGAGTCACCCAGAAAAAGCATCATTTGGACATTGTATAAACAAGCAACAATAACATTCAGAGAAGAAATGTATTAAGAATTAGCATACTGATAATTTAATACAATGGCTGAAAGATACTTATGCAAGTCTTTAAAATAACAAATGTTGAAGTCCACGTCATAGGAGAACTTCAGGCATGTCACTTCCATTGATAGACTTTTGAGATGTAAATGAGGGCACCCCTTGTTCCATGTGCCCATATTAAAACAAGAAATGTCTCTGAGACATTTTCCTTTTTGAAAAATACTCATTCTTATGTTTCTCCCCCACCTCCACGAAAAATCCCAGCAACAAACTAAAACAGAACACCTAATGTAATGTTAGGTTAGCAAAGGTACAGTATAATTATGAGAATACAGGAAAAAAAACAAAGTTTTGAGCAGAAGGTATGGTTTTATAGGAGCTTAGTACTACAAAAGCCTAATAATACACATCACACATCAATTTTGTCCTGGCAGCAGCCAAGCATACATCTCCGAGTTCATGGCTAAATGCCCCCATCGATCCCAACTGCAAAGCTTCTAAATATGCTGACATTTGGTCTGTAACGCTTTCTCAATATTGCCAATCACTGTAGGGAGCAATGCAAGTTATGAGACTGGCACTGCTGCATTCCTGATCTAAGCCTGGGCATTTCCCAAGAGGTGCCTAATTTTCTAGCCATGCTCTTCTTTTACAATCCTGGAGTGAGGACATCCTCTGTTTCATTGAAATCCATTAATTTCACTGTGATTGAGTTCATACCACTGGTTGGGTTCATAACTGTGCTAAAGGATGGTGCAGTTTGCTTGTTTTGACTTACAGTGTTATGTGATCCCCATTATTGCGATTTCTTCAATAAACAATACTGAATACAAACTCAGTTTGAAGAAAACCATAAGGGAACCTGAACTTTCAAGATACATGCCATGATTCAATGAAGCCAGGACTACTTATGCAGCAGAAAATAGTTGAATAATAAGGGCAACTTAAGGAGGCAATAAAGAAGTTAGTCCCTAAGCTCTGCAGGGAGTGCATTCTGTAGAGCTGGGTTGGCAACAAACATGGCTTGATCCCGAGTCACCAGAAGTCAAGCTTGCAACAACTATAGGCAAACTTCCTCAGATGACCTCAGTAAGCATAGAGGTTCATATGGAAAATGGTATTATCTCAATAGCCTGGCCTTAAACCATACAGGGCTTTAAAGCTAATAAGTAGCACCTTGCAGTTTGCCTGGAATTTTTTTTCAGGCAGTGCAGTGCTTTAAGCACAAGTATAATAGGACCTTGTCACATTCTTCCCAAAACCAACCTAGCTGCTGAGTTTTCTACCAGATGAAGGTTCCAGAATAGCTGCAAAGACATCACCACATAAAGAACATTGCAGTTAAGGCTGGAGGTTACCAGTGAATGTAGCAGTTTTAAAATCACCTGGGACACAGCTGGCATATCAACCAAAGCTGATAAAAAGTGTTCCTAGTCATTGGTTCAGTCTGAGGAACTAGAAAGAGACATGGGTGCAGAAACACTTTAATTGCATGCCCACTCTTTCTGCAAAAGCAGAACCCCATCCATCTCTCTGGAATAATGATCCCTAACAAGGAGCACCATTCTCTTCTCTGGATACAATTTCAATTTCATTGATAGCATTCAGGGTAGCCACATTCTTTACTGAAAGATGCCACAGAGAAAAAGGTCTGAGTGTCATTAGCATACTGATAACACCCCTCCAAATCTCTTGATAAGCTGTCCCAGCAATTTCATGTAGATATTTAAAAGCAGGAGAAACAGAATGGAGCCCAGGAAGGCAATATAATAGCTTCATTTTTAACAGCAACTGTCTCCAAGTGACACCATGTAAAAGCTACTTAAGAGGTAAGAATAAAACCACTGCAAAGCCATGTCCCTTATTCCCTTCTCTCAGGTGATCCAGAAGAATACCATGGGCAATTGTACAGAAACTTTCAGAGAGGTCATGAAGAAACAACAGTCATGCTCCCTAAAGAAAGATTATCCATCAGCTGACAAGGTAATTTCAGCCCTGTAACCATCTTAAGCCACTTTGAAATGGGTCATGATAATCTGCTTTCTCCCAACTTCTTGCAGTTGAGAAGCCATTACTCACTCAGTCACTTTACCCACCTATAGAAGATTAGAGCATGGCCTATTGCTGCCCATCTCTGAAGGCTCCAGAGCAGCCTTCTTAAAAATCTAATGATTGCTTCCTATAAACAAGGCATCTTTCTCTTCCTCAAGATACATTTATTGTATTAACTAACTAAAGAATATATAATAGTCACCTGGGTCCCAGCTAGAAGTTCAAACCCAAGATGGGCAAGGATCCAAAGGACAAGGACTGGAATATATCAGTCCAATCACTCTGCTAATGTCACTGGGTATCACAAATTAAATTTGATCCAGTCTAACTATATAAGAAGAATTATTAGGCAAACCCAAAGTTGACTCTACATCAAAAGTGACATCGAGTGGCTTAAATATATATTTATCCACAAAAAAACTAATTGAAAGTGTTAAGGTTCTTTAATAGATCCACGAAGAGACCCTATTAATCCTACCCACCAGACAGACTGGATATATCCTCTGAGGTAGCAACCAAATATTTGCTTTGGGTACCACTTCCCAGCACTCCATATCTCACCAGAGAGGCTTAAACGCCTCCCTCCCACCTCCTCCTGTTTCACCCTGGAGCAGTCCCAGTCACTATTTTCATTGCATATTTATAAGGCTTTAATTGATTCACAGAGGATTATTTATAGGAATGTTCTCATCTCAGTCTTTTTCTTAAGTTAGGCAATAGTATGTAGATGCCACAACATTTATGAAGAAATCATTTGCTGGAGAAATGTTGCAGAACCAAAGGAAGTTTGACCTCTTGCATTTCAGGATGAATAATGGGGAAGGGAACTGATTTACAGATACAGCATGCCAAGAGCATGCTGTCACGAAACTCAGTTGCACACTTCAGAAGATTTAAGAGGAATCAAAGTTACACTTGGAGAGAAAGATACAGTATGAAGTCCTTTGGGTGTTGGCTAAACCAAGAAAGAGGCTTGCTCCCTTGGCCAATAAAATGGCCCTGGCCTGCAAAGCTTTATCAAAGTCAATTAGATGTCCATGTCATCAACTGGCAGAGGCACACACAGCCAAAGTTAAAATAGGACTACCAGATCTGGGCTGCAGCAATCGGATAACCACTAGATGGGAACAAAGGGTTAGAGTTTTCTGAATCTGCATCCTATCTTTTAGTGCTTGTCCAGATTTTTGCATTCCAGATCTGATAGCCAAGGTTAAAGGTAGAGTGAAAACCTCAATCCAACCTAAGTTCGAGATTAGTAAATGTTTCTTAACTCTGGCCAAGATTTAGAGAGTAAGGCAGAAACACATTTCAAGTCCAAATGTGGTATAAGGGAGACAAGGCATGGAGTATAGAAGATTGGCTGTAAAAGAAATAAAGGTTAAATAATTTATTATGAGCAAATTACATCAAAGCCTGAAAGAAAAAGAAAGGGTGGCTCCTTGATCAGTAATTATCTAAACTGACATGGACTATGTAATATTTTCTTTCAAAAATAGTATTAATTTAAGCAGCTCTAAAATCTGAATCTCTCTAACAGTGCATTGTGAACTGTTTTATTTTCCTAGAAATGTTGTTTTTCTTTCCGGTTCCCTGAGACCAAAGGTTGCTACTTCATAGAAACTACTAATGGCCTTCCAACTCAGAACTACATTTTCAAATGTATGTGCTGTTTTGGAAAAAGTAAATGTTCAGAGGCTGCAAATGAAAAACACATTTTAGGATGGGGGTAGGTGGGAGGCAGACCTGTAAAATAATATTTTTTTTAGATAAAAGTGTGCCACAGGGTCAAATGAGGGTGTGATGTAGTTTTAATTTCTATCCTTTACCTGAAAAGTTCTGGCACAGACTGCTTTTGTTAGTTTAATAACTAGGGTGGGAATAGGGAGAAGGAAAAGCTGTACAGAGAGATTAATTTACAAACTAGCAAAGAAGAATTAGTCACAGGAGACCAACCTCTGAGTGTCTGGCAGCCACCAGCATTCTCTTTGAAGTATCCAAAATATTTCACATGGATCTATATTTTTTCCCTTTTGTTAGTCTGCCTTTTAAGTTTCACAGTTTGTTCTTTCTTGCAATCCTGCAATGGGTCAGAATTAATTGATGTAATTTCCCTTCTGATGGCCTCACAATGTTAAAGGACTGACCTAGTTTTAATGGAAAGAAGGCAGGATTATTGATGCTAAAAATCCTTTATAAAATGGCATTTTTTAAAATTGGTTTTAAATAAGACCATTGAAGCAAAAATGTCACTAAGTCTCAGTCTTACCAGCTCTGAATATTGGGATAAAGATAACATGAAATATAAGCATTTGATCTTCCATATAGTTTTCCTTGCTCTAGTGTTTAACATCTTGTTCGGATTATTGTAATGCATTTTATGCAGAGCTCCTTGAAGTTGGTTTGTAATTACAATTAACTGAAACTGCAGCTGCTAGAAAATTAACTGGAAGCTAAGCAAATATTATGTAACAAATCTAACCAGTTACAGATTGGTCCTTAGCCTGTTTATGAATACATTTTAAGATGCTCTTTTAAAATTTAAAGCCCCAAATTGAGACTTCTTCCCCCATAAATTGGAGCATTTAGGAAGATGCCTCTATTCAGTATCTGATGATTCCCCATTTCATCTACATCACATCACAGCTTAGCAGAGTAGCCCAATTCTAGTCTTTGAAAGACTAGAGTGAAGAGATAATTCACACACACTTAAATCTGAATCCAAGCAATATATATTTGTGCTGCTGGTAGTGGTAATAATGGTGATGATGTCAATGTCCTATATATATAAAAAAATCCCTTCTCACCCCTATGGGTGGTATGTGTCTTCCTAAACCTTGGGTCCTCTACCAAAGGCCTGGAAGTTTGAGGGTTCTGCACAGTACCTTAGCTGTTCCTAGCACTGCACTCTTCTGGACAGAGAGATCTGTTGGAGTCACTCTCCCAGCGTAGGAATCACAGCCCCAAGTGCTCCTACCACCACTGGGACCACTTTGGCCTTTACTTTCCACATCTTCTCTAGCTCCTCCTTCAGACCCTGGTACTTCTCCAGCTTTTCATACTCTTTCTTCCTGATGTTGCTGTCATTTTGCACTGCTACATCTATCACCACCACTGTCTTCTGGTCCTTGTTTACTACCATGATGTCTGGTTGATTGGCCAGAACCAGCCTGTCCGTCTGGATCTGGAAGTCCCACAGGATCTTAGTCCTGTTGTTTTCAACAACCTTCTGTGGAATCTCCCATCTGGACTTGGGAGGGTCTAGCTCATATGCTGTGCAGATGTTCCTGTACACAATGCCAGCTACTTGGTTGTGCCGTTCAGTGTATGCTCTTCCTGCCTGCATCTTACACCCTGCCACTATGTGTTGGACTGTCTCTGAGGCCTCTCTGCACCGTCTGCACCTTGGGTCCTGTCTAGTGTGGTAGACCCCTGCTTCTATGGATCGGGTGCTTAGTGCCTGTTCTTGTGCTGCTATGATCAGTGCCTCAGTGCTGTCTTTTAGTCCAGCTCTTTCCAGCCACTGGTAGGATTTCCCAAGGTCAGCCACCTCAGCTATCTGTCAATGGTACATCCCATGCAGGGTCTTGTCTTGCCATGGCACTTCCTCTGCTTGATCTTCCTTCCATGTCTACTGCTGCCTCAGGCATTCTCTCAGCAGCTCATCTTTGGGTGCCATCTTACTGATATACTCCTGGATGCTCTGGGTTTCATTCAAGACAGTGGCTTTGACACTCACCAGACCCTCTCCGCCCTCTTTTTGGCTGGTGTACAGTCTCTGGGTGTTGGACTTGGGGTGGAAACCTCTGTACATTGTGAGGAGCTTCTGTCTTCACACCGGCAGCCTCCATGTCCTCCTTTGGCCAGCTCACTATATCGGCAGGGTATCTGATGACTGGCAGGGTGTACGTGTTGATGGCGTGGATCTTGTTCTTCCCATTGAGCTGGCTCTTCAGGACCTGTCTTATCCTTTCGTGGTACTTGGATGTTGCTGTCTTCCTTGCCTACTCATTGTGGTTCCCATGTGACTGTGGGATACCAAGGTACTTGTAGCTGGTCTGTAATCTGCTATGTGGCCTGCTGGTAGTTCCACCCCATCAGTCTTGACTACCTTCTCGTTCTTCACTACCATCTGGCCACACTTCTCTAGTCCGAACGACATCCCAGTGTCCTCACTGTAGATCCATATCAGGTGAATCAGTGAGTCGACGTCTCATTCACTCTTAGCATACATATTGATGTTAACCATGTAGAGGAGGTGGCTGGTGGTAGTTCCACTCTTGAACCGCCCAGAGTCCCCTATTCGGGGAGTTGGGTGGGGATAAATTTAAATAATAAATAAATAAATAAACTTGTATCCATATCGAGTCGTGATTATCTGGCTGAGGGGGTTCAAGCCTATGCAGAACAGCAGCGGGGACAGTTTTATACCAAAACTGGTAACCATAAAGATCTTATAAAGATCACCAACAGTGTGTGTTACTATTATAGTGACCTGAATGTAAATATGCCCTTCTGTACAATGTGTTGAATTGCAGATACTGAAACTATAAGAATGGGTATAGATCTGAGCAATTTAAAAAAATTGCTTTCTTACTGCTCTAATTTTTTGTTTTGTCAATATTATAAGACTGATGAAAAAAAAACTTTTAATTTAAAAATAAGCTTTTTCAAGGAAGTTTCCAAGATACAATGCAAGGCAGTGTATATTAATAAATAATAAAAATCATGACGATTATGAATCGTTACTGGTCCAATTGTATACAACTCAAGAAAAGAGCTTGTAGGGCCACAGTCAGTATTAGACAAGTATAAATCTCCTTGCCCTAGCTCTCTTCCTCTTGACCTTCCCACCACATAAATATAGAGGGTGCAGAGGAAAGGAAATTCTGTCAGCCAGATTTTCCACTGGCAGATTAACAGCACCTAATGCCATGCATCACTCAAAATGGGCTTATTGTTAATGACATTACTGATCACATTCTCCAGTCTTTTCTCATTCCAATCTCTTCTTGTTTCATATAGTACACAAAAAGCTTAATTAACAGCTGTAATTTATACATACCTCCATCTGAAGCATAACCATTCCCTGAAAAGGAGCAGCTGGTGTGCTACTTGGGTGATTATCAGAAATTGACAGTACTGTGGGTCTTGAACTCTAGATGAGATGGGTATTACAGGAGATTCAGCAGGCCATATAACTGAGGCTAAAAAAAGGAATGTGGGTTCTTTATATCATGAAGACTGAATGGTACACAATGAAGGAAACCTGTAATAAATGCTGCTGACCCAGGTTATACAAGTTAAGCAACTTTTACTTGGGTTAACTGGAAAAAATAGTAAAACTTTCAGTTGGGCAAAACGTCTTTAATTAGTAGGCTAGTTTAGAGCAATCCAACAAAAATGCTTAAGTAATTCTTTACCACAAGAATAAAACTAATAGCACTTTAGGACACTTCCAGATGGCATTGTTTTTACTCTACTTCTATTAGGATTATGAGTGATCTGGATTCCAGGGGCAAAAAGTGATTTGGAATATGCAGGATTGCTCATGTAAAACCTTCATAAAGAAGTTCTATATGTTTTCCAGCCTTGGGTGGTGATTTAAGGTGTTATGTGTAAAGCTGTACCAAATCAGCTTTTCCTCTTCAACTCCATACCTTCTCCCAATCCCTCAAAAACCAGTTTGAAGCAAACCTTCAAATATCTTCACTCCTGCCAGCCTCACCATACTGAGAACACCATGTACAGTGTTTTCCTTGCACCTCACTAATGAGAGGTTTGAAAAAAGAGACTTCCGTCACCTCATTTCACAGAAAAGAAAAGAAATGCATGCCATCCATGTTTCCTAGCTGTCCATGACTTGTCTAGTTTCTTCCTATATTTGTCTAGCTGTCTGCAAAACAAAACAAAAAAAACCCATCCATAGTTATGGGAGTTAACCCACCCTGTTAAGGTGCCATTCCTCCTGCTGTTTCTATTAATAGTCTTGGTTTGCTGAGATGCTGGGAAGTTAGCATGATGGCATTGTTGCAAGCAGGTGCTCTTCAGAGTAGCTGGAACCTTTAACTGTTTACTACAAGTTAAAGATTGTAGTATACAACCTCTTTGTATGTATTAGGGAGGAATTTGTGCATATTACATTATATCAGCAGAGAAATTCAAATGGATTGCAAACGAACTGGCTATTTAAAAATTCTCCAATAAATACGGGAAAATCAAGAGTTTTACCAGGATTGTGAAACCACCTAGAAAATGAACTAGAAGGGTTAAGATTGAGTTTCATAATAAGTTTGCCATATTCTTTCCCTGCACAAGGGTTTATATCCCAGAACTGAAAGGCATGGCAGAGCATATCAACAGAAAAACACACTGCCCACAGAATGACTGCAAAACCAAACACCAGTTTAGATTTCCAAATTTGGCGATGTCACGGTGATAAGCATGTTGGAACCAACCTGGGTGTGTGTGTGTAAAGGACAGGGAGAACTATGAAATTATTACTTGGAACGGTATGTAATTGTTGTGTGCAACTGTGCAGTTGGCCTTTCCAGATGTTCCTCTGTTTCCATGAGATACCAGATATTTCAAGTTTACTTCTTTGAAGACAACTTTAATCCCAAAGCAATAGGGTAGTAATGGCAAATGGCAGATTTAGAGACTACTTCTTGAAGGTCATAGCCCTGCTATAATAATTCTGTGTAACAAACATAAGACATATAACAATTGCTTCCATATTCCCTTGCTAATCAACTGTGTGAATGTAAGGGTGTATGTGTATTTGTGTGTGTGTGTCTGTATTTTACTAAGTTCCTCAGAAGAACAAATGAATCTCCTAGCTTCCCCTAAGTAACTTCAGGTATAAGTAAACCAATATATGTGATTATTTTTCATCATGAAGCTGAACAACCAAGATATCTATTTCTGTTGTCCACATGTCAACCATGACCATTGTTGGGGAGCTGCTTGTACAGACAAAAATCAAATTTCTGTTTGCTCAGACTTGTGCTGTAACATTTTCCAAGTTTTGGGAAATCTTGAATTCATAAATCCAACCAATATTCTCACTATTCTATTTATAAGCAACAGGCCAAAGATGCAAATGCCATATTTTTCCTGGTGTTTTTCTTTTAATAACAAAATACAAGATTGATGATGATGATGATGATGATAATCCCACTTTGCCTACCACTGCTGTAGTTGGATTTAAAATATAGACAGAGAGACACCTGAAACACAACCCACCAGATATTACCATTATTGGGGGGGGGGGGAAGTGTGGTTCATAGATGTAGCAATAGTCAAATTGGAAAAAAAATGGAAAAAACTGACAAATTATTGGAATTTGCAAATTGAAGTTGAAAGACTTTGGAAGAAAAACTATAATACCAGTAGAAACTGGAGCTCTTGGAGCTATAACAAAGGTATTCAACATTTTTTTTTTTAAGTTTTAAATTTACTAGAGTTGATACTACTGACTTTGCAAAAAAACAACCTATCTTGGAACTTCCTACATACTACAGAGATGCCTCCATGATTCCCAGGCTCTTGGTTAGAACCTGAATAATTGGAAAATACCCAGACTAAAGACTGTAATATTTATTGGATGAATAGATGATAATGTTGTTGATAATAACAATAGTAATGTGTGCATTTATCAATGTGCAGTACAAGTAAAAAATAATAATTTCTATAATGCAGTCACCTGGCCTTGCAGCATAAAGATGTGATCATCCCCCTTTGGAAGATAAATAGATCTTGAAGAGATAAGCAAAGTCACGCGCGTCATGCGGCCACATGACCGTGGAAGCGTCTTTGGACAACGCTGGCTCTTCGGCTAACAAACGGAGATGAGCACCGGCCCCTAGAGTCGGACACGACTGCACAACTGTGCGGGGGGAACCTTTACCTTTTTTATTAAGAAAAAAAAGCAATTCAAAAGATATATGAAGCTCTACTTGCAAAAATACATGCATTGCTGTCAGCAGGCCACCATTTCTAAAGTTCTTGGGCTCCACTGATCTGTTGTCAAGGATACAGTTCTGAAATGTAAAATATTTGAACAAAAATTAATCTTCCCAACACTGGGAATCCTATCAGACTCACTGGAAGAACTCAGATAAAATAATCCAGAAAGTCACAAAGAGCCCCAGAGAAAACATCAAGGTATGGAGGCCTCTGTGCTTTTGATAAATTCAGTGTTCAAAACTCACCACCAGAAAAACACTAGATTATAATGTAACCCCCGCCCCACACTGATATTTTTGCTAATGCCAATTCTATCATGATTTTATCCCTGGGCCTGGTCTAGATAACCTAATAAGGCCTAATAAGTCACTTCTCCAACTTTTACATTTCTGACAGTGATTCTATTTCAGGGTCCCACCATTGTAAATTAAAAAATGCAGAAATCAGTTTGTTTCATGAATATGGTTGCAATATACTTAGGGTGACCATATGTCCCGTTTTGAACGGGACAGTCCCGTTATTTTAGCATTTTTCAACTGTCCCGTTGTTTTGATCAAAATCTCAATTTTGTCCCTTTTTTAAACCCGGCGGGAAGGTGGACAGGAAGACAGGAAGGAGGACTGGAGCCGGACTTGCCATTGGAGGCAGCCCGGAAGCGGCCCTATCAGTGCGGCAACTGGAAGCCCAGTTGCCACGTGCGAGCCCAGCAACAGAAGCAGCACCACAGTCCAGGTTCCTGCCTCCTTACCTGATCCTGAGATTGTTTGCCCAGCAGTGGTGAGGCCAGGGAAAGCAGGCACGGGAAGGTTGTGGAAAGAGGGTGTGTGTGTGTGTGCGTGTGCGCATGTGTGCGCGCGCGCAGATTACTTGCTCAGCATAATCGCGCGCGCACACACACACACACGCACCCCACACCCTCTTTCTCCAGCCTCCCTGCAACAGGTACGGGTGCATTTGGTCATGGGGAGGCTGGAGAAAGAGGGTATGGGGTGCGTTTGTGTGTATGTGTGCGCATCTGATCAGGCTTGGCCGAGGGAGGAGAGTTGTCGGGCCGCTGAGCAGGAGAAGCCGGCTGCACTCGGCTGCTTAAGCCACACCACTCTGCCCCTTGCTGCCAGCTGAAGCTCCCCAGGGTGGCCGCTCCTGCTTCTGCTCAGCGGCCTGACAACTCTCCTCCCTTGGCCAAGCCCGATCAGATGCACACACACACACTCACAGGACAGACTGCCCTGGCAGGAGCTGACCATGCTGGGGGGCTTCAGCGGGTGGCGAGGGGCGGAGTGGTGTGGCTGAAGCCCCTCAGTGCGGCCGGCTCCTGCTGAGGGCAGTCTGTCCTGTGAGTGTGTGAGTGTGTGTGTGTGCATTTGATCGGGCTTGGCTGAGGGAGGAGAGTTGTTGCCGCCGCTGCCGCCGAGCAGGACAAACAGGAGCCGGCTACACTGGGGGGCTTCAGCCACACCACTCCGCCCCTTGCCACCCGCTGAAGCCCCCCAGCGTGGCCGGCTCCTGACGAGGGCAGTCTGTCCTGTGAGTGTGTGAGTGTGTGTGTGTGCATCTGATCGGGCTTGGCCGAGGGAGGAGAATTATTGCCGCTGCCGCCGTCGAGCAAAAGAAGCAGGAGCCAGCTACGCTGGGGGGCTTCAGCCACACCACTCCGCCCCTTGCCACCCGCTGAAGCCCCCCAGCGCGGCCGGCTGCTGCTCGGCGGCCCGACAACTCTCCTCCCTCGGCCAAGCCCGATCAGATGCACACACACACACACACTCACAGGACAGACTGCCCTGGCAGGAGCTGGCCTTGCTGGGGGGCTTCAGCGGGTGGCGAGGGGCGGAGTGGTGTGGCTGAAGCCCCTCAGTGCGGCCGGCTCCTGCCGAGGGCAGTCTGTCCTATGAGTGTGTGAGTGTGTGTGTGTGTGCATCTTTTTTTTTTAATATAAAATTTTAATTTTATTTACATTCAACATAAAACATATAACACATAACAATAACTACATTTATGTATACATATTTATATTTGATTTATAATATTCATTATCTAATATATTTCATATAACATATCTTTATTCTAAATTATTTTCCCTGTTTCCCTCTTCCCTCCTTCTTCCTCTAACCGTTTCTAACTACTTTATTTATATATATCTATTTCTAACCTTATCACTATTTTCTTTTTCTTCTCTTATGTTATATTACTGATTTATTAAGTATTTATTTCAAATTCAATTTTTGACTTATACATCTTTACCATACAATACTTACGTACATTTCATTAAAATACCTCCAGTTTTCTTAACAAAAATTGTGTAAATACTTGGTTTACATTTTTCTTCTTTCTTTTATATATATTCAAAAAGAATATAATATTAAGTAGAGATTAATAAACTATAAAAATAAAAATACAAACATAGGGGGGCGGGGGGAAAAAGAGATATAAGAAGAAAAATGTGTGTATGTGCATCTGATCGGACTTGGCTGAGGGAGGAGAGTTGTCGGGCCGCCGAGCAGGAGGAGCAGGAGCCGGCCACCCTGGGGAGCTTCAGCGGGCAGCCAGGGGCAGAGTGGTGTGGCTGAAGCAGCCGAGCGCAGCCGGCTCCTCCTGCTTCTTCTCCTCTGCGGCGGTGGCAGCAGCAGTGACTCTCCTCCCTCCCTCGGCCAAGCCTGAGGGGGATGGGGCAGTGGTGGGCCTCCATCCCCTCCATCCCCGCCCCTTGTTCCCCGGCCGATGACGGTGCTGTGCGCACAGTGTGTGTACTCCGGCCTCCCCCAAACACACCAGCTCTGCCGCACCATTTACTGCTAGAAGAAAAAAAACCTTTAAAAATAAAAAAAATTAAAATCTGAGCCAATCACGTTGATGGGGGTGGGGTTTGCAGGCGGGAGCCAATCGTGTGGGGCGGGGCGGGGTTTGCAGGTGGGAGCTAATTGTGTGGACTGGGGGGCGGGGTTTGGAGGCCGGCATGGTGGCATAAGACCCTGTCCCGTTTTGCCATCCCAAATGTCCCGTTTTTGTCTGAAGGAAATATGGTCAGCCTAAATATACTATATAGTATGTATTAGGTCTTGCAATAAGTTATGCTACAAATATTAGCCTTTTTTAAAAAAAGTGTGAGTTAAAAATTACTGTAAAATAATAAATTATAGACAGTTTGGAATTATGAGTATTCTTCTTTTAGACATATATGAAACAGTATTATGCATATGCCCATATTAGAGAAATTTTGAAAGTAGTCTGTACTTTTAAGGTCCAAACATACTTTAAAAATATGAAATATAATAATAATAACAACAACAATTTAGCATTGTATCTCTCTCTGTCACCACATTCCCAAAGTAATCACAATAGTTTACACTTAAAAAGGACACTCATCTAACAGTAAACAATTTATTGATCAATAAATCATAAATTATTACTAAAAGTATAACATTCAGTAAAATAATTACCAGTCATCAGGACATGATCTTAATTCTCAGCGTCCCTTTTGAACGTCTCATTCTTTACAGGCTTTGTGAACGTAAGGAATGAGGGCATCGTCTTCTCTATTCCAGAGGACTGATGCTATGACTGAGAAAAACTGATTTCTTGCTCTCCCTTGAATCTCCAGCTGGAGAAGAACCTTTAGCATTCCTATTTGGGAATCCTACTCATAATCTTCGGGCAGACTCAGTCTGAAGCCACATACATATAAATGTATTTTATAATCACGGTCATTTTTGGACTTCTATTTTTTAAATATTCTTTGATCTCTTGCAAACTAATTTGCTGACTGCTATTTTAAAGATAAAGTTAGAGAGAGTCAGTTTGGTGTAGTGGTTAAGGCACTGGGCTAGAAACTGGGAGACCATGAGTTCTAGTCCTACCTTAGGCACGAAGCCAGCTGGGTGACTTTGGGCCAGTCATTCTCTCTCAGCTCTAGGAAAGAGGCAATGGCAAACCACTTCCAAAAAACCTTGCCAAGAAAACTGCAAGGACATGTCCAGGCAGTCTCTGAGAATCAGACATGATTGAATAGGTTAAAAAAAATTAAAGAAAGAAACAGGCTTGTAGAAATAATATTAATCTTCATTTTCCCTATCATCTATCTATCTATCTATCTATCTATCTATCTATCTATCTATCTATCTATCTATCTATCAAATTTCATCACCACCCATCTCCCCCAAAAGAGGGACTCTGGGCGGTTTACAATAAAGCTAAAAAGATTAAAATACAATAAAAACAAGATATATTACATAGCATATAAGTATAACAATGCTATTAACCTACTGTAGTACAAACAGACTGATAGGTAAGCTGATAAACCAAGAAATACAAGTATACACTAAATTATAAATTAAGAACACACCTTAGGTATTTTAGCTATCACTGAACCCACCTAATGGGTTCAGTGATAGCTAATATACAGTACGTATCTGGATTTTATAAGATGGAACAGATGGCAATTAAAAATTTGGACTGAAAGAAATTAATCCTGCTGTTGCCAATATATAATAAGGCAGGCCCCCACACTCCTGACCTTCCGAAAGCAATTGAAGACCTGGCTCTGCCACCTCGCCTGGGATGGGGGGGGGGGTAATAGCTCCTCTTGGAGGTGGCTGGCACCATAGAGTTCCTTTAAACAATAACATAACCTCTTGGATTTTATATATTTATATATTTATATCTATTTAATTGGAATGATGTATTGTATTTTATATGTTTTTAATTAATCAATTTTGTTGTAAACTGCCCAGAGTCCCCTTGTGGGGGGAGATGGGCGGTGATATAAATTGAACAATAAATAAATAAAAATAAAAAATATATCTGTCTGTTTGTCGACCATGCAGATAAGTAAAAAGACAAACATACAGATACATAAATATATGCAGTCTTTACATAAGGATATTTGGCATTATATTTTGAGTCAGTTAAGTTTGAAGGAAGACCTGTTGTTTTGTAATTGGAATACAGTGTTAGCAAAACATAGAGAATTATGGCTTAATATGGGTTGATTGCCACATGAATATTGAAGTAGTAGACCTTTGCAGGCATTCCCTCAAGGACACATTGATAGTGCTCTCAAGCCAACTCATGGTGAGCTGCAATCTGGAGTGGCCTTCTTATTGACCACATGACATGGGCATAGAAATTGCGGCCAGTTAAAAGTTCAACCATGCATTGTAAAGCCTGCACATGATGAGCTTGTATTCCTGCTGAATCAAGGCAATTGCACGTCACTGCATGCTAAATTATTCTACAAGGACTCGTAGTCCCTTTTTTTTTTTCATAATAAATAGCTGAAGAGGCCTAACAAGTAGAATGAGAATAAACTTATAAGGACTTGACTCAGGAAAATAGTAAATTTTCCTAATTTGTTCCAACTTTGACCTTCAGGGCGTTAGAATTTTTTTTATTTCCTTACCAGGTTCGTTTCTGAGCTGGGACCAAATAAACAGGCAGTTGCATGAAATTAATTTCTTTGTATTTCACCCAAAAGCAAAAGCAATGACAGCAAGCTGTTAGGTGGGCGATCGCGCAGGACCCCTCCTTACAGCACATTATATACATTCCATTCAACTCCTCCTTTAGAAGACCGCCCCTTACTCAGTTACCCATACTCCACCTTAACCTCATTCCATATTAGGAACTTCCTTCCATCCTTGCTAGGGCCTCTTGACCGTTATTAAATAATACCTTTCCTCTGGAGAAACCATCTTTGGAATGTACACCTTACCTTGTTTCTGTGGGCATAGCTATCTATCAAGGCCTGTGAGAAAGGAAGAGTAAGAAAGCCAACACAACTCTTCAAGGAAATAAAACATGGTTTCAGAGCCATCGTAAGAGTGCAAATGTTTGAAATAACCAAGGGATTTTTTCTTAGTAAAATTTCTTGAAGGGTATAACTGTATAACTCTGCATATGGGAGAGAATATTGTTCTACATTTCAAAAGTCTTCTTTTCTTAATATGCATGTTTTATATATTAAACAACAGATGTTTCCTTGACAAGTTTCAAGGAGATGATAGAGGAAGAAATAAAGAAAAATGTGAATGACAGATAAGAAATGCCCGTTTTGTTTTATTTATTAATACATGCCCTTGAATCATCCAAATTAGTTTTAGTATATTTTCATACTGCTGTCACATCCTGAATAGAACATCTTATAACACTTTCAGGCATGATGAGATAACATAAAAAGCTTAACTTTCAGCAGGATATTTTGTTTTTAAGCATGTAATCCCCTCAAAGTCTAGACTGGCAAAGACCCAACAGAAACATATTTCAGTTTAAGGTGAGACAGTAACAAAGAAGACAGATGTAAGTCAAACCTCTGAAATCATATACAGGCATCCAAGTATTGTACAGCTGCCATTAGGTGTGTTAAAGCTGTTAGCAAGCTCTGGATATTAAATGGGCTATATTTGGGGGGACAAGTGCTAAGCTACTTATTTAAACAGGGTAGGTTGTTATCAAATGTACTAGTTGGTCAGAGTTTTGCTGGAGCTTCTAAATTATGAAGGGATGAAGTAGCACTTTGGTTCACACAAATAACCATGCCTGCCACATATGCCACATATGAAGAAGCCCCTGTTATGCACCCGCACAGTTAACAATCTAGTTAACTGCTTCAGGGCTTCAGTTAGAAGCATTGGGAAGGAACAACTCAACTCTGTGAGGCTGCTACATCCTAGGCGAGTGACTCACATCTGCAAAAATCATAGTCTATTCACCCAAGCCTAATAATAAATATGATCCAAAGTGCCTTGGACTGCAAGAAGATCAAACCAGTCCATACGCCAGGAAATAAAGCCAGACTGCTCACTTGAGGGAATTATATTAAAGGCAAAACTGAAGCACTTTGGCCACATAATGAGAAGACAGGATACCCTGGAGAAGATGCTGATGCTAGGGAAAGTGTGGGAGCTAGGGGTGGCGACGGCCGACAGGAAGCTCTGGCGTGGGCTGGTCCATGAAGTCACAAAGAGTCAGAAGCGACTGAACAAATAAACAACAACAAAAAATGTGTCTCTCTCTGTGTGTGTGTCAGTCCATATAGTTCATGTCTGCATATAGCTAGTAGGCAGATGTTCAAATCGGTAATTCCTAACCTTTAGAGGGTCCCCAGTTGCCTGCCTTTGGCACCCTCTGACTGGTATCAGTTCTCTAGGTTTAGAGACAGGAGTATTTTCTAGGGTTGTCCAGAGATGCCACAGGTGACTAAAACTGCAATCTGCCACACAACAAACATGTGTTTCACCATGAAATGACAACACAGCCCCAAGTTTTAAAGGTAACTAGCACAGTTCCAGGTCACCTGAAAATGACTACTTAACCTCCACAATCACATTCTCAATTCAGTTATCTATGCTTAAGGATTTGCTGATGCCAGTGGCTAGCTAGATACACAGACATGCAGACCCTTGACACAAGCTTAGGAACTGATGTTGACTGTTTTTAAATGGCTTGTGTCAAGGGTATGTTTCATCATTGCCAGCTATATCCTTCCTGCCTGTTATAAATCACCTCTGTCTTTGGTATTTAAAAGTTCACTACTTTTGAGCTCTTGTTGGAGACAATGATTACCTGGAGTCTCATGTTATTGCCTTATTAGTTGGAACTAATCTCTAAAAGGTATAGGTAATTATGTGCTACATGCAGGGGTCCGTTAAGACCTTCTGTCTGATTAAATTTCCCTGTGGGAAAGATAATTACTATTGTACATTGACTTACAGAAACTGTGTAGAGACATTATCTCTTCAGACCGTCCTGAGGCAATACTGATAAATCATTTAAAGTGACCTGGTTGGTAAAACACTGGACCCTGTATAATATTTAACAATAAACCCTTGTTCAATATTCATTATATGCATCAGACATAATGCAGTTTGTGGATGACTGTAGTGGTCTTTTGCATACCAATTTATGACAAACATGCAAATCTAGGTCATTTTTCCCCAGATACCCTGAAGTGGAACAAGTCTCATTTTCCTTTTACGTGTTAATTCAAGGGAAAAGTAAATGCAGAACACTCAGTATAACAGAAGTAATATAGAGGAAGTAAAAACTATGACTAGGCTGACCATATTTCCTTGAGAGGAAAACGGGACCTTAACCTACCCATGGCTCGCCGGACAAAGTGGGCCCGCGCACAGGTGTGCGCGGGTGCGCATGTGCCCATGGGTGCGCTTCGCTGCGGGAACTTTCAAAAACGGGACAAAATGGATATTTTTCTTAAAACGATGGGACGGTCAGGAATTGTTTAGAAAACGGGACTGTCCCATTCAAAACGGGACGTATGGTCAGCCTAACTAAGACACATCACTTAAAAAACAGAAAAGAAACACTGTGGCAACCTGTGTCTGATGTGTAAATCACTGCTGTATGGGTGCATTCTGAAAATTCTTTACTGATATAAACAAAAGGCTTATCTGAAGCTTGCACGGGAAGAAGGAAAAGTAAACAAAAAAAAGTTTAGTTAATGTCAAGCTATAAAAACATGAATACAATGAGTGGCTATAATACATTTAAATAATAAATTATATAAATATATAAATAAATAGTGTGAGGGAAAATTGGCTAATGACATTCACTCTAGTGATCTCATATTTATGTTTTTAAAAGATCTCTTTTCTCTTATATGGGTGTATGGGCCACATAGAGGTTACCACGGTCAGTTATATTGAATGCTGCCAACAGGCCTAATAGGACCAATATCTTCAAATTATCGGCAACCAGAGCCACCAATGCCATTTCTGTCTCATTAAGCTGACCATATTTCCTTGAGACAAAAATGGGACATTGGGATGGAAAAAACGGGATGGGGTCCCCGCCCCCCGGGTCCGTGTGATTGGCTCCTGCCTGCAAACCCATCCGCGTGATTGGCCCCTCCTGCAAACTCCACCCCCTGGTCCGTGCGATTGGCTCCTGCCTGCAAACCCCGTCCCCGTCCGTGCAATTGGTTCCTGCCAGCAAACCCCGCCCCCGGTCCACCCAATTGGCTCCTGCCTGCAAACCCCACCCCCAGTCCACATGATTGGCTCCCGCCCACAAACCCCGCCCCCAGTCCACGTGATTGGCTCCCGCCTGCAAACCCCGCACCCGGTCCACCCAATTGGCTCCTGCCTGCAAACCCTGCCCCCGGTCCACCCAATTGGGTCCTGCCTGCAAATATTGACTGTCAAAGGGAACCTTGACCCAGACCTTGCCCTGCTGCCAATTGGTCATATGTTTCTAGTCTTGCCATATTGTCAAAGTTTGACAATATGGCAAGACTAGAAATATAGGACAAGGTCTAACTAAGGCACACTGGGGTTTGGACTGGACTAGACAGGTCTGCAGGAAGGCAGATTAGCAAGGGTCTGGATTTGGATTGACAGCAGCAAGACAAGGCAAGGCAAGAACTTCTTGGCAACGATAGGGGGCGTGGCAAGGAACTTCCCATAGTACCTTATTGAAGGCTGAAGGAGGCAGTGAGCTGGGGCGGAAGGACAGGCCTAAATGGTTTAGGGCTTGACTATCTGAGGGACCACCTCTTCCAATATGAACCGGTTTGGTTACTTAGATCAGCAGGGGAGACCCTTTCCAAAGATGTTCCTACAGCTAGAAGCTCACTTATAGACTACGCAGGAAACAGGCTTACTTCTGTGTGCCTCCCAGGCTCCCAAGCTTTCAACTGACACTTGATTGTAATGATACACAAGCCTGATCATGCACATGGTGACCCACCTGGAAATTAATACAGGGGGTGCAACTCAATTTTCTATTTAGTTAGTGGCAAGCTCCCTCTGTCCCGAATGAAACTGAATTGTAGAAAGTGGTCAAAACACTGCAGCCAAGTAAGTATGACAAGTTGTATATCTTTTCTTCTTCTCTAGTAAATGGAATCAATTAGAACAATTAATTAAAATGCCTTGCTGAAGGATTAAGCACTCTACATTTCATTATTCCAATAACAAATTGCCTTTCTAAAATTATTGGATGGAAAAGGAATAACAATGCCATCTATTAAGTATTTAAAAATTCTTTGTGGGAGTTCAATAACCAGTGTATAAATATTATATTTTGTAAATAAAATCATAATAAGATTAAGATTAAGCAGTTATAAGTGCTGTGAAATCACATATCACCCTACATATTTAATTATCTGCATCATTATTAGGTAATCATCACCCATAGACTTGTCATAAAACAGGCCTCCTCCCCCAGTTCACAATGGAAGACAAATGTCAAAATGTGGGTTAATCTGTTGGCAATTTTTCCAGGGAAAATTTTTTGCAGATTTCAGCACAACTCATTTTACAGCTTTCAGATTTGGCCATCTCTGGCTTGGAGATTGCCGGGGAGCAAGAACAGAGAGAGGGAGGGAGGGAGGGTTTGTGCAGCTGGTTTATTCTAATTCATTTACTCACTGGCTCAGAGTAATCGCACAAACACACATGCACCCCACCCCCTCTTTCCCCAGCCTCCCTGCGACCAAATGCACCCGCACCTGTTTTCCCTGTGCGGGTGCATTTGGTTGCAGGGAGGCTGGGGAAAGAGGGGGTGGGGTGCATTTGTGTGTGTGTGATTACTTGCTCAGAGTAATCGCACACACAAACATGCACCCCACCCCCTCTTTCCCCAGCCTCCCTGCGACCAAATGCACCAAAACAGACACACACACACACACGCACCCCGCACCCTCTTTCCACAACCTTCCCGTGCCTGCTTTCCCTGGCCTCACCACTGCTGGGCAGACAATCTCGTCTTCAGAGGAAGCGGCACCGGTAGGATCAGGTAAGGAGGCAGGAACCGGGTGGACTGTGGTGCTGTGTCTGCTGCTGGGCTCGCATGTGGCAACCGGGCTTCCAGTTGCCGCGTTGATAGTGCCTCTTCCGGGCTGCCTCCAATGGCAAGTCCGGCTCCAGTCCTCCTTCCTGTCTTCCTGTCCTCCTTCCCACCCGGTTTAAAAAAGGGACAAAATTGAGATTTTGATCAAAACGACGGGACGGTTGAAAAATGCTTAAATAACGGGACTGTCCCGTTCAAAACGGGACGTATGGTCAGCCTATGTCTCATGGCCAGGGTGGAATCCTCACTAGCAGGGATCTAAATAATCCATTTCCTCTAGGATCCTTTGTAGCTGATTCCCTATCACTGAGCAAATCTGCAGTTCAGTCTGATATCTTTGGGATCTCTAGGGAGGGAAAAGACAGAGAAGATAGATAGTACTTTTCCTGACATAAAAATATGAATTTGGAATACAGCTTCTTGCACCCTGTAACCCATCCAACTGTAGAAGCTCCCTCGTTGCAAGATTACTAGTCAGGACACTCTCAAAGATGTAGCATGCTTATAATTATCCTGTAAGAAATGACATAGTCCTGTAATAAAGCAAGGACCACATCTTTGTTTATGTTTTTCTGTGTTGCCAGAAAAGTTTTTGAGAAACACTCTGGAATGAAAGTATACTGTTGCTTATCAAAATTATCTTTTGGCTTAATAAATTGTAAATTAGCTTCAGAAAATGTAGTCTTGTTTCTGTTAAGTAGAAACCTTTTGTAATAGTTTGGCTTTAATTTTGGAGAAGATGACATTTCAAAAAAACATGATAGAACGTTTGAAAAGAACTATCCAGATGCAAATTTTAGATCTTGCTTCTATCGGCTGATTATATAAAATAACTAAAAAATGTGATTATGATATTTCCATGCATATTCTGACCATTTTCCAGTTCTTCGGATTCATTTAGCTTTTTATATACCACAAAATAAGCATTCTTATTCATGTAGTGACATCTGTGGTTTTAAGCCTGAAAGAACATGAGTTGAGTGGACATGAGCACATATGGGAAATATAAAGCTGGAATTTGTATGTGGAATTCATAAAAAAAAGACACATGTACTTTTAAATAATTATTAAATACTTCTGCTTCAGCTTACATTAATTTAATTTGCTCGTGCTTATTAGGCAATTGGTCTACTACAGGAAGTCCTTGCTAAACAACTGCCTTGTTTAATGACCATTTGAAGTTACGACAGCACTGAAAAAGTAACTTTATGACTGGTCCTCATACTTACAACTGTTGCAGCATCCCAGCAGTCATGTGATCGAGATTCAGGCACATCACAACCAGTGGGCATTTATGACCTTCGCAATGTCCCATGGTCACGTGATTGCTATTTGTGCACTTCACAGCTGGCTTCTGATAAGCAGAATTAATGGAGAAGCCAGCAGGAAAATCACAAGTCACAGTCACGTGATGTCTCACTTAACTATGGTGGAAGTGAGGTCCTAAGTCCATCACAGTCACATGATGTCTCACTTAACTACCGTGTCGCTTAGCGACAAAGTTGCCGGTCACAACTGTGGTTGTTAAGCGAGGACTACCTGTATATAGGAGATGATACTAAGAAAGAGATGGGGGAGCTCATTTCAATTCATTTAATAGTGGGAACAGACCAGCCTGGAATTACTGGAATTACTTATAAAGGATTAGGGAAAAGAATTACCCTAAGGTCAACAGAATTGCATTTGATTTCTAAAATGTGTGATTCAGAGAAGTCTCTTCTATTCCTGATTTAGTTTTTTTAAGCTCTTGCAGCAATGCTGAGTTATCTATTTATTATCAGTATCTCTATACTACCTATTCTAAATCAAAAAGTACCCCAAATCCATAAAATCCATGTAAATACAACAATTCCAACATATTTAAGAACTGATACTATTTTTTTTATAAGAAGGAAAAGTGTAGCACCACAGCCCACATTATACAGAAGGGTTCAGTTTTGACAGCCCCTCTGAAGATATCCAGGGTGGAGACAGCCCTAACTTTGGGGGAAGGCAGTTCCATAGAGCAGGGGCAGTTACCAAGAAGGCCTGGTCCCGAGTTCTCAACCCTCTCACTTCTTGCAGGGTGGAAATCCAAAGCAAATGCTCTCTAGTGCACAGGATGGGCCAATTCAGTTGGAAGGATATGGTCCCTCAGGGTATCCAAGGGCCAGCCATTTAAGGCTTTATAAATTAAAGCCAGCAAATTGTATTCAGAAGCCTACTGGCAGCCAATGCAGAATCCACAAAATTGGTATTACGCTAATAGTGGCTTTCATCTGCTAACAAATGGCCTGCATTTAGAGATGAAAGACTTCTTTCCCAGCATTTCTGGCTGGCCATGTGTTGACAGGAATTATGTGTGCACATACTCAGTCCAGAAAGCACCAACAATTGGGAAAAGCTTCCTTGTAAAGAGCTATGCATTGAGTTAGTGCTGTGTGAAGATTTAATTTGGGGATTCTATTCAAACTTAATTTGATTGAGTCTTTGAATCACATTGACTTTATGAATCAGATTTATAATTCAATCAAATATCAACTTGTATTGGAATTGATTTGATGATTAAGAGGCACACTATTAGCATGCACAAAAACTGATTTATCTGAACCAACTGGGAAAATCAAATTGAACTGATTTTCTGAATTACATCAATTTTCCAGATGGGATCAAATCAATGATCTAAATAAAATACACAATTTCCATCAGTTTGGAGATAATTCACATTTGCCTTATAAATGTGCTGGGCTTTTAAAATATACCTCTTAAATCTCAAAAAAGTAAGTGCAGCCCCTACCTACTCTCCTCTAATCTGATCAACAGTTCCATGGGGTTAAAGAAAATTCTTCTTCCAAAAGCAGAAATATATATATATAGTAGATCTGTCCTGGTCTGCTTATTTTATTTTTTATTGATTAAGTGTTCCTGTACACAAGTATTTGGAAGATGGTGAGCCTGTTGAAAAAAGTAAAAATCTTCACAATGTCATTCTCAGAACCTAGTTTAAGAGCTGCTGCTCTGTGTTCCTTATAAGGAGCAATGGACTATAAGGACTAATTACACAAAGGATGGGAAGGGAAAGAAAAAGCTGAAGTGTGTTATTCCAGCATTCTGAAAATAGCAGAACAAGCAGATTGTTTTAAATAAGCATTTCTATCCAGACACAGCTACTGTAGGCTGATTTACTGTAAATGTGGCGGCGGCGGTAACTTGGAAGTGCCACCGCCAGCGCTTCTGGGGTTTTGCGCGCTGCGGCGGCAACCCGGAAGCGCCACTGTCGGCACTTCCGGGTTTTTGTGCACCGGTTATTGTGCACCGGTTATTGGTGTGTCACAGATGATATAGATATATAGATGATATATAGATATAGATGATAGATGATAGATATAGATGATATAGATATAGATATAGATATAGATATAGATATAGATATAGATATAGATATAGATATAGATATAGATATAGATATAGATATAGATATAGATATAGATATAAAATTATATATTCAGTTCAAACACTGACTTCTAAAATCTGAACAAGCCTGGGGAATAGCAATTACTACAGTTGCTTCTGTTTGTTTGTTTGTTTTTGTAAATACAGAATTAGCCTAATAACAATAACAACAAATGATATGATACTATTCTAGTATAAACAGATTCATTCCAATACCATAAAACTAACCAACCATACCAATATATTCATGAAAAATCAAAGGTATATTTCATGAATATATTGGTATGAAATTATATTGGTTCTAATGCATTTGTTATAGTATCTTAAAGAGTCTGGTGGTTTTGTTTGTTTGTTTGTTTTACCAAATCAGATATTCTGCTTCTCAATCTGTCACCAGCATTTGCAAGGCACACACACAATGTAATTTCCTCACTCCATGTAAGCTCTGAATAAGATACATAACAGGAGAAAAACATCCTCAGTACAGCAATACAAGGTTGAGCACATTGGATTTTGAACTTTGTAAAGCAATTACACCATTTTTATCTTACACTAAAATTCAGATACTGGACTAAAATTGTACGAACAGGAATGGTATATGTAAATAAAAATATTCAATCTCACTTTTCCTTATTGTTCTGGAATGTCATCATCAACCTGACTGAACTTCATAGAAAATAAATTAAAAACTGAAGGCATGCAGATAAAAATTTAACTATATTCTTACTTATTAACCATATCTAAGTCTTGTATATTGCTTATTGCTTATTTTTGAATGGAATTCCTAAATGTCTTATGACAAAATTTAAAGAGTTCATAGAATTACAGAGCTGAAAGAGGACAGTTAGGTCAAATCTAATCCTCAGTGCAGGAATCCCAATAAATGCATATTTGAGAAATCTCTCACAGCTTTTGTGTGAACACTTCCATGAAGGGGAAAACCACTAATTGTATACATCCTGGTTGGTTAGTTTTATGGTATTGGAATGAATCTGTTTATACTAGAATAGTGAAGGCCAAAAAGCCTGTTAATTTTAAGTGAGGTTACAAGAACTGGCACCCTGAACAAATTAATTGTATGGTAGGCGGCATATTAGAATGAGAATGTTTTTCTAGAAAACTTTAGATTTTATGCCAAAGATGGGAAGTGCTATTATTTAAAAAGTTAGAATCATATTAAGACCTTTCCATCCTTAAAGATGATCATAAAACAACACATTTAAGGAGCAGCAGAACTATCATAAGATATAACAACAAAGTCAGGTGTTCCATTAATTTATTTCTTTATAGGACTTATAAAGCCACTCCAATCAAACTGACTCTGAATGGCAGATGATTCCTGTAGTTTCCAAGATAAAAGACACAATAAATATAACATAATCAGTAACATAACCAAAATCAAAGCCATAAATTGCAAATCACAGTGCAACCATACATTAACTAGGAATCTAAACATTCAAAACCAAGAGACCAACTCATCATGCAATGGAATAGTCACAACAACCCTGCCCACAAAGCTTGATGGAACAGTCATGTCTTTATAGACTTTCTGAAAAGACTTTCAGGAGGATGGGGGCTATTTGAAAATCTCGGAAGTTACTATTCCAGATTAGCTCAGTTGAGATCTGCATATGTGAGCCTGATTGGGGTAAACTGTAGGGGTGATTCAGAAATATGATTTGCATTTTTATTCCTTTTCTTATCTAATTTGTTTCTCTTATTCTAGTTTTATATACTGTCCTATTGATGTTCTATGTTTTATATCCTGTACTTTGATATGGCCTAATGGCTAATCAATAATAAACTATACTATATTACTATTCCAGAGCAGGGGGAGCTCTTGAAAAGGCATGTTTCCATACCTCCTGTAGATGACAATCTCCAATAAAGGGAACACAGAGAGAGCTATCCTATTATATCTTATTGGGCAGCAGATATTCCAACAAGCTGAACTCATCATTTGGTTACTTTCACGGTACTATCTGGGTGCTTGTCCCTTAAAAGGAAACATAGGAAGCTTCTGAATGACAAGAGACAGAAAGAGAAGTAAAATAGATTTCACAGGAGGATCCCTATATAAAAAGCAATATAAAAGGACATATCCAGTGGTTTTGACTGCCCCTGAACTACAGGGCAAGAATGTTCAATATATGGAACATTACTGAACTTGCCTTTTAGCAGAGCTGATGGAAGGACATTTGTTCAGACCTTAAAGAAAGCTTTCCATTATTTATAGCCAAGGTCATAAAATAGCAAGATGGTTTGATGCACATGAGGTTTGGTTTCTATTTCTGATAGTCTAGGGATTGCTAGATTGCTAGACTGATTTACATTCTACATCTGTGATGCATTGTATAAAGAGTTATGAGCCCTTTCATAGGACATGGATTTCAGAAATTCTGGTAAGACACCATATAACAGTATTTTTACATAAAACCATCTCTTTCCAAGTTGACTGGAAATCATCAGCATGAGCCAAAGGATTAGATGTAAAGGATAACATTTCAGCTAGTACTTGAACATGGAAAACTACACTCTTCCTTCAACTCTCTATTTCCAGCTGAGATACAGCATTAGGTATACATCATAGTGACTGTAGCAGGACTGCTAGAAATTTGGATTCATCATGATCTAATGAAGCAAAGCACTTTGGCTATGAATTGTCTAAGGCCATTGTGACAATCTCACTTCATTTCCCCTAGAACAATCTCTGATTAGCTGTCCTGAACTTTAGTCAGTACAATTTGGTCAACAAATGCTGTTGTTGTTGTTATTATTATTAGATTTGAAGACCATGCCTTCTAAAGGTATTTGATATCATAATTATTGATTGTCCACGTGTATGTCCTTGGTTTTATTATTATTAATTACAAGTTGGGTATCAAGTTCAATCCTTGAGATATTTCACCAATGAGTTAACATAAAGTAGGAGTCAGATTTAGGAAGGCTGAGCGCCAAAGAATTGATGCTTTCGAACTGTGGTGCTGGAGAAGACTCTTAAGAGTCCCTTGGACTGCAAGGAGGTCAAATCAGTCAACCCTAAAGGAAATAAACCCTGACTGCTCATTGGAAGGACAGATGCTGAAGCTGAAGCTCAAATACTTTGGCCACCAAATGCGAAGAGGGGACTCACTGGAAAAGACCCTGATGCTGGGAAAGACTGATGGCAAAAGGAGAAGGGGATGGCAGAGGATGAGATGGTTAGATAGCATCACCGATGTAATGAACATGAATTTGAGTAAACTCCGGGAGACAGTGGACAGGAAGGCCTGGTGTGCTATGGTCCATGGGGTCACGAAGAGTCGGACACAACTTAACGACTGAACAACAACAACAAAGGAGTCAGATTTGACAGCTCTTTTTGGGGTTAGAACAGGGGTAGAAAATTGAACTTTAGGACTAAACTTTACCTTAAAAAGTTGTGTTTTATTTATAAACTATAACACATATTTATAAATTGTATAATGACTCTAAGCAGTATACAGAAAAATCAGGCCTGAAAAACAATTAAAAACCCAAATGTCTGGAAGAACAATAATTCAAACATAATAAAAAACACAGGAGCTGCCATGTGTTCCACGGCCTGGGTGTAGCACTACATTTTTAGGGATCTTTTAAACAAGGTCAGGATGGAAGCCAGACATATCTCAGAGGAGGGGGGACATGTAATTCCAAAGGGCAGGTGCTGCAACGAAGAAGACAGGCATCCTAATTCCCATCAAGTGTCACTGTTTAATGGAAAGGACTGGATCATGCCAACTCTGTCCAATCATAGAGGCTGGACCAAAACTATGGAATTACAGACCATCCTTTACATTAGCAGCCCCTGAGGTTCAGGTGCTTGGACTAGGTTCTAGTCCTCCCTTAGGCACAGAAGCTGGCTGGGTGAATAGAGTGGGAAGCTGAAAAACATATGTGTATGTGTATGTGTATGTGTATGTGTATGTGTATGTGTTATGTGATTGATACATATACATATACATATACATATACATATACATATACATATACATATACATCATATACATATACATATACATATACATATACATATACATATACATATACATATACATATACATATACATATACATATACATATACATGTTTTTAATTTAATCCCAAGTTTTACTCTACATCTAAAATAACATGCAAACTTAAAATCAATAAAGTGATTGATAAAAGTCTGTTCTGGGTTTGGTGATGTATTTTTCAACCAATTCTGCAATACAAGACACTGATCTACAGTAGAGTACGAATTCAAATTACAGCTTGATCTTCTAGAATTTTATCAGCATTATTCAAAATAATAGCTTCCAATATAGGTGTATTATTTACTGTATAGTTTAGTTATTTTATTCAGGAGACTTATACATCTATAGCTATAGTATAAAAGCCTTACATATTACATTTTTAAATATATGGATATGCCAGCTGCTGTACACCAAATAGCTGGTACTTGGGCCATTACGTCAATAAAGGTAAAAAGCAGAAGGAATAAGTAAATTTTCCTAGTGTGAAAAATTACAGGGATATGCATTGAGCTGAATCTTAAATTTTCCATTTCCTTGCTGAAAATAACCATGAATGGGGTAAGTTAGCCATAAATAACTGGACTAGCTCTGGTTTTATATTGTATGACTCAATTTACCCTTACATCTGGCTCCAATATGTTTTCAGAATCAGCATTAAGTTGACTGAGGGTAAATTGGGCATTCCAACAATATTTTCTCTCCTTCAGTGACTTTAGTCTGAATTACAGGGTCTTGCCTCTTCTGCTGTTTCTAAATGTTTAAAAGAAAAAGTTATATTTGGTGCTTAATTGAAATTCTTTTCCTGTTGATAATACATGATTTTCAAAAGCAGTTTTCATTCTGCAAAACTGAGACTTAATTTTATAGAATACTTAGATGGATATACTGGAATAAAATAGGCCCAAACATCTGTGCCACCCTCATCACAGTGTTAATGGGCTGCAAAGGCCCCCTTTTGCAATTAGAGTTAGTGACAACGGCACACATCCTGGCTTATAAATTGCAAGACGACATCATAAATCCAATATATTGATTTTTTAATAAAATTATTTCCATTATTACCCACAAATTGTCAGCCATTAACAATAGCCTTAAAGCAATCAACAATACAATAAAATGGAATATAATACAGGTAATGTAACTTTCAAAACTGTAAAATAAAATACAAGCAAGCAACAACAACAATAATAATAAACTGATGGTATCACTCTGTCCTTTACCTACTTTTGGGTGATGTCACAGAGTAAATACAAAAAAGATGAAGCTGCTACCTTGGTATCATTTTGATGTCATTGTGGCTATCTGCAGATGCCTCTGCTTAATTTAGTAAACAAAAAAAAATGAATTGTGGCCAGTGTTATTGAGAGAGAATAGTTTTTATTTCATTCTGTTTTGCTTTGTATATTTAATGCATGTAACTTTACAGGTTAATATGGAAATGCAAGGACTCAAAGATTTACTCAAGCCACTTCAAAAATATTTGAACATCAAGGTGAATAGAAGGCTTACCTAAAGGAAAAAAATTCTATAACTGTATGTATATATGTTCATTCATTCATTGGCGATCACTCGTAGCCGAGTAAGATTGTCTTCCAAGGGTAAAATTTTAACAGTGGATCCGTAAGTGGCTATAAAGGCCAATTCTGGATCCGCACAACCTCCCACAATGGGGGCATAGGTTTCCGGGTGGGAGACGGTCATGATGAGGGTTTGCCTGACGTGCCTTCCTTTGAGCTCTTTTCTCCTTTTCGCCCTGTACTCGTGCTTCTTCAAAGTCTATAGCGCCATTAATAAAGGCTGACCTCCAATCGAAACGCTCATGAGTTAGGGCTTCCCAGTTCTCAATGCTGATATTACATTTTTTAAAATTAGCTTTGAGAATGTCTTTGAATCTCGTTTGCTGTCCACCAATATTCCGTTTCCATTCTTAAGTTGGGAGTAAAGTAGCTGCTTTGGAAGACGATGGTCAGGCATTCGAACAACATGACCGGTCCAGCGAAGTTGATGTTGGATGATCATTGTTTCAATGCTGGTGGTTTTCGCTTCTTCTAATACGCTAACATTAGTCCGCCTATCTTCCCAAGTAATTTGCAGAATTTTTTGGAGGCAGCGTTGATGGAATCTTTCAAGAAGTTGGAGGTGGCGTTTGTAGAGGGTCCATGTTTCACAGGCGTACAGAAGGGTTGGTAGTACAATGGCTTTGTAAACAAGCATCTTGGTCTCCCTGTGAATGTCCCGATCTTCAAACACTCTATGCTTCATTCGGGAGAAAGCTACACTCGCAGAGCTCAGGCGATGCTGAATTTCAGCGTTGATGTCGGCTTTTGTAGATAGATAGCTGCTGAGATAAGAAAAGTGCTCGACATTTTCTAGTGACACACCTTTAAGCTAGATTGATGGCGCTGCGGAGGGATTGGTTTGAACTTGCTGGAAAAGCACTTTGTTTTTTTTAATGTTAATAGAGAGGCCGAGCTTTTCATATGCTTCTGCAAAGATGTTTAGGATAGTTTGAAGATCTTCCTTGGAGTGTGCACAGACTACGTTATCATCAGCATATTGAAGTTCTATAACAGAAGTTGTAATTACCTTATTTTTTGCTTTCAGCCTACTAAGATTAAAAAGCTTTCCATCTGTTTGATATATAATTTCTACACCAGTAGGAAGTTTCTCTTCAACAAGGTGTATAATCATAGCGATGAAGATAGCGAATAAGGTTGGAGCAATAACACATCCCTGTTTAATGCCAGATTCCACTTTAAATGGATCGCTTTGAGAGCCATTGTTATTCAGGATTGTTGCCATCATGTCGTCATGGAGTAGCCGCAAGATGTTCACAAATTTATCAGGGCATCCGATTTTCAGAAGGATGGTCCAGAGAGCAGTACGATTTACAGTATCAAAAGCTTTAGTCAGATCAATAAACGCCATGTACAGAGGGCGGTTTTGCTCCTTGCATTTTTCTTGAAGCTGTCGTGCAGTGAAGATCATATCCACTGTTCCCCTGGAAGGGCAGAAGCCATTTTGCGTTTCAGGGAGGATGTCTTCTGATACAGATAGGAGACGGTTTGCGATGATCTTTGCCAGGATTTTGCCTGCTGTGGCTAGAAGGGAGATGCCTCGATAGTTTCCACAGTCTGTTCTATCACCCTTTTTAAAGAGAGTGATAATTATGGCATCCCTAAAGTCTGCTGGAATCTCCTCCCTCATCCAGATTTTTTCGATGAGCTTATGAAGTTGTTGTGTAAGTTCAGGCCCACCTTCTTTAAAGACTTCAGCAGGAATCCCATCAGGTCCACTAGCTTTGTTATTTTTCATTTGTTTAGTGGCTTTACTGACTTCCTCCAAACTAGGGGGTACTGCAAGCTCATCTCTTATTTGTTTTTGCGGGATTTGCAGGAAGACTTCATCAGCAACAGTAGAGTGACGATTAAGGAGATTGTAGTAATGCTCTTTCCAGCGCAGTGCAATAGACTCTTTGTCCTTTAGAAGTTTAGCACCATCTATTGAGCGTAAGGGATTTCTACCATAGTTTGTTGGTCCATAGATGGCCTTTATGGCATTAAAAAAGTCCCGTGCATCATGAGCATCTGCAAAATGTTGGGTTTCTTGGGCTTTTTTTATCCACCATATGTTCTTAAGTTCTCTAGTTCTTCTTTGGACTTCTGCCTTTGCACTGGCGTAGATTTTTTTCTTAACGGCACAGTTAATATCTTTTTGCTCAATCTGGAAGGCTTTCCTTTTCTTGTCTTTAATATCATTCCCTCAAGTGAGCAGTCTGGCTTTATTTCCTGGAGTATAGACTGATTTGATCTTCTTGCAGTCCAAGGCACTCTCAGAATTTTCCTCCAACACCACAGTTCAAAAGCATCTATCTGCCTTCGCTCAGCCTCCCTTATGGTCCAGCTCTCACAGCCATAGGTTACTACAGGGAATACCATTGCTTTAACTATGAGGACCTTTGTTGTCAGTGTGATGTCTCTGCTCTTAACTATTTTATCAAGATTTGCCATTGCTCTCCTCCCAAGAAGTAGACGTCTTCTGATTTCCTGGCTGCAGTCAGCATCTGCAGTAATCTTTGTGCCTAGAAATACAAAGTCTGTCACTGCCTCCACTTTTTCTCCCTCTATTTGCCAGTCATCAATCAAGCTTGTTGCCATAATCTTGGTTTCTTTGAGGTTTAACTGCAACCCAGCTTTTGCACTTTCTTCTTTCACCTTCGTCATAAGGCTCCTCAACTCCTCCTCGCTTTCAGCCATCAAAGTGGTATCATCTGCATATCTGAGATTGTTATTGTTTCTTCCAGCGATTTTAACTCCAGCCTTGGATTCCTCAAGCCCAGCACGTCGCATGATGTGTTCTGCGTACAGGTTGAATAGGTAGGGTGAGAGTATACAGCCCTGCTGTACTCCTTTCCCAATCTTAAACCAGTCCATTGTTCCGTGCTCTGTTCTTACCGTTGCTACTTGGTCGTTATACAGATTCCTCAGGAGGCAGACAAGATGATTTGGTATCCCCATACCACCAAGAACTTGCCACAATTTGTTATGATCCACACAGTCAAAGGCTTTAGAATAGTCAATAAAACAGAAATAGATGTTTTTCTGAAATTCCCTGGCTTTCTCCATTATCCAGCGGATATTGGCAATTTGGTCTCTAGTTCCTCTGCCTTTTCTAAACCCAGCTTGTACATCTGGCAATTCTCGCTCCATGAATTGCTGGAGTCTACCTTGCAAGATCTTAAGCATTACCTTACTGGCATGTGAAATAAGTGCCACTGTTCGATAGTTTGAACATTCTTTAGTGCTTCCCTTTTTTGGTATGGGGATATAAGTTGATTTTTTCCAATCTGATGGCCATTCTTGTGTTTTCCAAATTTGCTGGCATATGGCATGCATCACCTTGACAGCAGCATCTTGCAAGATTTTAAACAATTCAGCTGGGATACCATCGTCTCCTGCTGCCTTGTTATTAGCAATGCTTCTTAAGACCCATTCAACCTCACTCTTCAGGATGTCTGGCTCTAACTCACTGACCATACCGTCAAAGCTATCTCCGATATTATTATCCTTCCTATACAGATCTCCAATATATTCTTGCCACCTTTTCTTGATCTCTTCTGCTTCTGTTAGGTACTTACCATCTTTGTTTTTGATCATACCCATTTTTGCCTGGAATTTACCTCCAATGTTTCTAATTTTCTGGAAGAGGTCTCTTGTCCTTCCTATTCTATTGTCTTCTTCCACTTCCGCACATTGCTTGTTTAAAAATAATTCCTTATCTCTTCTGGCTTACCTCTGGAATTTTGCATTTAATTGGGCATATCTCCCCCTATCACTGTTGCCTTTTGCTTTCCTTCTTTCTTGGGCTACTTCCAGTGTCTCAGCAGACAGCCATCTTGCCTTCTTGGTTTTCTTTTTCTTTGGGACGTTTTTTGTTGCCGCCTCCTGAACAATGTTGCGAACGTCTGTCAATAGTTCTTCCCAGGACCCTATCTACTAAATCTAGTCCCTTAAATCTATTCTTCACCTCCACTGCATATTCATTAGGAATGTTAGTGAGCTCATATCTAACTGATCTGTGGGTCTTCCCTATTCTCTTTAGTCTGATTCTAAATTGTGCAATAAGAAGTTTGTGATCTGAACTACAGTCAGCTCCAGGTCTTGTTTTTACCGACTGTATAGCTGTCCGCCACCTTTGGCTACAAAGGATGTAGTCAATCTGATTTCGGTGTCGACCATCTGGTGACGTCCATGTATAAAGTCGTCTTTTAGGTTGCTGGAAGAGAGTGTTTGTTATGCACAGTGAATTGTCTTGGCAAAATTCTATCAGCCTATGTCCCGCTTCATTTTGTTCTCCTAGAGCATAGCTTTCCAAACTGTGTGTCGTGACACTTTACTGTGTCGCAACACACAGTTTAGTGTGTTGCGAAGTGGCAGCACGGGGCGTGCGTGGGGGCGGTGTGGGGCGCGCGCGATGGCGTTGGTGTGCATGGTGGCAGCGGTGCGCCATCAGCGCTTCTGCATTTTAGCGAAGCCGCTGCCTCCACCGCCATGCACGCCGCTGCCATGTGCCCCCCCATGCCACCGCAGTGCACGCCCCCGCCCCTGTGCATGCCCCCACGCCGCCGCCGCTGCCACCGTTGGTGTGTCTCCAACAGCAGCACTTTGGAAAGCACTGTCCTAGACCATGCTTGCCTGTAATTCCAGCTGTCGTTTGACTACACACCTTAGCATTCCAATCTCCTGTAATGAAAATAACATCTCTTTTTGGCATATTATCCAGTAGGTGCTGCAGATCCTCATAGAACTGATCTACTTCTACTTCTTCAGCATCTGTGGTTGGGGCGTATATTTGGATCACTGTGATGTTAAATGGCTTACCCTGAATTCAAATTGACATCATTCTATCATTTTTTGGATTTTATCCAAGCACTGCTTTAGCCACTTTATTATTAATTATGAAGGCTACTCCATTTCTTCTGTGGTCCTCTTGTCCACAGTAGTAGATCTGGTGGTCATCTGATGTGAAGTGGCCCATTCCAGTCCATTTCAGTTCACTGACACCCAAAATGTCTATCTTTAATCTTGCCATCTCACCAATAACCACATCCAATTTGCCCTGGCTCATAGATCTTACATTCCAGGTTCCTATGGTGTCTTGATCTTTGGAACATCAGATTCGTTGTTCTCCACCAGCACTGTCGGCTGCTAGCTGCGACATCACATCTGGGGCTAGTTGAACTTATCCTCTGTTCCTCTCCAGTAGCATTTTGACCATCTTCCGACCTGGGAGTCCCATCTTCCGATGGTATACCGACATATCTGTATAATATTAATAATACATGGGAGACTTATTTACAGTCTCCCATATATGATTCAAATATATAAAAAGATTGCCTGAATGGTACCTAATCAAGCAGCTACACAACAATAGCTATACAAAACAAGTGTTTCCCAGACCAGATGACCTTGTTGTGAAAATGAAATTTGAGGAAATGCTACTCTGCCATAGTCAGAAAAGCCCAACAAGTCCTTGAGCTTCCTAACAATACAGGAACCTTCTGTTCCAATATTATCAATTTAACAAATCTCTCAGAGCAGGAAATTATTTTTCTATAGCTTGAGTTCCGCATAATAGTTATTCCAGGTTCACTTAAAAAATAGAATTGCTTCAGATTTCATTGGCCCAAAATGGAAAACATCATTGGTCAGTAGAGTAAGATAAATTAGTATAATAGATGTATGACAAATGTGTTTCAATTCACCTTGAAATTCCATATAACCTAATATGGCAAAGAGCCTTATGGCTGAATTCTATCATAGCTGATGGTTGCAAACTGTGTTCCTAGGTTGTGTTATGTATAAAACATTTCAGCAGCCAGTAGCCAGCCAGAATAAGACCATGACATGAATAACTAAAGCAAGCTCTGTCAATCCAAGATCAGGTGAAAGGTGTTTTTCAGCTTAAATTGGCAAGAAATACTCCAAACTAACAGAGTGTCAGAGTTCAGTCTGACTCTGACTCTGAACAAAGGGAAAACGAAACTTACGCTGAGCAGGGTCAGGAAAACGAAACTTATCCGGATCACGGTCAGGAAAATGAAACTTATGCTGAGCAGGAAACCAAAACTGAGTACGACGTGGCAGAGCAGGAGAATTCTGAGCAAATGATTGGTCTGGAATAGGGAGCAGGTTCAAAGCCACCAATCAGCGCAAGGGAGAGGCGAGCTGAAAAGCGCACCAAGCAAAAAGAAGCCTGATTGGTTCCCGAGGAGAAACGGCATGGAGAGAACAGGACAAAAAGACGCCAGCACAAGGACCCAGTCGCGGGAGACAAACGTCCCATTGAGCTAACAGCTTATTTTGGAGAAGTCAAGCCGGAATCGTCTTCAGAAGCCTGCCCTGCAACCGTCATGGAACCAGAAGCAGCGCCTTTCACCATTTTGGAATTGAGTCCAGCTTCCTTAGAGTCTCGCCCTGCCTCCTTGCCACGGGAAGCCGAATCTTGCCTCGCCGTCTTGCCACATGCTCCTGCTCAGTCTTGCTTTGCCAAGTCAGTCAAGCCTTGTCCTGTCACTCCAGCAGAACCTTGCCTTGTTGTTCCAGCTCAGTCTTGTATTGTTGCTTCAGCCACGCCTTGTTTTGTCACCTCAGACCATCCTTGCCTAGATGCTTCTGATCAGCCTTGCCTTGCCAGTCCTGTTGAGTTTGGTCTTGATTCATTGCCACGAATTCCCGCTACACCTTGCCTTGCTACCTCTTTGCGAACGCTAGCCAAGTTTTGCTTTGCAGTTTTGCCACGTTCTTCAGCCAGTTCCTGCCTTGCCGAACTATCAGGTACTCCTCCCTTGCCTGGTTGGGTTTGAATTGGTCTGCAACTTGTAATTTTAAGGACATTATTCTATGTAAATAGTTTAATTGTAAATAAAACTATTTTCCATAAACCTTCCTGGCTGTCTCCTACTCCGAACAGAACAGAGAGCCACCTGTGCTTCCACACAGAAGAGAATCCACAGAGAAGGAAAGGATGGCTTCTTTGCTCAGTGCTCTTTCTTTCTTTCTTTCTTTCTTTCTTTCTTTCTTTCTTTCTTTCTTTCTTTCTTTCTTTCTTTCGTATTACTATAGCATCCCAATCAACCAATTCTGGGGGATTTCCTTTGTTAGGGTTAGTCTGACATTGTTACTCCCCATCCAGTTGCTTACAGCCTCCAGACACAATCCCTTATAGCCTCCACAGCAATTCTGTCCCAGCCTGTGTTGACAGTGTATAATTGACTATCACCATCAATGTGCTATAATACTTCAACACAAAACCAATGGATGACCCGTCTCAGTGGTTTTATATAAATATTAAGAACCTAGATGAATGGACGAGCCCTGTTGTACTCCATATTGAAGCAATCATGGGTTTGTTCTTCCCCCAAAACTACCAACCTGAATCATCTGGAACCACTGTAAGGTAAAGCTTCTGACCTCCAACCCTTGCAGGGGATCTTTAAAGTTCCAGAAAATAATAGAACCAGGATGGGTATACTTCCTTCACCCACATCCTGATAAAGATCACCCATCATAGCATCCAATCATGTTTCTACCCCATGCCATAGTCTGAATCCTGAATGGAAGGGATGTCAATAATTTTCTTCTTCTAGAAAACTCTGTTCTGATTTTCCACTATCTCCTCAAGAAACTTCCCTAAAAAATAAAAGTCTGGACACTGGGTGGAAGTTGTCCAATATGACCATATCAAGAGAGGGTCTCTTCAAGAGAAGGCACACCACTTTCAAGAGAGGTAGCATCTCAACTTTCCTCAGAGATTCATTAAGCACCTTTGGAATCCAGTTGAACATATCCTACTTGGCTGTGCAAAGTAGCCAGAAGGAGTATGGATCCAACCCACTGTGATGGTCATACTATAGAGAACTCTATCAGGTTCCACAAGCTCAAAATCGCAGTTGACATTGCAACATACCATCTTCCACTTGACTTGGCTGTACCAAACTGGCATCTATACCTGAACGAATATGAATGACTGTCTACAAAGAAACTATGCAAATATCTGGACAGAATGCAGGATTATTACCTCCTGTGGCTAATAATTTCCAACCAATCAAATGCTATTTGTCAGTTCTGCCCTCCTGACCCCTTTTTTTGGATCTTCTTGTAGGCTCCATATTGCAATATAGACTGCACATTAAATATCAGAAAATCTGTCAACTTGACAATGTGATCCAAAAAGCAATTTGTTTGAAATTATTCCTTTTTAAAAGGTAGAAATGCATTTTTTAAGAAAGCCAAAGAATTCGGTTGGCTGAATAACCACAACAAAAAAGTAGGGAAGTTTTACATTTTCACTTTTGCAAGATCAGTATCAAGAACAAATTGACATTTTGAAGCAGGTCTAGTGGTTAAGGCTGCAGGTTAGAAACTAGGAGACGGTGAGTTCTAGTCCCACCTTAGGCATGAGAGCCGGCTGGGTGACCTTGGGCCAGTCCCTCTCTCTCAGCCCATGACATCAGGCTCGGGTGACAAGCCAGTTGGTTAATTCCTGTTGCATCCAACAGATCAATATTCGATTGATTGGAAAAAAACAAAACAAAACACCAGACCCTGCACCTGTGGGGAAAATACTAGGAAGGAAAAAAAATTCTTTTGAAGTTGCAGAAAACTGATGCCAGATATTAGTATAAATTATTTCCAGGGTTAATAAATGAAAAAGGCATAACAGCCAAACATAATGATTTAAGTATAAAATGGTGGAAACATATGAATTTTCATGGATCAGGCAATTACAGTTAACCAGCACTATTTCACATATCAGTCAGACAAAATAATCTTGCAGAACCTCAAGACCTTTCAAATGTAGGAAGAACTGAACTTCCAAGCTACCTATAATGAAAAGGGTCAGATATCTTATTTTATATTCTATGTGCAAAAAAATACACAGTATTTGGTTAAAGTATGGAATTCAGTGCTATTGGACAAGGGGATGGTAACCAATTTATATGCTTTTAAAAGGGAGATTGAGCAAATTCATGGAGAATATGGCTACTAAGTTTGATGGCTGCACTTCCTGAATCAGGCTACAACCTTAAATATCAACTTTTGGAAAGCAACAGTGGAAGAGATTTATTATCCTCCTATCCTATTTGTGTGTCTGTATACATCTGGTTGGTCACTGTGTGATATTGGCATAATCCAGCAGAACTGATTTTATGTTCTTAATTACAGCACTCAATTGAAATGTATAGATGATTAAAATCAGGAGTTGTTACCTCTTCCTCCCTTATCTGATCTCTATTTTACCACTAGTTTACTGGAGTTTTAAGGTCAATTTGAGGCTGAATTTGATGGAGTGAGTGAACCCTAAGAACCCTTGAAATAATGGTTTGTATGGGAATTAAAGCAACATATCCTACTGTAAAGGCATTATTTTCTCACAGTTTGTTATTGTACAATATGAAGCTTCCATTCTACTTTATTATTATTTTTATATTTCATTACCAGCAGATGTGATTCATTTACTGTGGGTAATAACTGTCCAAAGCATCTGATCAAAAACATTTAACAAGTACAACATAATCACCAAAATAACCAAAGTGGTTCAGTGCAAAACAACATGATACTTAGTAAATCAGCCAAACTGTAAATGATCCATCTGCTTAATAATAGCCAAATATAATAGAGGAAATGGTTCTCTGATTGCCTTGCTCCATTTTTATAAAACACTGTATGTTTCACTGTACGATTGTTGGGTTTAATTTGAATCTCTGAATAGTTAAGCCATTGGAGTAAATGTCTGTAGCTTGAATCATGTCAACTGGATTTCTATTTTCTCAGTGGAAACGTTTCGCTCCTTATCCAAGGAGCTTCTTCATCCACCTCCCCACCTCCATGGATTCCAAAAAGAATGAAAATCAGCACCTGAGAACAGCTCTGAAGGCCTGTGGATATCCAAATTGGGCCTTCACCAAATCTAAATCTACCAGACCTAAAACAGCGGCAGATAGGGCTGAGACTCAGAGTAAACGAAAGAACCTGGTCATTCCCTACATGGCTGGCGTGTCTGAAAAGATAAAACGGATATTTGGCAAACACCACATACCTGTATATTTCAAACCCACCAACACACTGAGACAGAGGCTTGTACACCCCAAAGATCAAACTCCAAAACACAAGAAAAGCAATGTAGTTTATGCAATCCAGTGCAGTGAGGAGTGCTCTGAACTCTACATTGGAGAAACCAAACAACTTTTGTACAGGAGGATGGCCCAACACAGGAGAAGTAACACCACAGGACCAGAGTCAGCAGTTTATCTTCATCTAAAGGAAAAAGGACACTCATTTGAGGACATTAATGTTCACATTTTAGACAGAGAAGATAGGTGGTTTGAGAGAGGGGTCAAGGAATCCATTTATGCCAACTTGGAAAATCCTTCCTTGAATAGAGGTGGGGGCCTCAGGCATAATCTTTCCCCCATCTTCCTCCCTGCGTTGTCTTCTGTGCCTAGGAAGATTAAGACCATTTCACAAGCTCAGCAGCAGCATGGTGATCTTAACGATCCTCCTTTAGATGATAAAAGGACTTAAAATAACATCTCAATATAACCATGACCTAGCCCCAGGTGTAAGGTCACACAGCTACCTAGAAACATATTTAGGATTCCCTTACTAACTTTGCTCAGACTGAAGAAGCTCCTTGGATAAGGAGCGAAACGTTTCCACTGAGAAAATAGAAATCCAGTTGACATGACTCAAGCTACAGACAATTCCACCTGGATGACTGAGAACCTTCATAGACACATTGGAGTAAATGTTTATTAATTGTTATCCATCCTACCTTAACCAAATTTCCAGCCAGATGCCCACCAGGTACAGTAGACTTTAATTTTTTAAATTCCTTAACAGCCAAATTTAGAAAAGGCTATGTTAATAATTTGCCTGCCTTTTGTCCTATCTAGCCCTTAAAATGTTTGAACAAAATAACAGAAATTGAATAGCTGATCACTGTAGCCTGTGAATCCATACAATTTCACACATAGAATTCTGTTCTAAAGTTAATATGACTTTGAACTAACTTAAATCTGTAAATCTTGTGCATAAGGGAATATATCACTATTTTTCAGCAACTACCAGGGAGGTTATATGATGGTCATGTTTAAAATAGGCTGAATGAATTCTTGTATTAATTAATGGAAGTTACTTGTATTCATTATTACAAGTAATGTCCATTAAACAACTATAACATTGACTAGCATTTAAGACAATTTATTCTAGTATACAGTGATATTAATATTTAAATGTCATTATACCATATTATTTCAAGTAGGCCTACTTCTCCAGCAAAGGAGATTGTTACCTTGTTGTGGTGCTGGAGCTTGAGCACCTCAATGAGCACCATGAGCTAAACCGTGAAGGGACACCCAAGACGGAAAGGTCATGGAAGAGAGGTCAGACTAAATATGATCCCTGGGGAAGGTAATGGCAACCCACCCCAGTATTCTTGCCGTGAAAACTAAATGGATCAGTACAACCAGAGATATGTCGGTATACCATCGGAAGATGGGACTCCCAGGTCGGAAGATGGTCAAAATGCTACTGGGGAGGAACAGAGGATAAGTTCAACTAGCCCCAGATGTGATGACGCAGCTAGCAGCCGACGGTGCTGGTGGAGAACAACGAATCTGATGTTCTAAAGATCAAGACACCATAGGAACCTGGAATGTAAGATCTATGAGCCAGGGCAAATTGGATGTGGTTATTGGTGAGATGGCAAGATTAAAGATAGACATTTTGGGTGTCAGTGAACTGAAATGGACTGGAATGGGCCACTTCACATCAGATGACCACCAGATCTACTACTGTGGACAAGAGGACCACAGAAGAAATGGAGTAGCCTTCATAATTAATAATAAAGTGGCTAAAGCAGTGCTTGGATAAAATCCAAAAAATGATAGAATGATGTCAATTTGAATTCAGGGTAAGCCATTTAACATCACAGTGATCCAAATATACGCCCCAACCACAGATGTTGAAGAGGCAGAAGTAGATCAGTTCTATGAGGATCTGCAGCACCTACTGGATAATATGCCAAAAAGAGATGTTATTTTCATTACAGGAGATTGGAATGCTAAGGTGTGTAGTCAAACGACAGCTGGAATTACAGGCAAGCATGGTCTAGGACAGTGCTTTCCAAAGTGCTGCTGTTGGAGATACACCAACGGTGGCAGCGGCGGTGGCGTGGGGGCATGCACAGGGGTGGGGGCGTGCACTGCAGTGGCATGGGGGGAGCATGGCAGCAGTGTGCATGGTGGTGGCGGCAGTGGCAGCGGCGGCGGCCTCGCTAAAATGCGGAAGCGCTGATGGCGCACCGCTGCCGCCATGCACACCACCGCCATCACGCGCGCCCCACACCGCCCCCACGTGCGCCCCGTGCTGCCACTTCGCAACACACTAAACTGTGTGTTGCGACACACTAAAGTGTCGCGACACACAGTTTGGAAAGTTATGGTCTAGGAGAACAAAATGAAGCGGGACATAGGCTGATAGAATTTTGCCAAGACAATTCACTGTGCATAACAAACACTCTCTTCCAGCAACCTAAAAGACGACTTTATACATGGACGTCACCAGATGGTCGACACCGAAATCAGATTGACTACATCCTTTGTAGCCAAAGGTGGCGGACAGCTATACAGTCGGTAAAAACAAGACCTGGAGCTGACTGTAGTTCAGATCACAAACTTCTTATTGCACAATTTAGAATCAGACTAAAGAGAATAGGGAAGACCCACAGATCAGTTAGATATGAGCTCACTAACATTCCTAATGAATATGCAGTGGAGGTGAAGAATAGATTTAAGGGACTAGATTTAGTAGATAGGGTCCTGGGAAGAACTATTGACAGACGTTCGCAACATTGTTCAGGAGGCGGCAACAAAAAACGTCCCAAAGAAAAAGAAAACCAAGAAGGCAAGATGGCTGTCTGCTGAGACACTGGAAGTAGCCCAAGAAAGAAGGAAAGCAAAAGGCAACAGTGATAGGGGGAGATATGCCCAATTAAATGCAAAATTCCAGAGGTAAGCCAGAAGAGATAAGGAATTATTTTTAAACAAGCAATGTGCGGAAGTGGAAGAAGATAATAGAATAGGAAGGACAAGAGACCTCTTCCAGAAAATTAGAAACATTGGAGGTAAATTCCAGGCAAAAATGGGTATGATCAAAAACAAAAATGGCAAGGACCTAACAGACGCAGAAGAGATCAAGAAAAGGTGGCAAGAATATACGGGAGATCTGTACAGGAAGGATAATAATATTCAGGATAGCTTTGACGGTGTGGTCAGTGAGTTAGAGCCAGACATCCTGAAGAGTGAGGTTGAATGGGCCTTAAGAAGCATTGCTAATAACAAGGCAGCAGGAGATGATGGTATCCCAGCTGAACTGTTTAAAATCTTGCAAGATGCTGCTGTCAAGGTGATGCATGCCATATGCCAGCAAATTTGGAAAACACAAGAATGGCCATCAGATTGGAAAAAATCAACTTATGTCCCCATACCAAAAAGGGAAACACTGAAGAATGTTCAAACTATCGAACAGTGGCACTTATTTCACATGCCAGTAAGGTAATGCTCAAGATCCTGCAAGGTAGACTCCAGCAATTCATGGAGTGAGAATTGCCAGATGTACAAGCTGGGTTTAGAAAAGACAGAGGAACTAGAGACCAAATTGCCAATATCCGCTGTATAATGGAGAAAGCTAGGGAGTTTCAGAAAAATATACTGTATATTTCTGTTTTATTGACTATTCTAAAGCCTTTGACTGTGTGGATCATAACAAATTGTCGCAAATTCTTGGTGGTATGGGGATACCAAATCATCTTGTCTGCCTCCTGAGGAATCTGTATAACGACCAAGTAGCAACGGTAAGAACAGAGCACAGAACAACGGACTGGTTTAAGATTGGGAAAGGAGTATGGCAGGGTTGTATACTCTCACCCTACCTATTCAACCTGTACGCCAAACACATCATGCAATGTGCTGGGCTTGATCAATCCAAGGCTGGAGTTAAATTCACTGGAAGAAACATTAACAATCTCAGATATGCAGATGATACCACTTTGATGGCTGAAAGCGAGGAGGAGCTGAGGAGCCTTATGATGAAGGTGAAAGAAGAAAGTGCAAAAGCTGGGTTGCAGTTAAACCTCAAAAAAACCAAGATTATGGCAACCAGCTTGATTGATCACTGGCAAATAGATGGAGAAAAAGTGGAGGCAGTGACAGACTTTGTATTTCTAGGCGCAAAGATTACTGCAGACGCTGACTGCAGCCAGGAAATCAGAAGACGTCTACTTCTTGGGAGGAGAGCAATGACAAATCTCGATAAAATAGTTAAGAGCAGAGACATCACACTGACAACAAAGGTCCGCATAGTTAAAGCAATGGTATTCCCTGTAGTAACCTATGGCTGTGAGAACTGGACCATAAGGAAGGCTGAGCGAAGGAAGATAGATGCTTTTGAACTGTGGTGTTGGAGGAAAATTCTGAGAGTGCCTTGGACTGCAAGAAGATCAAACCAGTCCATACTCTAGGAAATAAAGCCAGACTGCTCACTTGAGGGAATGATATTAAAGGCAAAACTGAAGTACTTTGGCCACATAATGAGAAGACAGGATACCCTGGAGAAGAAGCTGATGCTAGGGAAAGTGGAAGGCAAAAGGAAGAGGGGCCGACCAAGGGCAAGATGGATGGATGATATTCTGGAGGTGACGGACTCAACCGTGGGGGAGCTGGGGATGGCGACAGCCGACAGGAAGCTCTGGCGTGGGCTGGTCCATGAAGTCACGAAGAGTCGGAAGCAACTGAATGAATAAACAACAAACAGGCCTACTTACCATATCTGGGCTGCAAAAATATGAATTGTTACTAGATGGCAGGAAATAGTGTTTCTGTATGTCTTTGATCTCTGCTGGCATCTCACCACCCTCTGGATTTTTGCTGCCCAGATAGAGTCCATTGGAGTTGGGCGGCAGATAAATTCAATTCGCGAATGGCGGCAGAAACGGAGAGCGGAGAACGGAGACGACGGATCCCGAAATAGCAACATCCAGGATGTCAGCAGCCGACTCTGAAGCAAGGTATGCTGGGACATGTAGTCCAATACTTCAAGAGTCGGTTCCCTTACCCCTTTCCTATGCGCGCGGTTGTAACATTGTTAAAATAAATATGAATTGTTAGTAATTGGATTGTGATATTGTAAGCCGCCTAGAGTCCTCCGATAGGGAGGGGATAGACGGGGTATAAATATGAATAATAAATAAATAAATAAATAAATAAAATATTTCTTATATTTTATTCACAAGAGTGATTATTTTAATAAGAATAAACAGACACAATTATTGTCGATTTAGGGAGTAGGAAGAGGAAGGGTTTATATGGTATTATTTCACTTTATTTCCTCTCAGATATTTACAATTTAAAGTACAAAGGCCTCAGGGGTGTCGGTGGAGATGGTCAAAAAAGCCAAGATGGCAGCCGCAACCATGTGATCAATCAAACCATGTGATGTGAACCCAACCATGTGATACCCCTTTTTATTGTGCATCAATCAGATGGTTGTGTCTGCCATCTTTACTTTTTTTTACTCCCTCCATACATAGGCTGACCATACGTCCCGTTTTGAACGGGACAGTCCCGTTTTTTTAGCATTTTTCAACTGTCCCGTCGTTTTGATAAAAATCTCAACTTTGTCCCGTTTTTTAAACCTGGCGGGAATGGTGCAGAAGGAGGATCCAAGCAGGAGCTGCTGATTGGAGGCAGCCCAGAAGAGGAAGCCCTCCCACCTATCAGTGTGCGGCAAACGAGGGCGGGGTTTGCAGGCAGGAGCCAATCGTGTGGACTGGGGGGCAGGGTTTGCAGGCGGGAGCCAATCACGTGGACTGGGGGGTGGGTTTGCAGGCAGGAGCCAATCGCGTGGACCAGGAGGCGGGGTTTGCAGGCAGGAGCCAATCATGTGGACTGGGGGTTGGGGTTTGCAGACAGGAGCCAATCGTGTGGACCGGGGGGCGGGGACCCCTGTCTTTTTCATGAATACAGAATATTACAGAAGACCCCGTCCCATTTTGCCATCCCAATGTCCCGTTTTTGTCTCAAGGAAATATGGTCAGCCTATCCATACAGTCACCCCCGAAAAGCCTTTCATTGCCAAGAATCCAAATGTAATTGTTTAAGTTATTGCATTAAATGGTATACTAATTCTTAAGAACAGAGAGTTATATGTTCTGTCCCCTAAGTCATCTAATATTAGCATTTATTATGTGTTTCACAGTGGCCAACTAACTGTATAAGGAAGTCCACTAGTTCTCCACCACTAGGTGGCTCAGGGATCTCCCCCAAATTTTCTTCTGTGAAGGCAGAAGCAAAGAATTCATTCAGCTTCTCTGTAATTTCCTTTTCTCCTCTTAACACACCCTGGACTCCTTCTTCCTAGGGACCAATGGCCTCCCTGCCTGGCTTCCTGCCTCTAATGTGTTTGAAAAATCTTTTATTATCTGTCTTCACAGTTTTGGCAATATCTTCTTTTTGCCTCCCTCATTGTCTTTTTGAAATTCTTTTGCCAGAGTTTATGCTCCTTTTTCTTCATTAGGGCAGGTCTCTCACTTTCTAAATGATACTTTCTTGGCCCTTTACAGTACTAGTCAACCATACAGGCCTCTTCTTGGACTTTGGGACTATTTTCCTAATTTTAGGAATACATTGTTCCTGAGCCTCTCTTATGGTGGTTTTAAACAACCACCAAGCATTCTGGAGGGAGCTTGTCCTTTTGACCTTCCCTTTGAGATTCCACTGTGCTTCAGTTTACCATATTACGGCCCTTACATGCACAGGGAGAGGATTGAATGCTGCTTTATTACAAAACAAAATAAGCACTTTGAACAATCTAAACATATTATTTTAAATATGCAATTGCTGTAACATACGATCCTTAGACTCGCTGTGTTATTGTTAGTATGGGAGAAAGTCTGCTTTTGAATCACTAACCCATGTTCTAGGATATTTATGTATTCTTCACAGTTAGCTTCTTCAGACTCTTCCTATTTATCATCATTTTCACTTCTGTGTTACAGTTGAGTGTTCTCTTGATGCTTGTTGGAGAAACAATACTTTTGCCTAATAAATCTCATAGACATTGTTTTCTCAGCCCCAAGTTGCCAGCTTTTTTTCCCTTCCTTTTTCAGCCAGCTAATTAAACTATTTATCAAATCTTATTATTTTTTCCTAAACAGGGGTAATGATAAATTAGACCTAGACTCCACCAAGCTCTGATGGATAGGAAGATAAAGATGTGGAGGCTGTTGTTTTAGCTGGAAGCTCTTGACTATAGCTGTTGTTGGGCATTGGGCCAAAATATCCTACAAGATTACAGCAATTAATGATGGATCTAAAAACAGTATACCGTGTGAGGCCTGACAGCCAGGAATCTACCCTTATTAGCAAAGTCTCTCTAAATTCACCTTGAAAAATTACTGTCATTTGCATTCTGACATTTTCATCTTAATGTTTCTGACTAAAGCAAAAAGCAAGTGTTGCATATACGAGCACTACATTATCCCTATCTCTGAATCTATGTATATGTGTATGTCTCTCTTTGCGTATTGTGTATTATAATAACATTAGTCTTCATTGAAGCTTTTTTTATTAGGGTTGATCATTAGGTTTGAATTTCAGTCCAAATATTTGTATACTGTAGATACAGTACTTCAATCATGAATTCCTCCTTTCTCTCCCACCACAGATCTCACATTGAACTAACTGCAACTAGCTCTTACTCTACATATAATGGGACTGTTTCACAATTAGCAGCACACATGAAAATGTAGAGAACATTTGTTGGTTCTATGACTTTATTGGAGTAGAGGTAGCCCAGGTTTATTTTACATACTTTACAGTTTTGTTCTCTGGGCGTCGGGATTAACACTGAGGTATTAATCAGATGTTCTGCAGATATTTCACCCCATGTCTCTGACAGGCTTCCTCAGTGCAAAGGTTCAGAAGGGGGGCTGCATTGTGATATTTGTTGCAAACCCTGCATAGGATTTGAACTCAGAGGGGTTGGTCACTGGAGGTTTCCTGTGATGTGTCAATCAATTGGTTCTTGGGAGTGCTGTTGTCTCCATTTTGATTGATCTGCCTCATCTGTTTGTTGTGGGTGTTTTGGATCAGGCACCTGTCTGGGTGGTAGATGGTATCCCGCTCAGTGGACCTGTTAATGGCCCATTTGTTTGAATACCAGGCTTCTAGCAATTCTCTGGCTTTCAGCTGTTTGCATGGTCTATAATTTCAGTATTCTTCAAGTGAAATGTGTCATTAGTTTAAACTGTTGGGTCTTTGCAGTCTTGGTTCTTTATTGCAATTTTGTATTCTTTCATTCTTTGATATAGTTGGCATCCTGTTTGTCGTATGTACCATTGTTTGCAATCCAAGCAGTTAACTATGTATGTGACGTTGGTTCTATCTTGGTGGAGTGTGCAGTCTTTAGGTTTGAACAAGTTATTTGCCATGTTTGGGGGGCCACTGTGATACCACCTGGTTGGAGTAGGTTACTAGTGTGTTCTGGTGCATTTTTTATGTATGGAAGCATTGGGGTATCTTTCTGTTTTGTTCCTAGCAGGTTTTTTTTTGGGGGGGGGTGAAATTAGGAGGGGTTAGTTTGTGATGTGCACAGCAGGGATTCCAGAAATGCTCTTTGTCACTGTAGGATAAAATAACAGAATCTTGAAAATGTGTTAGAGTTTTTGCCTACTTCATCTTATCCTAAACAAAATCAAGTTATTATGAGTTTATTTCTCACATTTTCCTCTTTCCCAGAACTAAGAAATCTCTTTTGAAAATCCCCTCTTAACATTTACCCCCCCCCCCCAAAACAAGTTCTACATTTTTTTCACAATTACAGCAGGAATGTTGGTTAAATTTTACAAATGAATTTTTATAGGAATTGCCAAGAGTTCCTTGATTTGAAATACCAGGTCAAAGTATTCCTAGTGTGAGGGATTTTCTTGACCAAAGACAATTAAAACAACCAATCAGAGACAGACTCTTAAGCAAAACTGAACAAGCAACTTATTTGCCTTTAAAAGGTTATCGCAGAATGTTCACACACTTCAGTTTGCTTCCTTGCAAAGCCTGACCATGGGAGGACCAAAGAACATGCTGCATTCTCTATTTCATTCCATCATTTTCCAGAGATCTGGACAGATTGTTAGTGTTCTTCAGAGAACAAAACTTTTCAAGATTCTCAGGGAAGGGGAAATTAATTATAACCTACCTTAAAGTTGTGATAAAGACATAGCTTTAGATCTACTTTGTTACAAAACATTGAGAAAACAGCTGCATTTTAAAGATTTTAGCTTTAGCAATGTTCTCCTTAATAATGCATGGAGAGGGGCATTGGTACAGCATTCCATGCATGCAGAAATTCCAGACATTTTATCTTCAATAAAAGCTTGGTGGGGGGGAGTACTAGCTTTGGTAACACTGGGCTAGATAGACTGATGATTTGACTAAGAGAGCTTCTATAGTCCTACAAATTTATAATTCAGTATGGTACTAGTTCTAGCATCTAAGATCAGTCCTTCATTTGTGGTATTTGTTTCAATTATATATCTATTCAATTTGTTTCAATTATATATCTATTTGCTTCAATTTGAAAGAAATCAATTTGTTCCAATTAATACCTATTATAAATTATCTATTTATAAGTAGATACATTTACAAATTTAATAAATAGATATAAATAATATTATAAACACATTTATAAATTATCCATTGTTTTATAGATAGTTTTGGGAAGATCTTTATGGGAAAAATATCTCTTTCTCTGTGCATGTTGGCAGTAAAATGGTAATTTTGATATTTTACCATTTAAAACAATTGGGTAACTATGTTTCTTGTGCTATTGCACATGATTATTAATGCCAAGTATGACCATAAAAAGTTGGCATTACTCCTTTGATAAATGTGAGGAAAAGAATAGTTTCTTGGTTATACTGTACATAAGGTAAAGGTAAAGGTTCCCCCCGCACATTTGTGCAGTCGTGTCCGACTCTAGGGGCCGGTGCTCATCTCCGTTTGTTAGCCGAAAAGCCAGCGTTGTCCGAAGACATTTCCACGGTCATGTGGCCGCATGACGCACGCGGAACGCTGTTACCTACCCACTAAAGTGGTACCTATTCATCTACTTGCATTTGCATGCTTTCGAATTGCTAGGTTGGCAAGAGCTGGGGCTAGTGCAGGAGCTCACTCCGTCACGCAGGGCTAGGGATTCGAACCTCCGAACTTGTGATCTTCCGATCGACAAGCCTGGCGTCTTACCCGCTGAGCCACCACGCCCCATACATATACTGTACATAGTCCTCCAATATTTGCTACAATTGCCAGCAAACTCAGACCGTAGTATTACCAATGATGATCAATGCAGAGATATATAGTTCATAAACCTGAGAGGTGGAGAGAAACAGTTTCCCCAACCCTGCTGTGGACAATGCTCTAAAGACAGAGTATCTTCTTTAAGAGAAGGAAAATGCACTGAATGACCCAAAGGATCTCCTTCAGCTCTCTGATTCACTAATGAAATAAAATTAATTATTGAAGTCTAGAAAAATTAAGGATAGTAATTTTCAAATATATTTTTATTTTTACTTGGTGAAAGTGCAAGAAATAGTGGCAAGTCTTACTTTATTAGGTTTACTTAAGTAAGTGGTTCTTGACATGTAGGATGCCAAATTTTTGAGAAATACTAGCTTTCTTTTTTATATATATATATATTATTGGATTTTGAATATACATAGTTAAAAGTTAGAAACAGAGAAAGAAATAGAAATACAAATCAAAAAGAAAAAGAAAAGAAAAAGTGAAGCAAAGAAATAGAGAAAAAAGATAATACATAGAAAGTAATCCACTTCCGATTTGTCCCCGGTCATAGTAATTTACAGAATATATCTTACATGCTAGGTCTACATATGACATTAAAAAACATTTCCTGTCTAATACATCAATCCACCTATACTTTAATCTACAAATCCCCATACAAGCTTTGCCCCTCTTGCATTTCCCAAATAGTCCATCAATAATTTCTACTCTTTGAGAAAGTAACAGTTATAACAATTTAAATTTTCTTTTAATAAATATATCAATTTATCGTTTTCTACCATATCCATTTTCTATCGATCCATCAATTTTAGCAATAAAAAGTCCATATAAATCAGCCATTTATCTCTACTCCATACTTCTGTTCTATTCTATAAAATGCTTCTTGCGTTCTCCTGGTGCCTCCCTCATATCCATCTTATATTTCTCTAAAAATGTTTTAACTTTTAAAGTAGAAGTTATCCTTAGCTTTTGTCCTTTAAACACCTTCTGTTCTCTAGCATACCATGAATTAACTCTAGCAACTTTATCTATTTCAAAATCCAAATCTTGTTGTTCTCTCATTTCTAGAAATTTAAGTAATTCAAAAACCATACATTCTCTTGCATTCTCATTTAATTGTTCTTCTTCATTTGGTTGTTCTAAAGCTACTCTCACATTCAAAATATATTCCTTCTCTCTCATTTCTACTAATTCTATAATATCCAAATTGTATTCCATTTCTTTAGTAGCATCCAGTTCCTTAGTAACATCTTCTAATTTAATCTCTAATTTTTGCATCTGGCCTTGCACATCTTTAAATTCCCCTGACAAAGTATTCACTACCTCCTTTACTGTCTGCACTTCATTTTTAAAATCTTGTTTAATCTCATGAATTATCTCTTTCTTCATTTCTTCCATCTTCATATCAATTTTTTTATCTAAGAATGCAATTTGTTCTTCCATCTGTTTATTCTGTGCCATTGAATCTTCAATTTTCTTACTTAATGATGCCATTGCTTCCAGAAGTTTTTTCATCTCTAACGGGGGGGGGGGGGGGGTGTCCACTGATGCTCCAGGTATTGAAAAAACAATAAATGTCCTTCCAGATCCTTTTTTTTTTCTCTTTCCTCCTCAATGCCGTAGATGTCTTAATGTAAATAATTTCCTGTAAGAGAAAAAGAAGAGAGGGAAAGGGGAGGACCAAAAACAAAAGAAAAGAGCTAATAATTCTTTTAGGAAAAAGAGGGAGTAAAAACTACAAAAAGTAAAAATAATCCTTTAAATGCACTTGTCAAAATAGCTAAAATATAGTCCATTAAAATTGTGTATCTATATAAGTATAAGAATGAAAAATAAAAAGGAACAAAGAGGCTTCTTCTTTTTTTTCCCCCTTCTCTATTGTAGACAAAATAATAACAAAAAAAACCTAAACAATCCCAAGGTTTCTCACGCCAACTTGTGTTCAGAAGAATAATAAAAAAAGCAGCTACCATGAAAATAGGCATACAGCAATCCAATTTTCTGTACAAAAGGGATCCAGAAAAATCATAACAATTCTATAGAGCCACTTATATAATTCAAGAAATATTCAAAAAGATTCTTTCATAATAAAAATCACAAATTGATAAGAAAAGGTATTAAATCATTAATTCATTATTCCATATTAATCCATAAAAAAATCAAGTCCAAGCAACTTAGTCCAAAGAAAAAAAGAATAGTTCCAATCAGCATAAGAGTAAAAGCAAGCCACAATAAGAGTAAAAGAGAAAGTCACTTAATCTGTTTCTGGCAAAGTCAATTAGCTTCCCGGTTCCACCGTTTAAGTAATCCTTTGACAGGAAAGAAATAAAACACCAGCATTTATAAATCAAGTCCAGAGGCAAATCTTAGAGGCTAATAGGCTAATAATATTTAAAATAAAAATATGTGTCTAAAAGGTTGGGTGCTGTGCTACTTATCTTGAAGAATCACGGTTTCCGCAGAGCTTCGGTTGTCAGTTCCAGCCGTCTTTCACCGCTTCAATCTCCCTTCTCCTGTGGTGGAAAAACGGGGGTTGGGAGAGAGCGGCGATCCAACGACCCTTCTGTGAGCAATCTTCTGCTCGCCCTCTCTTCAAGGGCGATTTTTCAGTGATTTTTTTCTTTTTAAATCGCCACAAACGGAAAAAACCACGGAGCTTTCTGCTCAGCGCACCAGCCACCTCAACACCCGGAAGTCGAATCCAAGAAATACTAGCTTTCTCATCCTGAAAATATTATTTTATTCAACCAACTCAGCAAGTTACACATAAGGATGGATCATGAATAAATGGAACAGCAATATTATATGTGGCAAGATTTCACAGAATTTTTGGAATTTGTGGTATTGTTTCTCTTACACTTGGCCCCTTCATTTCCATCTTCAGCAATATGTAGGAAAGAACTTCACATCAAAACTCTAGCTTGGAAAATGATATCGTTAACCTATAGTATCTCCTATCAAAATGATAAATGGCAAGTTAAATAGAAGCTTACTCCACATGCCTTTTCTTTCTGTGGCCAATAATACAGTGTTAATAATTGGTTTTCCCTCTAAAAAATTAACCAGCCATTTTTATCTTTATTCTTCCTTGCGAGGTCTGTTTTCTCTTTTGTCTGCTGAAATGTAATGCTAAATTCATGAATTGCTAAGAACAGTTGGGAATTATTATTACTTGGCTGCATTTATTCATTTGTCTATGATGCAAATCACCTGTGATGGAATATATTCCTGAGGAGGGGGGTGATGTGATGGAGCTCAGAGCAGAAGAAGGAGGGGGCACATTCCATCAGGGAGATAAATGTTCTCACAGCATTGAGAGCCTCAACAGGCCGGCTAAGAAAGTTAGGCTGGCCCCGCCCTAGAGTCCCAGGAGTATTTTTCCCCTTAGATCAGTTAGGGTACCTTTAGTCTGGCAAGATTCTGTATATGGTAGGAACAATAAAGAAACTAGAGCTGCAACTCCGGCTCAGCGTGGTTCTTCGCCAGTTTTCCTGACATCACCCATGTGCATGGAGATCAGATGAGATGATAGAGATAGAGATAGAGATAGAGATAGAGATAGAGATAGAGATAGAGATAGAGATAGAGATAGAGATAGAGATAGAGATAGAGATAGAGATAGTGTCAGAGCGGGAGCGGATGGAGCGGCCTGCTTCTTTCCTTAGACACCAGTGAAATAGACACTCACACAGAGATTATATAAAATAGCCTATTTACTTTATATACATACTTATTTACAGATCACTTCCACACGGGTAACAAATGATACACCAATGATACAGCATACGAGAGGTAGAATGAGAAGAAAGAATTACAGAATTAATCTGCTTATATATACAAACTGACCAATCACAGTATAGGTCACTCTCATTATCCACCACACCCAACTTGACTCTTAGCACCTGTTGTATGAGTCACACACTGACACATCATCACTACAACAATGGCTGCTAATTGGGTGACTTGCAGAATATTTCCCCTCTCACCTAGATATCAAGCCTCTCAGTATAATTTATATCTAACTGTAAATTCCTGGGTATATCAAAACCCCAACAGAGAGATAGAGATAGAGATAGAGATAGAGATAGAGATAGAGATAGAGATAGAGATAGAGATAGAGATAGAGATAGAGATAGAGATAGAGATAGAGATAGAGATAGAGATAGAGATAGAGATAGAGATAGAGATGCTGTATATATGAATCATATATTGAAGTGAAGTGGCTAATATTTTCCTATCTTTGTATTCTAAAGCTACAACCCTTTATGCTGACTGATTGACTAGCATCTTAAAACACATCCAAACATTCAGAAAGCAAAATATTTCATATTATGTATTTTATAAAATATTTTACTTTCTGAAATCTTTTAAATAAAAAATATTATCTTTTTATTTTCCTTTTTTTAGCTTGTTCTTTTAATTTTTTTAAAAAAATCCTTTTTTAACATTAAAGATTGTTTTGTTACAAAAAATAAACATATGAAATAAAAAACAACAACAAAATATTTCAAACTAATGTATGCTGTACAATATAAAGTGTGGGTTTCACCACCCACATCTCTCTTTTTCTCTTTATATTGGCAATAAAAGTAATGAACTCTACGTGCAGCTGTTTAAGGGCAGGATTATCCAGAGAGTGGCAGGTGGTGGCCTAGTGGTCCAGCATTAACATGAAAATATGGTGCTTATTTCCAGGTAAAACTGTTTAGCATCACAGTACTAAAAGTAAATTCTAGTTCCTGTTGGAATGAGAGTCCCTTGCTTTAAATGAATTTTAAATACAAAGCAAAACATGCCCAGAGTGTAGGCACTTTATTAGGGTAACAGTTGTAAAGCATGGAAAGAAGTGCAAGTTGTATTTCACCACTGTAGTAATAAGCAAGCCTCTCTAAAAAGAAAAAACTTAACACCATAAAGTCCAAGATATATAATTATTTACTTCACAACTGAGTGTGCCCATGTTGATTATGTTGCTAAATCCAATACACTATATTATTTCTCTGATTCTGGTCATCATTTTCTATGCCTTCAGTAAAACTGGAGACATTTTATATTAATACTAGGCTGACCATATGTCCCGTTTTGAATGGGACAGTCCCGTTATTTTAACATTTTCCAACTGTCCCGTCATTTTGGACAAAATCTCCATTTTGTCCTGTTTTCAAAGTTAGAGTGTGTGCATGTATGCACCTGCCTGCATGCCTGCCTGCCTGCGTGCACGTGCCTCCCTGCGCGCCTGCCTGCGTGTGCGCGCCTGCCTGCGCACCTGCCTGCGTGCCTGCCTACGCGCCTGCCAGCGTGCCGGCGCACGTGTGTTAGGGTCCCGTTTTTGTCTGAAGGAAATATGGTCAGCCTAATTAATACACAGATCAGCCCCCTAGTTTCTTTTCCAAAATATATAAATTGTCTTCACAATACCAATCTTTTAAGTAATTACATTCAATTTTACAATATCACATAATGCTAAATATAAGCAAATAGCAACGTGACAGCAATTTGTTTTTCTTAACCAGGTCAGTTAAATATAAAAATAGTGAATCATTTTTTAAAATACCTGAATATATCATACGTATAACAATGGGAGCACTCTCGGGGGTTTTCTGATGGTTTTTTGTTGTTGTTCAGTCGTTTAGTCGTGTCCGACTCTTCGTGACCTCATGGACCATAGCACGCCAGGCCTTCCTGTCCTCCACTGTCTCTCGGAGTTTACTCAAATTCATGTTCATTACATCGGTGATGCTATCTAACCATCTCATCCTCTGCCGTCCCCTTCTCCTTTTGCCTTCAGTCTTTCAATTCCCCCTAATTATCTTGAAAAAAATCATTAGAAATTCTAGACAAAGATCACAGTATACTTTTTCTTCCGACACCTTTATTGTCAAGGAAAATGGACTTTTCAAATAATGTTTCATTGATAATGCTGCATGAATAATTTCATAATATATTTGTTTCAATTAAATGTTTTTAACTAGAATCAAGGAACAAAAACTCATTGAAAAGGAATTAACTGTGTCTGTATTACCTTGGCAGCAAATTAATTTTGAAATATTGAGTATATTCTTATACTCAATAGTAATATAATCAGTACACAAATAATTTATTTTTATAATATTTGAAAAAAAAAGGCAGAGGACAAACATGCTTAGTGGAACACAAATTGGGAAAGACTGAATCACATAATCAACTTAATATTGGTGTGAGAATAAGCCTGTATCATTTTAATGACAATATTGTCATGATGTCAGAATTCTAGGAGCTGCAGTTTCAATGTATCTGGGGGGTACAAAACATTTACTAAGATCCTTTATACTGAGTAACAACATTAATTAACCTCAAGCTGGAGTTCACCACCGAAGAAAGATTTATTAGTATTTTCTATATAAATTACTCCTAGAAAATATTTTGTGAGAAAATATCACATACTCTGACTCCTATTTGGGAACTTCAAGGAATTCAAGGAACCGCCCAGAGTCTGCCATGGTAGAGATGGGCGGGGATAAATCCAAATAATAAATAAAATAATAAATAAATAAATTAAGATGATTCTGCAAGCTACAGTTAGCAAGGACTTATTGATTGCTTTAATAATTAAATAATACCACAACTTTGATAGCCTTCTGAGAAATCCAAATATCTTTGTACAGTATGCCTACTGGAATAAAGGTTTTTTTTTTCATTGTGTAATATTATTTTACATGTGAGATTAAAATTAAATGCTTCAGGTACTCTTATGATTAATGTTTCACTCTGCTGAACTGGTATAACAAGTAAGTGTAGAAGGGCAGATTATCACTGATGACCATCGGCAGGGTTCAAAAAAGGAAAGATGGTGGTTGTGGCAGCACAAAGTTCCACCCCTTTTGTATGTGTGCCAATGTCACACTCATATACAAATGGGTGGGGCTTCAATCACTGCAGTGACCACCATCTGTGTTTTTTGAGCCTCCCTACAGATTGCTGCAAATCTGTTGTAGACTGGTAGCATAAACTTAAGTGTTATGATAAGTAATTTTAGAATAAAGACACTAAATCACCCTTTCTAATGGAACGTAATCATGTGCAAGTTTCCTATAAATAACTATAATAAATTAGACCAGCTTTTTAGAACCTACGTCTCTTCTACAAATCCCCATCAGCCATAGGTAATATGGCAAATATGCAGTGACAATGGAAATTGTTTAAGATGACTATCAAGCATAGGCAGATAGTTGCAGGAGTCTGTAGCTTATCTAGCTTTTCTTTATCTCTCTCCCTTTTTCTTTACTAGGCAGAAAAATTATCCTCACAATTAATAGATAAAGAGGGTAAAGGCGTGATTCCTGTTTCCTTGTTATAGGAGACCATTACTGCAATCTGAAGTGTTCAAGTGGTCCAGAATAAAGCAGCCATGAGAACCCACCATGGGAAGCAGCTTTCATTTTCTGGAACAAGTGAAGACCTATCACATATAGAAGCATTGACTGAGGGATTCCCTTCTTGAACATGATGTCACTGTCCCACTGATGCAAGCTGACCTAATCACCAAGTCCTGTGAAAATAAATTATCTTTCCCCAACATAGTGTTCTGCTGATAAGTTCTGGGAATGTACCTCCCAGAATTCCAAGTTGCTCATGTTTTTGGAGAATTTGGAAATCTTTTAATTAAGAAAATAACAACACAGAAACAGGAAAGAAAGATGAATAAATCTATTACAATATAACCTCTATGAAACAAAGACCACTTCTAAAAGGGCAAAAGATTTATATGAGATGAAGAGAAACCTGAGTATTCACCACTTCTCGTTTACCATTCAAAACAAACAATTATCTGTCTGTCTGTCTGTCTGTCTGTCTGTCTGTCTGTCTGTCTGTCTGTCTGTCTGTCTCTCTCTCTCTCTCTCTCTCTCTCTCTCTCTCTCCCCACTTGTACTGTATGTGTAATATTCTTTTTGGAGCAATAATATCCATGATTTGAATAGGAAGAAGGTTGAATTTTGTTTATACTGGCAACTGCTTATCCTTTTAATGTATTCCTAACACACCTGCCCATCTGGTTACAATATTGGATCTGCTTTATTGTTCCAAATAAAGCAGGAGTCAAGTTGTTTCTTTGGTGCTGCACATATGTGGACCACCTTTATGTGAACTGTACTTTTATCTGGCTACCAAAAACTAACATTGCTTTGCATTTTCACAAAATGGAGAATATTAAAAGCCTAAAAATAAATAAGATGAAATATTGCTCAGCACAAAGGCTTCTTTAGAAGAATAAACATGCAATAGTTTGTAGGCAGTTGGGTTATAAAACGGTAGTGGGGTAAATAAGCAGGAATTACTTCCTTCTCTGGGTCTTCTGAAGAAGTTTATTTTTGCCTTGATATACTGCTTTTAGGATATTTCTTAAAGGGGTTGACTCACACTTAGCCCCTGATCCTATAATCAACTCCGTGTGGCTGAAGTCTTTGAGTTGTTTGTTTTCATTGAGCCATGAAAGGTATTCTGTTTTATCTGCATCCCACATGCTGACACAGTATTATACTATAGTTTGTCTCTTTCCAGAATAACAAGGAAAGCTATAGTAGGAAAATATATTGTGACAAATCTTAAGAGTGAGTTAGAGCAAAAGCCTGTAAAAAAAAGGCAAAGGAGGTATACAGTAGAGCAATTAATACTTTGGTCCCTAATGAAACTTAACACTTGGATGTGCTTAATGGTTTGTTTACACTCCTCCACATGATGTTGGATCTATTTTGCTCTCAGTAGAGCTCTTCTATAAAGTGCAGATTTGTTTTAATAAGATGCCTTTGAATAGATGGCCAGTTTTAACTTTTAACATTTTATGCCAGCCTAAAACTGCTCTAGACTGAGGAAGTAGTGGGAGCCAGAAAGGAGAAGTAAAGCCTATCACCGCTCTACATTCTCTTGATGGAAATTGTTCTTTTATTGAGCGGTGCTAGCTGGACATTATCTAATTAATCCATCAATGATTATATTAGGTATTTTATTTGACTGTTTGTTGAATATCACTTTTAAGTATAATGAAATAAATACTTACATGTTTATACACCTACCCTTCCAGACAATAAGAAGAAAAGCATTAATTTAAATATTTGTTGTTGTTCAGTCATTAAGTCATGTCCGAATCTTCGTGACCTCATGGACCATAGCACGCCAGGACTTCCTGTCCTCCACTGTCTCCCGGAGTTTGCTCAAGTTAATTTAAATATATATACTGTAACAATTTGAAAGAAAGATGAAACAGCTTTTCAGCTCCCATGTCTTCATGTGAATTTGCTTCTCGTCCACCGAACTAAGGGGGCTTGTAGGTCCACCCAATGCTGCAATCAGATCCAAAGAGTTCTCTGCACAAATCACCTTTCCTGGTGAAGTTTAATCATTTTGTTATAAAATGGTTGTTTAAATTAATTCAAATTTCCTAATACTGTATGAGATATAAAATTTGTAGGGCAAAATCTGGGTAACACATACACACAGAGAGATTTGTTAGGGTGGAGTGTGTATACACATACACACACATACCATAGACATCCAGGAAAAGTGAGGATGATGTCAAGTGCCATCACATCAACCAGCAAATACTGTATCTCCCCCTTTTCCCCAGGCAATGAATGTCCATGACACAAGCATGTTTTAATAACAACCAAAGGAAATCATCTTAGTCCAACCTTAAGAAACTGCCTTTTGCCAGTTGTTCTTGTTCTTGGGTTAAAATTTGCAGATTTATTTACCTGAAGGATATTGTACAGTGTCATAAAGATGGCTTTGTTCTTCACCCACATTAAACACTATAAGACATTGGGTCTCATCAAAATATTACAGCTGCAACTATTCTGGGACTGGTCTAGGGATGGTGACATTTGATAAATGAAGCTAAACAGTGAAAATATTTCAGCCTTTTTCAAACACAGAAACGAAAATGACAGAAGGTAACTCTTCAAAGAGATTAATTATTCTTGCTAGGTATATAACTTGCTGCTAGGGAAGAGATCTACGAATTTTTGTGATTATTGAATTTGTTACTGACTAATGGCACAGGCCACAATAGTTAAGAGTATTTAATTTTTATCTCATTTCTACCACCTTTTCAAGGGAATGTGTGCATACACACACATACAGTATATGTGTGTGTGTGTGTGTTTGTGTGTGTGTGTTTGTGTGTATGTGTGTGTGTGTATATATATATATGTAGGCTGACCATATTTCCTTGAGACAAAAACGGGACATTGGGATGCAAAAAACGGGATGGGGTCCCCTCCCCCCGGGTCCACGCGATTGGCTCCTGCCTGCAAACCCACCCCCGATCTGCGTGCTTGGCTCCCGCCTGCAAACTCCGCCCCCTGTTCCATGCGATTGGCTCCCACCAGCAAACCCCGCCCCCGGTCCACCCAATTGGCTCCCGCCTGCAAACCCTGCCCCCCCGGTCCACGTGATTGGCTCCTGCCAGCAAACCCCACCCCCGGTCCACCCTGCCTGCAAATATTGAATATCAAAGGGAACCTTGACCCAGACCTTGCCCTGCTGCCAATTGGTCATATATTTCTAGTCTTGCCATATTGTCAAAATTTGACAATATGGCAAGACTAGAAATATAGGACAAGGTCTAACTAAGGCACACTGGGGTTTGGACTGGACTAGACAGGTCTGCAGGAAGGCAGATTAGCAAGGGTCTGGATTTGGCTTGACAGCAGCAAGACAAGGCAAGGCAAGAACTTCTTGGCAATGATAGGGGGCATGGCAAGGAACTTCCCATAGTACCTTATTGAAGGCTAAAGGAGGCAGCGAGCTGGGGCGGAAGGACAGGCCTAAATGGTTTAGGGCTTGACTATCTGAGGGACCACCTCTTCCAATATGAACCGGTTTGGTTACTTAGATCAGCAGGGGAGACACTTTCCAAAGATGTTCCTACAGCTAGAAGCTCACTTATAGACTACGCAGGAAAGAGGCTTACTTCTGTGTGCCTCCCAGGCTCCCAAGCTTTCAATTGACACTTGATTGTAATGATACACAAGCCTGATCATGCACATGGTGACCCACCTGGAAATTAATACAGGGGGTGCAACCCAATTTTCTATTTAGTTAGTGGCAAGCTCCCTCTGTCCCGAATGAAACTGAATTGTAGAAAGTGGTCAAAACACTGCAGCCAAGTAAGTATGACAAGTTGTATATCTTTTCTTCCCTCTAGTAAATGGAATCAATTAGAACAATTAATTAAAATGCCTTGCTGAAGGATTAAGCACTCTACATTTCATTATTCCAATAACAAATTGCCTTTCTAAAATTATTGGATGGAAAAGGAATAACAATGCCATCTATTAAGTATTTAAAAATTCTTTGTGGGAGTTCAATAACCAGTGTATAAATATTATATTTTGTAAATAAAATCATAATAAGATTAAGATTAAGCAGTTATAAGTGCTGTGAAATCATATATCACCCTACATATTTAATTATCTGCATCATTATTAGGTAATCATCACCCATAGACTTGTCATAAAACAGGCCTCCTCCCCCAGTTCACAATGGAAGACAAATGTCAAAATGTGGGTTAATCTGTTGGCAATTTTTCCAGGGAAAAATGTCTTTCAAAGCTCAGCACAACTCATTTTACAGCTTTCAGATTTGGCCATCTCTGTCTTGGAGATTTCCGGGGAGCAAGAACAGAGGGAGGGAAGGAGGGTTTGTGCAGCTGGTTTATTCTAATTCATTTACTCACTGACCACCACACAAGTTACTGTAACCCTAAACATCTTAGCCTCATTGGGGTAGGAACCCCTCTGATCATTAAGACCTGCCTGGAAGCCCTCTTAAGGAGGTGCCCATGCTCAGCAGGGCACCTGTTGGCTGCATGGGCACAGATTCTCCCTTTGTCACTGGCAGGCGATGCCCTTCCTTGGGAGCTCAGTGTAACCCTCATTCCTTAACCCTAAATCACTTTCCTCACCCTCTTTCCCCAGCCTTTCACACACACACACCCACACACCACACCCTCTTTCTTCAGCCTCCCCATGACCAAATGCACCCGCACCTGTTGCAGGGAGGCTGGAGAAGGAGGGTGTGGGGAGCATGTGTTTGTGTGTGCGTGATTACTCTGAGCAGGTAATTGTGTGTGCCCGCGTGCGCACACACACACACGCATCCCACACCCTCTTTCTCCAGCCTCCCCTTGACCAAATGCACCCGCACCTGTTGCAGGGAGGCTGGAGAAAGAGGGTATGGGGAGCGTGTGTTTGTGTGCACGCAATTACTCTGAGCAGGTAATCTTGCACGCCCGCGTGCACACACACATGCACACACATGCACACACACACGCACCCCACACCCTCTTTCTCCAGCCTCCCCGTGACCAAATGCACCCGCACCTGTTGCAGGGAGGCTGGAGAAAGAGGGTGTGGGGAATGTGTGTGTGTGTGTGTGTGTGTGCGCATGATTACTCTGAGCAAGTAATCGCGCACGCGCACAAACACACACACACGCACACACCCCACACCCTCTTTCTCCAGCCTCCCCGTGACCAAATGCACCCGCACCTGTTGCAGGGAGGCTGGAGAAAGAGTGTGTGGTGCGTGTGTGTGTGTGCGATTACTCTGAGCAAGCAATCGCACACACACACACACGCACCCCGCACCCTCTTTCCACAACCTTCCCGTGCCTGCTTTCCCTGGCCTCACCACTGCTGGGCAGACAATCTCAGCTTCGGAGCAAGCGGCACGGGTAGGATCAGGTAAGGAGGCAGAAACCGGGTGGACTGTGGTGCTGTGTCTGCTGCTGGGCTCACACGTGGCAACTGGGCTTCCAGTTGCCGCGCTGATAGTGCCTCTTCCGGGCTGCCTCCAATGGCAAGTCCGGCTCCAGTCCTCCTTCCTGTCTTCCTGTCCTCCTTCCCGCCGGGTTTAAAAAAGGGACAAAATTGAGATTTTGATCAAAACAATGGGACGGTTGAAAAATGCTTAAATAACAGGACTGTCCCGTTCAAAACGGGACGTATGGTCAGCCTATATACTGTATATACATATACACAAACACAAACACAAACACACAGAGAGAACAAAATTAACAAACAGCCTGTGTATACAGAGTAAGTAAGATTACATTTACAGAGATATGCAAGAGCGATTGCCTGGGCAAAAGTGGATGAAACTTGCAAGTTTCTCTTGTTATAGCCAATCTCAATAAAAGTAGTATTAGGGGGCCATGACCAAGAAGGGTAATCTCATGTTGATGTTTTGATGACATTCCTTAGGAAATGAGAATTGAAGCACATCTTCCTAATAGATCTCAGTGAATTGGCAGGTGCACAAGGAGCCCTCAGTCTTAGAGATAACCAGGTTTATGTAGGGCTTAAAAGGTAATAAACCAGCACCTTGAAGTGCACCTGGAAATTTACTGGCACTGAATGCAGCTCCTTCAATAATGATTTCACATAGTCAAACAATATAGAGCCCATAATCATGCAGGACATTGCATTTTGAATTAGCTGCAGCTTCTGAAAAGTCTTCAAGGGGAGCCCCATGTATGATGAGTTATTTATTTATTTATTTATTATTTGGATTTATCACCACCCATCTCTACCACAGTAGACTCTGGATGGTTTACAATCATATTATAAAAAGTTAAAACCTATACATCTAAAATCCACTATAAAATAAATAGAAAAATCCAAAAGATGGTGAGTTCTTAAAAGGAGGATATTACTAAGCTAACCACCCCCAGGAGGAACTATTATTTCCTTCGTTCCAAGCAAGGTGACAGAACCAGGTCTATAGAGTTATAGTAATCTACACATGAGATGACAAGGACATGATCATCAATAAAGCATGAAGTTCAAGGAAATGTCACAACTGGCATACATGCAGAGCTGTGCAAAGGTTCTCCTGGCCATGGCTTCCATCTGCTTTTTCAGGAAGGGGTCTGGGAGGACCCCTATATTGCAAGCCTGCTTTTTAGGTGCGGAACATGACCCTGCGCAGAAACAAATATGGATTCATTCATTCATTATACAGCCAGAAGTCTTTTGAATCAACATTCACTCTTTCTGCTGGGATTAAGCTTAGACCTCTTTCTCCCTATCCAGACACTAACAACCTCCAGACACCAAGACAGAACTTCAGCTGCAACTCCTGATAAGCACGGGATGGAAAAATATAATTAGATATCATTAGCATCCTGATGATGCCTCACCTCATGTCAGCACATTACCTCCCCCAGCAGCTTCATATAGGTATTAAATAGTAAGGGGGCAAGACTGACCCCTGCAGCATCCCACTCAATTTCTCATTCCTCCTATTGACTGGAACTCCTCAGGAAGGAGGAGAACAGTGCTATCCACTTCCAACACTTAAGACTACCATGATCAATTATATCAAAAGCCACTGAGAGATCCAGCAGGATCAAGAGATTCATACTCCCCCTACCCAGGTCCCACTACAGCTTATCTACTGTATAAATGTTTCAGTGCCTTACCCAGGCCTGCTTGCCAACTGAAAACAATTTTGCTAATCCACTTGACCTAAAAAGGGAATGCTAGAGATAGGCTGATAGTTATCCAAAGCAGCTGGGTCAAAGGATAGCTTCCTGACATCCCCTTTCCCAAAAAAGCATTCATCATAACTCATATCTGCCTTCCAGTCCCTAATCACTTTGATGAGCCAGATGGGACAGCCTGCGACCAGGACTGCAGCAGATGGGATCAATTCGCAACCATCCACCCATTTAAACTATCCACAACCATCCTCACACACTAATTCCAGGTGTTCAATATCTGGTGTTCTTCCAAACACCAATTAGGTTTTTTTTTCATTCTCCTTCTCCTCTTGCCAGAAAAATTCTAGCAGCAATTGTTATCAGCCCATCACCATAAATCTAGTGCCTACATGCTCCCACACCATGGATTTAGTAGTGGCCATCTACTGACCATCTGTAATGGTATGTGAGAATGACCTTGGGAGACAGGGCAAAGAGACGCAACCAAGGAACGGTCAGATAAAAGGCAGCTGAACATGCAGCAGGAATGTGGCGATCAGGGGCATGAGGCTCAGAAGAGACCCTCCCTAGTTTCTTGGGCTGTAAAGGAGACGGGGGAGGAATGTACTTTCAGACTTGCAAGGTTCTTTTAATGTAGCTTTATAATAAGGTAGAATTAGCTCATATAGTTGTGTTTCCTGTCTGGTCTACCTTGTAAGGCTGACACCATCACTCCATCCCAACTGCAAGGAGTCCTTCCAATGGGAGCCATTGCAGTTGTGACAAGTAGATATTCAGCAGCATCTGCTCAAGTTGCTCCACCAATGCATGTAATTGCACAGCATACCTATCACTCCTGCCTATCACGCATGCCACTCAAATTGTCCCTCATATTGCTTCAGTCTCTAGAAGCTGTGACAATCCAGCTTCTCTCAGTTATCTTAAGCCTATTGCCCATCAACCAGTTGTCTTTTTTCTGCCTCCACCTTCTGCATCACACCTTATCATCTTCTCAAATTCTGCCTCACATATCTCCTCTCTTTCATTTCTATCATGTGGTTTCAGCAGCACTAATTTCATCTCCACTCTCCTCTCACTTTGTCTTCCAATATAAATGCTTCCCCTGTCAGTGACATCTTTAAAAAACGTGTTAAAGACTGTGAATAGATTTCTATCCATACTTTAAGAATGCTTCTGGCACACTGGCTAAGCTCAATGTCATTCCTTTTGTTCAGAGCGCACTGCACTGAAGGTATAGCTACATAGAACAATATTACCAGTCCTTAATTGTCTTATGTTACAATTAGAAACTGAAAGCATTTTCTTAAATTTCACAGTATAAAATGCATATGTAGACCAAGCTTCCTCAGTCTTGTCTCAGTGTTGAGACTGTAATTCCCAGAATTCCACTCCACTTTATTGAAGAGCACCAGGTTGGTTAAGGCTGATCTACAATTTACTTGTTCTTTGGTACTATGGATTGTAGCAAGGATAATCTTATAATCTGTCACCTCAGGCCATTGCTTTAGGTCATCTTCGAAAAAGGATTTTCATCCACATAAATAAGAAGTGTACGAATGCATATGGTGCCAACAAAAATTGTGTAATAAAGTGTCATTCCCTCAGCAGTGAAACTGAAGGGATAAAATGAAAAAGTTGTGCAGCAACTGAAAAAAATGGAATGAAGGACCTGAAGTTAGAGAAATCAATCTATTATTCTTCTATTTCCTACTCTTCCTTTGACCTAAATTTTAGAAAGGCTCCAGCTTAGCATGTCTCCCCAGAGAACACACTCTTTTTAAAAAAATAAGTCGGCTCAAATTACTCATTTTCTCATAATATAAATCAATTTTTCAGCTGTAGGCAAGCTCATAAATCCAGTTGACATATGAGTAGCCAAGGTTTGATCAGTCTAGGTTTATTAGAATCATCTGATAGATATGCAGCCCAGTCCAAAAAAGTTTAAAATATCATTTTTAGCCTAAGTTCTTTTAGACAGTGCTATAATAAGGCTTAGTTTCTAGGAATAATAAACACTGAAATAAATGATATTATAAATGTTTTTATGTCCAGAAAAGGTAACTTAGGTTTACTTTTTAATGTGCAGACATTTATGGGAAACCATGCCAAGTTAAATGCTTTTGCCTTTTCTATGCCAAATAATGCCAAACTAGTCCATTATTTTGTATCTCAAAGGAGTTAATCAGCTGCATCAGGCATCTATACAAACAGGACAGGAGAACGATCCTTTCTCTGATGCGTCTCAGTAGTCGGTATTTATGTAAGGCGTGCTGCCTGTGATTCAAGATGTAATGTTCAGCCACCAAATGATCATTTATAGTCCATTCCTCTGTGACTTTGTCAATACCTTAGAAATTAGCACCCTCACTGTATTGCTGAAGCTTATAGATCCATATAAGTGCTTTCACATATTTCTTATATTAAGAATAAGTTACTTTCTGTAGGGTCCTTGGGTGTACAGTACTGTTGTGTGGTATCTACAGAGAGGTATCATTCACTTTAAAACCACATATTTCAGAAGGCTAAAAAAAAGAGACATCTGCTTCTCTCTTTTTTTTCATAAGTTTTATTGAATTTTAAAATACATATTAAAAGTTAATACAAAGAAAGAAGTTCATTGGCGATCACTCGTAGCCGAGTAAGATTGTCTTCCAAAGGTAAAATTTTAACGGTGAATCTGTAAGTGGCTATAAAGGCCAATTCTGGATCCGCACAACCTCCCGCAATGAGGGCATAGGTTTCCGGGTGGGAGACGGTCATGATGAGGGTTTGCCTGACGTGCCTTCCATTTAGCTCTTTTCTCCTTTTCGCCCTGTACTCGTGCTTCTTCAAAGTCCATAGTGCCATTAATAAAGGATGACCTCCAATTGAAACGCTCATGAGTTAGGGCTTCCCAGTTCTCAATGCTGATATTACATTTTTTAAAATTAGCTTTGAGAGTATCTTTGAATCTCTTTTGCTGTCCACCAATATTCCATTTTCCATTCTTAAGTTGGGAGTAACGTAGCTGCTTTGGAAGACGATGGTCAGGCATTCGAACAACATGACCGGTCCAGCGAAGTTGATGTTGGATGATCATTGTTTCAATGCTGGTGGTTTTCGCTTCTTCTAATACGCTAACATTAGTCCGCCTATCTTCCCAAGTAATTTGCAGAATTTTTCGGAGGCAGCGTTGATGGAATCTTTCAAGAAGTTGGAGGTGGCGTTTGTAGAGGGTCCATGTTTCACAGGCGTACAGAAGGGTTGATAGTACAATGGCTTTGTAAACAAGCATTTTGGTCTCCCTGCGAATGTCCCGATCCTCAAACACTCTACGCTTCATTCAGGAGAAAGCTACACTCACAGAGCTCAGGCGATGCTGAATTTCAGCGTCGATGTCGGCTTTTGTAGATAGATAGCTGCCGAGATAAGAAAAGTGATCAACATTTTCTAGTGACACACCTTTAAGCTGGATTGATGGCGCTGCAGAGGGATTGGTTCGAACTTGCTGGTAAAGCACTTTGGTTTTTTTAATGTTAATCGAGAGGCCGAGCTTTTCATATGCTTCTGTAAAGATGTTTAGGATAGTTTGAAGATCTTCCTCGGAGTGTGCACAGACTACGTTATCATCAGCATATTGAAGTTCTATAACAGAAGTTGCAATTACCTTATTTTTTGCTTTCAGCCTACTAAGATTAAAAAGCTTTCCATCTGTTCGATATATAATTTCTACACCAGTAGGAAGTTTCTCTTCAACAAGGTGCATAATCATAGCGATTAAGATAGTGAATAAGGTTGGAGCAATAACACATCCCTGTTTAACGCCGGATTCCACTTTAAATGGATCGCTTTGAGAGCCATTGTTATTCAGGATTGTTGCCATCATGTCGTCATGGAGTAACCGCAAGATGTTCACAAGTTTATTAGGGCATCCGATTTTTAGAAGGATGGTCCAGAGAGCAGTACGATTTACAGTATCAAAAGCTTTAGTCAGATCAATAAACGCCATGTACAGAGGGCGGTTTTGCTCCTTGCATTTTTCTTGAAGCTGTCGTGCAGTGAAAATCATATCCACTGTTCCCCTGGAAGGGCAGAAGCCATTTTGCGTTTCAGGGAGGATGTCTTCTGATACAGATAGGAGACGGTTTGCGATGATCTTTGCCAGGATTTTGCCTGCTGTGGCTAGAAGGGAAATGCCTCGATAGTTTCCACAGTCTGTTCTATCACCCTTTTTAAAGAGAGTGATAATTATGGCATCCCTAAAGTCTGCTGGAATCTCCTCCCTCATCCAGATTTTTTCAATGAGCTTATGAAGTTGTTGTGTAAGTTCAGGCCCGCCTTCTTTAAAGACTTCAGCAGGAATCCCATCAGGTCCACTAGCTTTGTTATTTTTCATTTGTTTAGTGGCTTTACTGACTTCCTCCAAACTAGGGGGTACTGCAAGCTCATTTCTTATTTGTTTTTGCGGGATTTGCAAGAAGACTTCATCAGCCACAGTAGAGTGACATTTAAGGAGATTGTAGTAATGCTCTTTCCAGCGCAGTGCAATAGACTCTTTGTCCTTTAGAAGTTTAGCACCATCTACTGAGCGTAAGGGATTTGTACCATAGTTTGTTGGTCCACAGATGGCCTTTATGGCTTTAAAAAAGCCCCGTGCATCATGAGCATCTGCAAAATGTTGGGTTTCTTGGGCTTTTTTTATCCACCATATGTTCTTAAGTTCTCTAGTTCTTCTTTGGACTTCTGCCTTTGCACTGGCGTAGATTTTTTTCTTAACGGCACAGTTAATATCTTTTTGCCATATCTGGAAGGCTTTCCTTTTCTTGTCAATAATATGTTCAATCTCACTATCGTTCTCATCAAACCAGTCCTGATGTCTCTTAGTCTGGTATCCGATAGTTTGTTCACAGGCTGAAATAACAGAAGTCTTCAATTTAATCCAGTGTTCCTCAACATTTTCAGGAAGTTCCATAGGCAGATGTTCCTTGAGAGCTGATTGAAAGCAAGCTTGTTTAATAGGATCTTGAAGGGCCAGTGTATTCATTTTACGCCTTGGTTTTCTTCCTTGGAGCCTACGATGAGGGACAATCTTTATGGCCATCGTGGATCGAATTAATCGATGGTCTGTCCAGCAGTCATCGGCGCTTGTCATGGCTCTGGTGAGAAGTACATCACGGCGATCTCTAGCACGGACAATTACATAATCTAAAAGATGCCAGTGCTTCGACCGTGGGTGCTTCCATGATGTTTTAAATTTATTTTTCTGGCGAAAGAGTGTGTTAGTAATGACAAGGTTATGCTCTGCACACTTAGTCAGAAGTAAGTTTCCATTCGTGTTGCTGTTGTCAACTCCTTCTTTCCCAATGATCCCTGGCCACAAATCAAAATCACGCCCAACTCTTGCATTGAAATCGCCCAGGAGGATAATTTTATCCTCCTTTGGTATCTCTGATAAGATGGTGTCCAGCTGGGTATAAAATTTTTCCTTGATATCCTCATCTGCATCTAGTGTTGGTGCGTAAGCACTTAGGATAGTTGCCTGTTGGTTTTTGGCGAGTTTTATTCGGAGAGTTGAGAGTCGTTCGTTAATCCCAGTAGGAACTTCTGACAAGAGCTTCACAATGTCGTTTTTGATAGCAAAGCCTACCCCATGTATTCGTCGTTCTTGTTCAGGCAGTCCTTTCCAAAAGAAGGTATAACCTCCTTTTTCTTCCTTCAACTGTCCTTCTCCTACTCTTCGAGTTTCTTGGAGTGCTGCTATATCGATATTAAAACGTCTCAGCTCCCTTGCAATAATGGCAGTCCTACGTTCAGGTCGTTCACTATCCATATTGTCTTGCAGGGTCCGTATATTCCATGTTCCAATATTCATGTGTTTTTTACGACCGCTAGATGGTGACCCCACTGGTCGCGGTAATCCAGTCAGGGAGAAAATGAGGCAGACTATGTTTAGGGCACCTTTTCTAGCCCCCTCCCCATATGGGGTGAGCAGAGTGGATCCTAAATAGGGCTGCTCAGTCGTGGATACAGCTGCCGAACTACTCAACTGCCTCGATCCTTGAGTCAGGGCGACTGAATCCGTATCCACCGCCCATGTGCTGGTCCATGACTAGGAGCTTCCGGATTTCACAGTCCTGCCCCCGTTGCCATTTGTCAGTCGCCATGGGACTTTTGGTTGTTTTGGGTTTGGTGTGGTTGGAAGACGCCTGTGCGTGAATTTGTTTTATGTGTGGAGATCGGTGCACAACGATCAGCACACAACCTTCACAGAAAAAGGCTCTAATCCAATGGCATGGATACCATGACGATTGGTGACCTTTTGTCTGCTGCAGCCTTCATCCGCCTTCGCAGCCGTTGTAACAATACACCTTGTTATCTTCCGCCTGTTCTGCCGTTGAGGACTTTCTTGGATCGTTCTTTTTCTGGTTCCTCCCCCTGGACCTTACCGCCATGGGTGACCCTGCCAGGAGTACATGACTCCCGACGGCTTCGCTCACAGGGTTCATTGGGAACACACAAGCCCACTCACCACAACAAGGTGACGATCCAGCGAGTGAGAAAGAAAGAAGTAGAAATACAAAGTAAGAAAAAAGGAAAGAAAAAGTGAAGTCAAAAAAATAACAAACAAAGAAAATATAGAAAATAGATGTCCTCCAATTTATCCTTGAACTTTAAGTATGATAATTAACTTTAAATGTTAGTCCTTCATACAATACACAGGAACTTTTCTTTGTCATATACCCTATGATTTCTATAATCCAATCTTCTGTTCTTCATATAGGTTTCACCTTTCTTGATGTCTTCCAACAATCCATCTCTGGTTTCTACTCCTTGGAATAGTAATCAAATGTTCATTGCTGCATCAATTAAATGTTTTCCATTTGCTCTTTCCATTTTTACATCTATATTTATATCTTCAATAAAATCCAATTAGTGTAACAAATAAAGGCCTTATCTACTTCTAATATAATACAGTATATTCTGTTCATATTATGACTATATATTCCATTAATACATAACCTAACATATTACATAACATAATACATAATATAGCAAGAATACAAAACCTAACATAACATATAACCTAATACATAATATACCAATTCTTATAATAGTCATACAACATATTCATACATAATATCATCCTGTAATAACCTTCATTCTAATTCCATCTCATCATCTCATTGTCTTCTCATAAATGTATCTCCAGAAAGAGTAATCTATAATATCAACTTATATTTATATTTATAATCTTGTATCTTACACTTAAAGTATCATATTTTTATGCATCCATAGAGTTTCTCATATCTGCTCTCACTCTGTGTACAATCCAGATCCGCGTTTTCATTAACCTTGTGTCCCAGATCAACATCAATAAATCTCCTGTTTAGGTTATACCAAGATCACAATATGCAACTTGTTTTATTCTGTAACTCATGTGGGATGTCAAAATGTTTATTTTACCATATCTATCAATTTGCATGTTAAAATCTTCCTGTCTCAGCTGCCCCAATGTGTTTGTGCCCAAACGTTTAATAGACCACTTCCTGTAAAATATCATAATCTTCTTCTGTACCAATACATTCAAAATCCTCTTTCCCTGTTTCTCTACTGGTTCGAGAGATCTTCCCTCTGTTTCTAAATCTGTCCCTTGTATCTTCTGTTCCTGAGCCACCAAAACTATTAATATACGTTCTATGGATTTCCTAATTTGCAAAAAAGCTTCACTGATTTCTTTCTTAAAATCCTGAAGTGCTGTAAGAAATGCCATTCTCACCTACACCCCCCTTTTCAAGCCGTAATTAGCTGTTGTAGTCAAAACAAGAATTTTCCCAGGGAGCAGGGAACAGCTGGTCTATTGTTATCAGCGATGTCTGTTTCTTTAAGTGAAGAAAACTTTTAAAATAAAAGATGAAAAATTCCACAGAGCAGTATTTCAAACAGTTTATAAAAGGAAAAATAAAAATAAATTCCAAGTGAGACAAAGTCCGTTCTAAAAAAAAGTAGAAAAATAAGAAGGAAAAGAGGCACACATTCTCTATACTTTATTCTTTATTCTTCTTTATTCTTCAGGCTGCAAGCTGCTTAACCCAAACAAACAATTTCTCAAAAGTCAGTTTGTCGAGTGAAAAATACCAACAAAGTCTCTTAAGTCCCAATTTCTCTGATACAAAAGAAAGGCAAAAAAAATACAAACTTGTTCATTATGTTGCCAAAATAAAATCTATCAAACTTCCACCAAAATTAATTATAGCAAAGAAAACACAAAATTAGCCAACATTTTAAGCGAAGTCCAAAGATAAATTTTAGATAATAAAAATGTTCTAATCTAAAAAAGAAAACTAATATAAAGTGATCTAAAATCTGGCTGTAGCTCTTGTGTCTCCCAAAGAGACTTACGTTCCCTGCAGAGCTAGGATCCTCCTTCGGCCATTCCACTGCATTCACCCCCGTTCTTCTCCGTGGTGGAAACAACAAAGAAAAACAGGAGTGGGCAATTCCAATGGCTCTGTGAGCAATCTTCTGGTTCCCCCCTCTCCAGGGGGAAGCTTCAGTGGTCTTACAAATTCTGTAGACCCCTGCAAACAAGGTAGAAAGTCAGCCAGGTCTCAGAGCTCTGAGAAACTCTGACTTGTCGAGCTGCCAGCCAGGCTTGGAGTCGAGACATCTGCTTCTCATGCAGCAGTTTGCACCTTACTCAAGCAAAATCAGTTTTGAAATTTTCTCAGATCACCTGATACCTGCATCCTATTAGAAGTGACACATAAAAACACCTTCAACATGCCAAATTTAGTTCTGTGTGAACAGCTGAACAGCCATCAGAGGAAAATGGTTAAATCGTTGCTTCCCTGTGGGCATTTGCAGATGATTCTAACTGCAAGAACATGAAGAGCTGTTTCATCACTGGTATTCTCCAATAGGATTCCTGTAGGAAGCTCTTAAGTGCCCTGATTCTATGAGCAATTAGGTTTGTTTGGATTTGGTACACCCAAGAAGGAATATAGGAAGATGGCACACAGACAACCAATTTAAGCTTCTGAGTTTATAAATGCATGTGTCATTCATGCAATTGACCATTGTTTATTTATTTTTTTTCCATTTTTAAACCTTTTCAGTCATATAATGTTTGGAACAATTTATCTTAAATGTTAAGACTATTTCCCACTCAGCCACCCCAATATATATTTTAGCTAAGACCTTTATATCCTTTTTAATGTACCTCTTAAAGGTGTCTAGTTTGCCACTGCAGGAGACTCTCTCTCTCTTTCTCTCTCTCCTATACATATACATATACATATACATATACATATACATATACATATACATATACATATACATATACATATACATATACATATACATATACACATACACATACACACACACACACACACACACACACACACACACACACTACATATATATACTGTTTATATATAGAGAGAGACTCTCCTGCAGTGGCAAACTAGACATGTCTGTATGTCTGTGTGTGTGTGTGTGTGTGTATATGTATATGTATATGTACATACAGTATATATACAGATATATATACAGATATATACATACATACATATACATATACATATACATATACATATACATATACATATACAGTATATATATATATATACACACAGTATATATATACACAGTATATATATACACAGTATATATACAGAGTATATACACAGTATACACACACACACACACACACACACACACACACACGATTCTAGGACATTAGTGGTGATGAATTCTCAGTGGTTATATGAAGTGGTATATCCACCACTTACCTGCCTCCTTCCTTAGAGCTGGAGAACCTATGAAGTTTCTACAGGCAAAATGGTTTCTCTGGTAGCACAAGTGCAAGCTTTTCTTGCTGCATAACAATGTATGTACTGCAATGGAAAAAAATGGTGCATTGTGATCACTTGTGCAAATGATAAAAAACTGAAAGAACATTATTAAATATAAACAGTGGTTATCCAAGAAAAGTCAATCAATCACAATCATCTATCTTTACAGTAATTTGGACATGATATAGAATAGTGGGGAAGCAGAACTATAAAATACATATCAAGGGACATATGTATTTTACTGTCCACCAACAATAAAATATAATTCCTCATTTATATATTTAGGGAGGAATATAGGATTGGGGTCAAAGGCATCTTAAAAACCTTACAATCCAGTATTTGATCTATACATCTCTTCCAGTATCTTAATAATATCATATAGCAACAGCATCTCTTAACAGCATCTCCAGATGTCTTCCTACATTTTTTTTAGCATGGACTTTGTGCCAAAAGAAGAGAGAGAACTGTTTTTACTTAACAAGTAAAAAGTATGATTTTACTTAACAAGTAGAAAAGAATAAATTAAAATGTTTATTAAATCATGTTATTATTGAAAATATTTCTTTAGTACACATGCATTTGAAAAAATATATAAATCAAATTATAATTCACTAGGGACAAAACTAACCTATAAGTTCTGATGTGCAGCCTTGGATATTAAGGCACAAAAATTTCTGTATAACCCAACAACCTGTGATATGATCTGCAAAGTACTATAGCATAGTGGAAACCATACAACAGCCTACTTATTATGGAAAACTCTTTGTATTCCTCACTTTAGATCACATACGTTGAATGTTGGTAGCTTTACAAACATTATTGTGTGGCATGTTTTTATACAATAAATACAATAAACACCTATTTTATAATTTTGGCCAATGAACAAATACATATAATGCTGAGTATTTATAGTTAAAATCTCCCCTTATGACCATCACAATTCAGAGGAACCTCTTTTTTCATGATTTATGTGCCACTTGCTACGTATTGAATTACAAAACATTGAGTAAGTATGGTAAGGGCGAACCTGTGGAGTGCTGTCTCCATACTTTAAAAAAGCGTATTAGTCCCATTCAGTCATTACAACTCACAAGAAAGATAAGAAGCCTTAGCTCTCCAGAAGTCATGCTCAGACATCAGATATATGAGAAATGTCCATGTGTAGAGCATGATTTTTTGCACTGTGGAAATGTTCATGCTTACAGAACAATTCCACCCCAGCTCTAAAACCAAGGGCAACCAACTATCTAATCTGATCTTCTATTGCTTGCCCACCATAAAGGCAAGCAGGGAGGTTTTTGACTACTCCAACCCATCACTGCTGGTCAGTGATGGGCTCAAGGGACATATCCACACATATCTTCATGCCTCAAGGCCCTCTGAAATGGGATGCTTGCACATTGTGCCCAGACCAAATAGCCAAAATATTATTTGTTTGTTGTATTTATATACCAATTGACTTAAAAAAAAATACTCCCAGCAGTTTACATCAGAAAATAACCGTCGAACATCATAGTTGAATAAAGTAGGTGAAAAACCTGAGTCCAATGCCAATCAGGGCAGTTCAGAACATTTCTACTCCAACGGTAAGAAGTGACTAGCTATACTTTACAAAGGGAAGGAGGGTGGGTTGCCATGCACAGCCTTTATTTCCCAACAGACTTCTTGGCATCTTGTGTTTCCTTATAACCAAAGAAACAGGGAGACAATATTACCCTTTTGGAAAGCAGAAGAAGCAACTGGGTTTTTAAATTAATGCTTTTAAAGGAACATCAAGGCATTAACAATGCAATCATTCATTTCTGAGTTGTGGTTTGGGGCCATAAGCAGACTTGATCATTTCTCCCACCAGTGTCAATTGTAGCTGTCCTTCTTTTCTGATAGCATGGCAGTCTGAAGACAATTACTAGCCGTAAGGAGTTAAATTCCGATTGCAAAATGGTTATTTTTTTCTGCTCACTTGTCAGACCTCCTTGGGAGATAATGAATTGACATCATTAATGTGCCAGGCTAAAAGTGTTGGGAGGATGTTCAAGGTTAACATGACGTTTTGTGGTGTCAATTGGGTTGATGTTCTTGTACTGATGGAGCGCATTATTCTCATAAAGTAAGCGGCCAGTGTGGAATGGTTTTACCTTAATGGGAATATGCTTATATAGTAAATAGTGCAACTGAAAATAGTTGCAGATAGATATAACAGCTGGGTAATTCAACATGCAAGGAGCAGTGAGCATCCACTCCTTTTCTTAAGTTACTTCGTGAAGACAGCGATACTGCTTGTCATAGGTTCAGAAAACTTGTTGGCAGCGGGGAGTTTTTGCATAATGCAAAAGGTTTTATTTGAACTGGAATTCTGCTCTATCAAGTCCCAGCTCATGCTGAAGTCTTAATTTGTATGTGAACATTTTCCAGTGCAGATAATCATGCTGTACCTATGGACAACTGCCTCTTCAGTGACATTGCCAAAATGATTTGGAGAAAGTATGAGCAGTCCATTACTTCTGATATGTTGAATTCTAGATAGGAATATATCACTCCCAGCTGTGGTCATTAAGCAATCTCCCAGGTCATTAAGCGGATGGAGCGAAAGAGCTGCATGCTAGAACCTCCCCTCTGCACAGAGGGGAGGGGAAACCCTTCGGCAGGCTGAACTTAGCTTTCTTGGCAAGGTTTTTCGGAAGTGGTTTGCCCTTGCCTCCTTCTTAGGGCTGAGAGAAAGTGACTGGCCCAAGGTCACCTGGCTGACTTCATGCCCAAGGTGGGACGAACTCACAATCTCCTGGTTTCTAGCCCAGTGCCTTAACCACTACACCAAACTGGTTCTGCATTGTACATACATAGCGCCAGTTGACTGAATAAATAATAATTATAATCCTTACATCATTTTAAGCGTAAGTTTCTACGATTAGTTTCTTTAATTAATATCAACAGTCATTAATATTAAAAGTTTCTCCTATTCAGTTATTAAAGTTTAGTTTTTCCAAAGAATTATATATTCAATTAGTGTCACTCCATTAAACAGTTCAGTGAAATAATATGATTAGCTTTTGCATCATTATGAAGGAATAGAATGAAGAGCATGATCAAAACAATAGATGAGTTCAGTACATAATTACAAGACTACTGGATCAATATATTATGAGTAACAATTATATTAATCAAATAATTTTGCATACAAGAGAAAAACTATTTTATCACTTTCAGGAAGGAGAAAGGGAGAAAAACAGATAAATAAATAATTTAAAAGTAATTATATGTAAATGAGACTGGAGAAAGAAAAGATTTTATTCACTGAAGCCAGTGTTTGCAACAATTTGCTATAGGATTTCTCATTGTCTTCCACCATTATATCTGTGGTAGGAGCATAAAAACATCTCACTGGATATCCACTAATTCTAATAGATATGATCCTGCCATTTATTAGATTTTACCTGAGTACATTTATACCTATTTATTTATTTATTTTTCAAATTTTGCCACCGCCCATCTCCCCCCAGAAGAGGCACTCTGGGCGGTTTACAATAAAGCTAACAAGTTAAAAACAATAGCCATAAATAGTATATAAAATATAAATACAAATACAACATGTAAATATAAAATAAAAAATAAAATCCAGATGGCAATAAAAGATTGAGTTCAGTTTGTATATATGTGAGGAACATTCTAAGGCACCAGCCATCCCCAGGAATAACTACTCCCCTCCCCGCCCCAAGCACGGTGGCAGAGCCAGGTCTTCAGGGTCTTCCGGAAGGTCAGGAGCAATGGGGCTCGCCTCACCTCCGGGGGCAGAATGTTCCAAAGGGCAGGAGCCACTGTAGAGAAGGCCTGCTTTCTGGACCCCATCAAATGGAATTTGCCCAGTGGTTTCATGTAGATGTTGAAGAGGTGTAGAGAGAGAACCGAACCCTGCGGCACCCCTCAAAGGAAGGGCCAAGGGTTGGATCTCTTGCTCCCTATCACCACTGATTGGGACCGGCCCTGGAGGAAGGAGGTGAATCAGTGCAAACCCACACTGCCCATCCCCAACTCCCTGAGCCGCCCCAAAAGGATACCATGGTATCTTGGAAAGATAGGTATGGCTAAGATGATGTCTTTAAACTTAGGCTCACAGAATTGATTGGCTATAGATTCTAGCAGAAAATACTTCTTTACACATTCGGTACATGGGATTGATGTGATTTAGTAATATACTGTAGGATTATTAGGCCCAAAATCAATATGATACTTTCACGTTCAAAACATTCTGCTTCTGAAAACTAGTTCTGTAGTTTACCCTCTTTTGACTCTTCATGATCTGATGGATATGATTGCTCCAGGACTGTCAGTAACTGCTTGTGAGTTCTACACTTATGCTTGTATAATAAAGAACTCTAAGGCTAAAATGTGGAAAGCTATTTCTTTCATTTCTATTTGTAGCTTCATAGAAGCATCTATTGGTCATTAATGGAAATAAATTAGTAGATAGAATATTGGTGTGATGTAAGGCTGACTTCAACATTAGGCAGAGTGAGGTAGCTATCTCAAGTGGCAAATATTGAGGGATGCTGGTGAGTGACCAGTATATTGCATTGCCTGCCCAGTGTCTACTGAACTAGCCTTCAAATGAAGTATAAATGGTACCCCATTATTAATGTTAGGATAAGATTGCACTGTTGGTCTGTACTTACTTACTTACTTACTTACTTACTTACTTACTTACTTACTTACTTACTGGAGGAACAGAAAGAAAACCTAGATCTAGCCTTAAGCTGTCAACAAATGAATGATATCGAAAAGAATCTTTCTAGAAAAGTTAAAATGAGAGTATTTACATGACCAGTGAGGACGCAATTTTAAACCTATTCCACTGTGGCATCAGCATTATCATCTGAATGCATCCTAAAATACTTGACTTTTTCAATAATAGTAGACACTGAGAATAACAGAATGTGTTCTCCAGGAAAAAAGATTACCCAGTCTATGCATTTATCCATTGAGTGGCAGTGAAGCCAAAGAATTTCCTTCAGTTGAAACTAAATTGGAACTGGGACTACATAAAGAAGCAAGCACTTACTGTATATTGGTAATGAAATCTGTATTCCTGACAGCTGAGCCACAAACTGGACTGGTGTATACTTTCCACTAGTATTACCCATGTGCTACCAGTGTGTGCCAAAAATCACAACTCTTTCTTCAAAAAGAACCACCCAGTCAGTCAGAGGGGACCCAAATCTTCTGTTTATTTGTAGTACAGAGCTCTATGGACTGCTTCTTAGTTGATGAAACTAAGGCTGTGTGCCAAGAAGCAGTTCTTCCCATCATTACCATTTCAGTTTCGCGTGCCTGTTTATGACCTAAATGGCACAATCATATACTTAACAAGTTTCAAAAGAAGAAGATTGTTTCCTCACGGTGGATGCAGATAGAGAAAATCCAGTTGTGAATAAAATATTCCAGTGTTCTGGTTTTTAAACTTCAGAGGCCAGCAACAGTTGGTTGCTATGCTGCAGAATATACATAGTCTTACATATCTTTAACACAGACCTGGCAAATCTCATTCAACAAAATGCATAAATGCACTTTTTTCAGTAAAAATAGTTGTGCGTGAACTGAACAAGGAAATTTCTAATATTCCTCCCCTACCCTACCCTACCCTACCCTACCCTACCCTACCCTACCCTATCCTATCCTATCCTATCCTATCCTATCCTATCCTTTATTGATGATATTTTTAACTTGCATAATCAATGGGTTTTCTGGCAAGATATAAGGTAGGTCTGTTCATCTTTCAAAATTATTCAGAAGAGATGTTTGAAAATATACGGATATAGAAGTTCACCGCCACTTTAAAGCAGCCACATCTTTTTTCAGGCCTCCATACAAGATTGTTATGATTGTTTTAATGACATACATTAAAAATACAAAACAATTAAAACAATAAAATACATTAGGGTGAGTCGATTTTGGAAAACGGATTTCATTATTATTTTAATTTTTTGGATAGGTAAGGAAAAGAGTAAACAGTTTATATTATCAGATTATATTACTCAAGGTATGAGGAAGGATTTGGAGTCTGTTTTTAAAATGAGTTTTGGAAGAGAATTTTAAAAAATTCTCCAGATTTTTTAAAGCCTATTTTAAGCCAAACAGACAATTTTACTTTGCTTCCTGTCAACAATTAGTGGAAAATCATGCCTCTGTGGAAAATTGCCATCAAATTTGCATGGTCTAGAAGTAAAATATACTGGATAGGGAGGGAAATATGAAATCCTTCTCCTTTGTTCTACATGTACATTTTTTTTGAAATCTGTATTCTGACTCAACCTGTATTATTAAACATTTTCCAGAAAGTGATAGTGTGTTCTGGGATAGCTGAAGACACATCAAAAATTCAACGGTGATGACTTCACTACCTCAGAATTATTATTCAAAATGGAGGTGAGGTGCAATTGTTCTGGAGCTGAAAAAGTTAAAAGGTATACTGCAAATTAAATACTACAAAGGAACTCAGTGACTCAGGATATTCTTGAATGCAGAAATCCTGATTTTAATCCAGTTAAAGAATCTGGAGGCAGGCGATGGGAAGCAATTTCTGTCAGTACTCTACTAGGATAAATGACAAAATGTGATCTAACATAAGTCAGCTTCCCTTAATGCTGTGTTCAAATATTAAGACTTATATATTTAACATCCATACATATTTAACAGGGTATAAGCATCACTTAAGTCTTCTTCAGAGAGTAGACATGTATAGAATTGCTCTGCATATGTTACCTCAATGCTGGACTTAATTATTCAGAAAAGAGCAAAGATATAGGAAAAAACTAGGTACAAAATACCTAGTATTTATTATTTCATTTTTATGTTCATGTGATCAGTGGAATTAGATTTCAATTTAAAAAATGAATTGAAACACTTATACCTTACAGTTTATGCAACTGAAGCAATCAGTATTAATCAACGAATGTAAAGCAACTGTGAAATAGCTGTAGACAAATGGTGCTCCACTCACATAAACAAACTAAAGCTTTCTAATTTCTCAAATCCAATAAATTTAGCTGAAACACATACCAAGTATTTGTTATGTAAAGATATTATATACAGTGCCATTTGCATTGCATTGTGTTACATTACTATTTGATTGGCAGTAATGTCAACATTGCATCAGGTATCAAATACTAAATAAGTGTCACATTTGGTAAAGTCAGAGACTGCATTATTTCTTTTCAATATCCCATGAGAACTGTAAAAGACCACATTGCAATCAGATCCAAAGAAAATGAGCCAATTAACAACGTACATTGTAAGAGTGCAAAAAAACTTCATAGATTTCTGTTCTTGCTTTTATAGTGAGAACTGTCATTCTGAACGCTCACTGAATGTATAATCATAACATTATAAAATATTAACTTTTTGAGCTAGGCATCATAGATATGTCCCTGGGTACCTAACGGCAATAGGTACCACTTTGGTGGGAAAGTAACAGCGTTCCGTGTGCGTCACGCCGGCCACATGACCGTGGAAGCATCTTCGGACAGCGCTGGCTCTTCGGCTAACAAACGGAGATGAGCACCGGCCCCTAGAGTCGGACACGACTGCACAAATGTGCGGGGGGAACCTTTACCGTTACCTAACAGCAATCCTGCCCAGGAAGTTACAAAGCAAACTGCCAGTCTCTAACATCAGTATCTACATTAATGCTTCTGGGCCTCAAAATAGGCTTCTTATAAGATAAAAATGATGCTTGACCTCAGCTCTGGGCTTTGTTTGAAATTGTACTTACCTTTTCCCCCAAAAGAGAAGAATAATCTGGAAAGATACAGAACATTCTGTGAGGCTAAAGGAAATGGCAAAAGCAACATTTCCATTGTGACTTCTTATCAACAGATTTTTGTGACAGTCAAGTTTACCACAAAATCCATTTGTTAAGCCCTACACTATAGACATTTAAATACTTCACTGAGCCACAAGGGTTATATCTTGGTTAGCTTTCTAGCTTGCTTTTTGTCACATCTCACAGCAGACATGGCTCCACTTTCCAGATGCTTAACCCTTTATTCAGGATTTGGCTTACTTAGCAGAAGACTCACTGGCTTGACTCTGCAAGATTACACTCTTTATTGCAGATCAAAGTAAAGTCATATATACAAGGAATATTTGCCTGCTAGAGTACACAAAAATCAAAGTCATTTTATAGGTCTGCGTTCCTGGGTTTAAATTCTACTTTTTTTCTTCCCACCTTTCCAAGTCAATAGATATTTGGCCATTCTCTTGAAAGACTTGGACGGTATCAGAACCATGTTGATGCAACAGTTTTCTCTAGCATAGGAGCCACTGATTCATACCTCACCCCTTAAATTTTTCCTTTCCATTTTAATCCAAAACTTAGCTAATTCACTAGTGTCTTACAATACCAATATTAGAAAGGCTGTTGCGCAACTACTCTAGAAAGCTTGCTGCACTGCTGACTTTCTTATGCAATAGAAAATTCTTAATCAAGCTGACCCAAGATATAACTTTCTGTGACTTCTATGCACTGAATGTTTACCACACCTTGGAATAAGATGTAATACTTCTAATGAAATCAGGAAAACCATAAACACGATCTTTCTGAATCTCCATTTCTATAAACACACACAAATGAACATTTATTTCAGTCAACTCCTCTTTTTTGGCCTTGACTGAGGATAAGGTATCAGGACTGGCAACAGCTATAATGAATATTGTGATATGAAAGAAAATCTGATATCCAATAAAATCAAGAGAGCTGTACTACAGAAAAAAAATATAGGGTTGGATTTCCTTCTGGCTAGTACATTATAGGGCTGAATCATCAATACCATGGAAACGAGAAAACCAAACAATCTGTTTCTTCTTCTGTGTTCAGCCTTAATGTATTTTCATGCGGCCATTTTGGACATTTCAATTTGAGCTGACATACAGTACCAGATACATATGCATATACCTGCAAATATGAAAGGATATTTCCAAGTAGTGGTTTTGATTGAAGTTTAGTGAGAATTCCTTACTGTATGTTCTAGCTCATGTGTGCCAGGAACAACAATGCTTCCTCTTTTGTGCTCCATGCCTCACTGTCTAATATCAAAAGTTAAAGTAAGCATGAAGCAGGCAGGAATAATAGAATACAGTATGCATAAAAATTGTGAAGTTTGTGACATTTTTGAGTTGTACATATTTGAGGTTGTACCGAAACATTCTACCAAAAACATATGTTTTATGTAAACATATTCAGGCCAAGAACAACAGCAAGCTGCAACATAACAATATTTAAAAATACTAAATTAAAAAATACTATTAGTTACCTAACTATGCATTCTAATAAATGACTGTAATGCCAGTATACATCCATATGATCATACTTATAAAATACCAATACAAGTACATTTTCAGCATGTACCTAAACTGCAACAGTAATGATGCATGCTTACTTTCTTGGATGAAACCCCAACAGAGAAGGCTTTTTCTCTGGTTTACACCAAAACTGTATCCATAGGCTGACGGATGACAAAGAGTGTCCCTGATAGTTACAGCAGTGGGAAAGCCTTATAGGTTCATCAACCTGTCTTGGTAACAAACTGGTAGTCAATGCAACTATTTTAATATTGATGTAAGAAAATATCTCATGAGGCAGAGTTATATATGTTACCAAACCTTACCTCTCTTGCATGCCATTTCTCAACTTACTTATTCCTTAATAAGTTTTATTGCAAACTTATGGAGCACAGAGGTTATAGATATCTCTTTTGTCATTTAGCAATCGGTATAGTCAGGGTTCAAGCTACCCTAAGAATTTTCCATAAGTAGAGAAGGTTCCCCTCTTCAGAGTTTGCTCAACAATTCATGGAAAGATGTAAAAGTGAAAAGGAGGACATTCTGGAGTTGTTTCCCAGTATTCCATTCCAATCCACAATGGAGATAATTAAAGAGAAAAGTTTGTAGAGCATCACCAATTCAAAAGAGTTTCTGTTTCCTCTTCTTACATAATTCTTGCATTGACAGTTTATTAGCCAGACAGACTCAGAGATCTGTTCTGTTTTCATGACAGTATACCTTAAGTTAAATGGAATCAAAATACAACATATATAACAATATGATTTAACTGATCATAAATTCAAGAGAACATATATAAAAAATATACTGAGTTGGTTTTATCATCTGTTTCTTTTAAAGTCCTTTGCAGATGTACACATGTTTCAGAAAGCTCCTTGCCAGCTTGCTAATTTTCATCCACATGCACACATACAGTACAAAGCACATGTGAAAATAAAATATTTTATATATTGAAGAGAGCCAGCTGAAACTTTATAACAGCTTGGCACTGCAAATAATTATGCCTGTTGCTCGGTTGTAAGATCTGCAATCAGTTTAGAAATAATCATTGAGAAAACAAATTACCTCTTTATATTACATTTCCCTTCAAAAAGCCAGAACTTCAGATGCAATAGTTGGTGCCTCCAGCCTCCAATCATCTTGCAAAATTTACCTTTTCTTGGTTAATGAGAGTCCCCTGTTGGGGGAGATGGGCGGTGATAAATTTGAATTATAAATAAATAAATAATGCACATCACATTAATTTATGTGGTTATACTGAACTTCCATAATACAGTAAGTTGGATTATAGCTTTCAATACTATAACAGGAGAATGGCTTTTGGCCTTCATGCTGTCATTGTAATATTCTTAGAAGTGCTTTACTGGAAACAGTGCTGAATAAAATGGAGACAAATATCTTATTTCAGATAATAAATAGACAATAAAGCCAAGGTAATCAAATTCCCTACTTTATTTCCCTCTTACTTCAGATAATAAATAGACAATAAAGCCAAGGTAATCAAATTCCCTACTTTATTTCCCTCTTAATTAATCTCTTAAATGCCCCAGAAGATTCCCTATTTCAAAATCAATTCTCCAACCAGATTTTCCATTCCTTTCACCAAAGAAAAAATGTTTCCAGAATTTTCCAGTTTGCTTTGCTCCCTATAAAAGACAGAAATTCTTTTCAATTTAAATGGACCATGCGCAGTGTTTAAAATAGTCCTAATTTAATCTCTGATGCAGAAATGCCTTGAATGTCTTGATCAAAGAAAACTTCAGACATTAATTTCATTCTTGAATGGTTGATCTTCCACCACTGAATCCTTACCCCAGTGTATTCATGCATCAGTGCAGAAGAAGAGTATCATATGTTTCCTTCTCTGATCTATTGCTTTGTAATTATTCCCAGAAAAGGAAAAGTTACAAAGATGAATTCCTGTGAGTAAAAGGTCCATAAAATGATATGGAGTTGTGTTGCTCTGACAGCTTCTGTCAATAAAAGCTGCAGAAGGCGAGTTTTCTAAAAGGCTACTCAAGATAAGCTTCAGAACAGAAGCCTCTCTCAGGTCACTAGCATGCAATCCCAAACTGCAGACTTTATCTGGCATAAAGCAGATTAAAGCATTTTACACAACATAGTTTCCACAGAAGGCTGGACCCTGAAAAGGACAGCTTAGTTACTTTCTTTGCTTTGATTTACATTTGGACCTTTTGGCAAGAAATAATTTATTGATTATATCTTAAATGAGGAGAAAAAGAGCCATACCACTAAGTTTCTGTACATCCAACTGGGTTTCCATAACACTCAGCAGAGCTTTCAGTATTTTGCCAATGTTCATGTAATGTAGCTGATGTATATGAAACCCAATATTCCTTCCTATTCGGAGAAGAAAGTCTAATTTTTTCTAGTTATAGAAAATATTTACTTCCATTAGATCCCTTATTACCAAGTAAAGTAGAACTTACCTTTCACCTATCTTAAAAATTAATTTCAATTGTCATTTGTAATCTGACCAGTCAACACTTAATTTATCAGGAGATTCTAGGGATAAATTGACCCATGAATTTGAACTATATATAACGACATACTTAATGCCAGAAGTAAAACATTGCTGGAAAGCACACACTAATCTTAGGAGCATTAAGCCTGGTAGTTAAAGTAGTACTCAGCACATATTTGAAGTGCTTCCTATGTTAATAATAGTCTCTATGTTCCATTGCTGACCTTCATTGCTTAAGCTAATTTCTGGAGCTAAGTTTTAGTTAAGTAATAGCCTTAGTTTATATTTATTCCTTGGGCAGATTGACTAGAAGTAAATCTTAACATAATCCTAGATGCAATCCTAACTCTTATCACCTTTCCCTGCTGGGCTCCTCAATTAGGAAAAACAAAATAGAGGTCATGAACCAAGTTTTTTTTTTTACTAATACCTATAAGAATACAAGGCATCAAGATACCCAGGTATAGAATTCTGATCATCTCTAGAACAATACAGAATATTTTTTTGTTCCAAGGATGTCATTCCATTCTAGCAAATCTTCAACAGACCTTGTGTCGGAGATGGAAAGGATTACTATAAAGACAATACAGGATCAGTTCAAAGGTGGCCATGATTAACCCTAACCCTTAAATATATGCAGATATTACATCCACACTCCATTCTCACACATATCTCCATTTATTCACTGATTCAGACGTTCAGTATATTATCATGCATAACTTGCATTCATTCATTATGCCACTCACCCATGTATACACAACACCTATTTATGCATACTTACCATAATGTATCACACACACATAGAATCCTACCCCATGCCAGTCACATCTGATTCAACAGAGGTTTTCAGAGACTGAATTTGGAATCAGACCTTGAATGCTTTTTGATCTGCCAAACAAAGTTCACGATCTATTTCTGCTATTCAGCTCAATTCATTTAATATTTCGATAAAATGAATGGCCATCACGTAATAGTAATGCTTTGAAGATTGCCCTTCCTATCGTTAAAAGCTAATGACAAAGAGATATATCTTCTGTTGGAGGTGTGTTTTCTTGCACACACAGAGTAGCAGAAGCTTTAGCAGTACAGACCAATAAAGACGCCAGTCATTGTAGTAAATTAGTTGCAGTTACATTAGCTTCTCATTCAAACAGATAATATTTACAGTCCTCTTCCAGATCCCTGGAGGTATTACAATTCCACATACCAGATAGTAGTAACAAGTAAACAGAAACAGAGTAAGCAGAAAGGCAGGGCGGGCAGGCAGGCAAGCTCTTTTATACTCTTCAGCCTGGATCACATGCTGCCTGACCTTTCAAAGTTTACAGGTGATTACCCAATAAGGCTATATTGCTGTGACTTACTCCTCAAAAGAATAATGCACCAACATCTTCACCCCATTTAAGAAGCTATTATTCACTAACTTTTGAAATTACTTCTCTTTATGAAGAAGTTGCTTTTTCTAACTAGTATTGTATGGGTTTATGCCACATATGAATTATTTATTACCATTCTGGCAGGTCTGTACTATCCCTATTAGTGTAGGTCACAATGCTCTATGTTAGAACACGAGTATGGAATTTTGGCTCCATTCTCAGATATAATTTCCATTTCTGTGATGTTGATTTTAGGAAGGATATTTCCCTCAGCTAAACCACTTTTTTTGCCAGTGTTTTTATAGGCCTGAGGATGAAATTTTATGCCACATTTTCACCTGTTATTTCTTCCAGATTATATAGCATTACCTTCTCTAAGCAGCTTAGTTGGAGAAGGGTTCCAACAGCATGCTGCTCACTGAAAAAATTTACAAGTTGACCCTTTTATTAAAGAAAGGTTTGTTAGAGATAGTATCATACTTTTCCAAAGTTTCTAAAGGAAATGGAATAAATGAGCTTCCAGGGAAGAAATGGCAAACTGAAGACAGCTCCACGAAAAGCAGAGCCAACAATTGCAGTGGAATGGAAAGCCGGCAATAGACTGGCTCTTTGTAATTCCTTTCTGGGCAAGGAGAGGACTTGAGATCACCCACAAGTGCTCCAGACAGTTGTATCTCGCAAGGAGACTGCATGACAGCAGTCTTCATCGGATTTCGTCTCCCTGGGAGACAAGGGAATAGAATATTTTTGCTCAAACCAGGTCGGCATCTTCAACAAAGACACTAGGTTTGCATACTTCCTTGTCTAATCACAACAAGATATTGCTTGTTATCTGCTTTTCAGCTATTAGGAACCTTTCGATGAACAGGTTTTACTGCACCGGGTGAGTTTCCTTAGTGAAAGAAATTTTAAATACAAAATTAAATACAAGTTTAACTTAATTTTTTTTCTGAAATAAACAGCAAAAAAGTGATTAAAACTTTGAATTTAGAAGGTTACAAACAGACTAAGGGTCCAGATGGAATTGAAATAAGATTTTGGAATTAATTATAAGAATCCTTCCCATGGGAAAATGCTTTTGTTTTGAATACTCTTAAAAAAAACATGATAGGATGAGACTTTGAAGGTTGGACACTAGAGGGAACTAGAATGAACTAAAGATTATAATTAAAGGAGAAGAATACTTAAATTTGAATTTAACACTTAAATTTACTAACACAGAATGGAGCAAAATGTTTTAACATTCGACATATTGAAGAATATTTTTGAACAATGGACCCAGAAGTTAATTTTAAGAGTGTCTGCCTCTATATATAGACTGTGTTTCAAAAATGTTATGAAAGAGGAACAAATTTAATCTGACAAGATTGAGACTGATATGAAAGTGGATTTAAAAGTAACAGGCTACAAGGATTATATGGAAAAAAATGCTACATTGGACATACAAAGGAAACTGGCTGATGTCTTAATAATTAGAACGGATATACAAATAACAAACCAAGAGAGTGACCTGGATAATTTCCCTATATTGGATTTACAAAAGAGACTTGAAGAATTTTGTGAGAAAGGACAAAGAAAAATGAAAAGAAATCAAGTTCTAGGACATTATTTGAAGGGGCTAAAGACTCAAGATCATTAAAAGTAACAATATGGGAAGATATGGGAAGAAGAGATCATTTGTTGTATTTTAAGAGAAGGTGATAAGTTACTAAAATTGTTTATAATTGTTGTGATGAAGGGGGAAGTCATTTCTTTATATATTTCCTTTCTTTTTCTTTCCTGCATTCTTACTTTTTATTTCTTTTCTATTTTTATTTCTATTTTTTCATTTCTGCACCTTTTATTTTTTCTTTCTATTTTTTATTTTTTATTTTGTATTTAGTTTGTCTACACTTTCTATTTTTCATTTTTATTTTTTATTTTGTATTAGTTTTTATCTTTTTAATTTTTAATAGTAACTTAAAATTACTATTTAAAAAAAGGAAATAGAGTAAATGAAATGAATAGAGTATACTAAGTACATTATGTTAAGAAAAAAACATTTCAAAATGAAGGATGGCTTGCCTCTATTTTGTTCTACAGTGCTTATCTGGGAGTAATTTTTTGTTTAATCAATCAGATGAATATACTGCATAGTCATACAATTGTTGAAATCCAGTGGCTCAGCATCAGCATTTAGATCATACATGCCAAGACCCAACAGTGGCTGATATTCTTCACTATATTATGGTTGTCTTGCTTGGGTATGTTAATGCTACATTTTACTAAAAATATGTTATCCTTCTCTATAACATGTCATTTACTCTCATATATATTTATTTAGCATTTGAGCAATAAAAATAAGACTATTTAATTCCTAAAATCATGATTTGCCACATAAATCTTTGCTCTTGCTCATATCATAAATTTTTATTTCAGAAACCAACAAAGGACAGCATTCAAGGATCTCTATAAATACATACACATGTAATTCTAAATGTACCATGCAGTTTTCTTATTACTGTATTTGTTTTTGATTTCCTTCAATAGCTTTTTTGGGCTACATCAAAAGTTGTTGAAGCCCTTCAGATTTATAGGTATGTCCCAAGGGATTTTGGAAAAGCTGAAAAACTCCATGGTGCATGTACATTCCATGTTGCAACATCACCATCTGAAGTAATGCTGTGGCATTCTAAGCTTTCTGCTACAACTGCTAGGTTAGCCTTATAACATCTGGTACCATATAAATTTATCAGGTCAAGCTGTGAATTGTGAGACTGGACAAGGCTATCCATGCCACCTGCAATGCTAGATTCCTACAAGTAGTATAATAACAAATTACTGGGAGTGTAACTGTTACATAGCATAGTAAGATGCATCTATTCTGCTTGTCTTATACAGGATATTTACTTCTTACTATTTTGCATCCAATAGTATGCAACTTGCAAGAAAATAGGTAACTTTTTTTTATGATCAGCATTGCCAGCCACACCTTGTTTTCAATTCTTATTGTAGGAACAAACTGTGACACTAAAGTGATGCTGCATATACTGTACAGTATATACAGTATATACAATATATACAGTGTATGTATATAAATATAAATATAAATATAAATATAAATATAAATATAAATATAAATATAAATATAAATATAAATATAAATATAAATATAAATATGTAATTTATCTTGAATGGGTATAATGAAGATTGTTGTCAACAAAATAAATTCTATGTCTTATAAATATTTTTGGTGAAAGCAGACTAGTATGGCATTATCCCTGGAAACTATCATTAAAGGAAAAAGCATAAGCTACACTAACTGCAAAATGTAATTTTAGCTGAGATGTTCAGATATTACATGCTAAGTTTTTTAGGACTTGTTTTAGTAAAGGAGCTAAACAGCTGAACCAGATTCAGAAGTCATTCTAAGAATTTCTGTGTTATTCCATAATCATTGGCGATCACTCGTAGCCGAGTAAGATTGTCTTCCAAAGGTAAAATTTTAACGGTGGATCCGTAAGTGGCTATAAAGGCCAATTCTGGATCCGCACAACCTCCCACAATGAGGGCATAGGTTTCCGGGTGGGAGACGGTCATGATGAGGGTTTGCCTGACGTGCCTTCCTTTTAGCTCTTTTCTCCTTTTCGCCCTGTACTCGTGCTTCTTCAAAGTCCATAGCGCCATTAATAAAGGATGACCTCCAATTGAAACGCCCATGAGTTAGGGCTTCCCAGTAAGTTGGGAGTAAAGTAGCTGCTTTGGAAGACGATGGTCAGGCATTCAAACAACATGACCGGTCCAGTCTAGCCCCCTCCCCATATGGGGTGAGCAGAGTGGATCCTAAATAGGGCTGCTCAGTCGTGGATACAGCTGCCGAACTACTCAACTGCCTCGATCCTTGAGTCAGGGCGACTGAATCCGTATCCACCGCCCATGTGCTGGTCCATGACTAGGAGCTTCCAGATTTCACAGTCCTGCCCCCGTTGCCATTCGTCAATCGCCATGGGACTTTTGGTTGTTTTGGGTTTGGTGTGGTTGGAAGACGCCTGTGCGTGAATTTGTTTTATGTGTGGAGATCGGTGCACAACGATCAGCACACAACCTTCACAGAAAAAGGCTCTAATCCAATGGCATGGATACCATGACGATTGGTGACCTTTTGTCTGCTGCAGCCTTCATCCGCCTTCGCAGCCGTTGTAACAATACACCTTGTTATCTTCTGCCTGTTCTGCCGTTGAGGACTTTCTTGGATCGTTCTTTGTCTGGTTCCTCCCCCTGGACCTTACCGCCATGGGTGACCCTACCAGGAGTACATGACTCCCGACAGCTTCGCTCACAGGGTTCATTGGGAACACACAAGCCCACTCACCACAACAAGGTGACGATCCAGCGAGTGAGTATTCCATAATATTATTATATTATTATATTATATTATATTATATTATATTATATTATATTATATTATATTATAATTATATATATATATATATATATATATATATATATATATAATAACATTATTGCCAACCTAGCAATTCGAAAGCATGCAGATGCAAGTAGATTAATAGGTACCACTTCGGTGGGTAGGTAACAGCGTTCCACATGCATCATGCCGGCCACATGACCGTGGAAGCATCTTCGGACAACGCTGGCTCTTCGGCTAACAAACGGAGATGAGCACCGGCCCCTAGAGTTGGACACGACTGCACAAATGTGCAGGGGGAACCTTTACCTTTTTAAGCATTCTTTGTTGACAGAAATGTGATACAGAACACCCCCATTTCATGGACACTCTTGCTAATGAAAATCATTTGTTAAATAGTGTGCAAGAGATTGCCCTCAGTTTATCCTTGTGAGCACACCACACATATGCACTGTCATGACAGAGAGAAGTTTCATACTTAAGCTCTAGCACCATATAAAATTATACAGTTTCTCTATTAATAGATACTGTAATGTATTGTAACTGTTATAAACCCAGTGGGTTCCTATGTGGCATTGTTATGACCTGAACAATGTAGCCTGTGAGCTGCTATCTAACGTGAGCAATTTCTCTTAGGAGCTTTGTCAGTTTTATTGGCATGAAACTATTTAACCTGGATGTTCTGCAATCTGTGTGCATTAGATGTATGGTGCACTGGCAAGTATCTACATTCTGAGTGTTAATGTAAAACATATAGGATAGAGGCCAGATGTGAACATTATTAGGTCTTTCTTACATTTTCTTAAATGCCTCAATTTCTGCAAGATCTGCATTTATATGGTTATAAAGTTAATGCAGCCAACTTTACGAACACAAAAGTCTATTGAATATTTTTGGACACTCAGGAATACTCTCTAAAAGGATGAACAACTATGTTCTTGAGTATCGAGACTAGCATTAAATGAGCAGATTTTGCACTACAGGGCTCACTATCTGCAGATGGATACCACATGAGCAGGTGAAAAATGTGCTTGTGTGGCTGATACTGTTCTTGACGCAGGAGGGTTAACCTGGGCATCTGGTCTGCATTTGACTATTTTAAAATAGTAGTTATAACGAAATTTAAACAGGTGCAAGATCTTACATTTTTAAGGTGTAATAAAAGATTTGTTTCTCAAATCTTTTATTTCAAGATTTTTGTTTGAGTGGCTCAACTTTTTTGCCCTCTGTCATATTCTTTCCAGTTTTTGGTGCCATTTATGGATTCATTGGTAATGAAGGTGGTTATGATAGTAATAGCTACCACAAATATCTGTTGGTGTATTATTCCTTGAGGAGTAAGTCACAGCAATAAAACCTTGTTAGTTAAGCACCTGCAAACTTTAAAAGGTCAGGCAGTGACCAATTTACTTAAGCTTGGAAATATACAGAGAAAAAGATGGTAGTTTCCTGGTGAGCCAAAGTAATAAGATCAAGAGACTCCTAGAGGAGTTTAACATGCAGGAATATAAATCAGTCTTAACCCCTATGCTTCCTGAATTCCAGAAGGAGGTAGGAGAACTTGAGTTATCTGAGGCAGGTGGGTTTAGACCTGTGATTGGAAGTTTATTGTACATTGCAGATCATTGTCGCCCAGATATTTCTAATGCTGTTTCAATTTTAAGTAGACAAGTAGAAAAACCAACTTCTACTGGGAAAGCAGCATTGAAAAGACTGTTTAGGTATTTCCAAGGCACAAAGGATTACTGTCTGAGGCTTTCAGCCTCTGGGACAGAAGAATTACAAGCATATGCTGATTCAGACTGGGGAGCAAACCTCAGTGATCCTAAGTCAACTTCTGGAGCTATAATACACTATGCTGGCTCAACAATTGCCTGGCATTCTAGGAAACAGACACTTGTTGCTCTTTCTACAGCAGAAGCAGAATTTTATAGCCTAGCGCAAATCTGTAATGAGATTGTATGGTTTAAACAACTGTTAAAAGACATAGGCATGGAATTGCACCAGCCTGTAACTGTTTTTGAAGATAATCAGGCTTGTATTCATATGGCTCATTCTGAGGGTTGTAGGAACAGAACTAAACATATTGACATACGATACCATCATGTCAAGGATTCAATAGACAAAGGTGAAATCATGTTAAAGTATTGTGACTCAAAGTACATGACTGCTGATTTTCTAACAAAGCCCCTTGCTGCAGTAAAACACAAGGAGTTACTGAAAAAATTGGTTTGCGACTTACACCTCTAGCATAATAAGAGGAGCGTTAGCTCCTCTAGCATAATAAGAGGAGTGTATTATTCCTTGAGGAGTAAGTCACAGCAATAAAACCTTGATAGTTAACCACCTGCAAACTTTAATAGGTCAGGCACCACGTGATCTAGGTTGAAGAGCATAAAAGAACCTGCCTGCTCCTGCCCTGCTTCTGCTTTCTACACCCACTTGCTTCTATTCCTGCTTCCTTCCTACTACTTCTTATCTTTTCTGGTGTGTGGATTTGTAACACTGCCAGGGATCTGGAAGAGAACTGTAAATATTATCTGTTTGTATGGGTAACTAATACAACTGCAACTGATTTATTACAATGACTGGCATCATTTATTGGTCTCTAATGCCAAGCACTTTCTTAAACTCTGCATATGCAAGAAAACACACACACCAACAATATCTTTCATACATTTTACTAGATGTCGCATGTTATAGCTTGAAACATGTTCTGTTAGAAGTTGCACGTTGTAGTTTGAAATGTGTGATATCTTTTCTGTTTTCCTATTTCTATAAATTTATTTATTTATTTATTTATTTATTTATTTATTTGTTTGTTAAATTTATATGACCGCCCAACTACCAGTGTACTTTTTCATATCCTTTACAATCTTTAAAAACCATAGATTTGCTTTTCACATCAATATTTCAAATTTGTTGTTTTTACTGGCTAACATTTAACAGTAATGTTTGCTTTTTATCACTTTTCTTTTCTTTGTTAACTGCATTCAAGATTTATTCAGCTTGAGATTTCTCACCTCTCCTCCCCAAAAAATAAAACACACATTGGAAAGAAATGCAGCTGTACTACCCGGTTTTTAGAAGAAAGCATCATGTATATAAAGCTAGGCTAACTGTAATTGCAACCTAATGTTCGATCATTTTCCAATACATACAGATTTGTAGTTGTGGAAGGATGCTCAGAAATCACCAACATTTCCTAGGTCTGATAACAGAATAGAATCAGTTACAAAACAAAAGTTGAAGCGTCCCTCCATGAAAATTAAGATAGGAGTAGGGCTGTTTTCAGCTTCATTTGCAACACAATTCCATTTTCACTTTTTCTGTATATTCTTTTTTCTTCACTATTTTATTGACAGCAAAATAATGATTCTGCATGACAATCAAAGAGGAAAACTATACATTTTCACATTGTGTAAATTCTTAATTTTTGTTCTTATTTATGGAATAAAATGTAGATGAGAGGTGAGAGGAAGTTTGTTTTACAAACCATTAAGCTACAGCAGTTAGAAACTTATTGATCAAAATAAAAATATTTTATGCCATTTTGAGTGGAATGCAGTGGTAGGTAACTGTTAGACAAAATATGATTTGTGACATTTCTAATGTCAGGATAGTCTATTTTTTTTTAAAAAAAATAAACAATAAAAACATTTTCCATCCAATGGTAGCCTTCAATATTTGGCATCTCACATTTGTCCCATTACATGTTGCCATGTAATCACATTACATTACATGTTGCCATGTAATTTTCCAGGATTTGTCTAAAATGCAAAAACTTGCTTCAATTTTCACCTGCATTAAGTTTGGATACTTTGTCCAGGTGTATATGATTATGGGATGGGGGTGGGGAATCATATGCAAATGTGAAAATTTTCACCCTATGAAAATGTGATTATTTCACTAGTGTGCATAGTAGCCATGGCCTAATTTCTAAAAAATGTATGAAGACCAAATATTTCTATTTAGATAATAATTTCTGTTCTGAGCAACTGAAATTTTCTAGGCTTTCAAACAGATGTCTTCCAATAACAAGGAGAGAATCTTGTAATCTTCTGCATGAAAAGAATGGGCCCTGGCACTGAAATATTATATCTTTCACAAGAAATACTAGATTTCAAAAGTATATTGAAATGTCATTGGGTGACAATTCCCAGTGGTCAGTGGTGATGGAAATTCTAGCATCACAAATTTGATAGTATAAGAAAAAGCTAACCAAAGAAGTATTCTCTTCTAATTTAAAATACACACTTTTAAATACAACAACAGACTAAACAGCATACATTCATACTTATCCATCATTATTCTCCCTTTTAGTATAAACAGCATTATACAGTGCATAGAAAAGAAGAAATCATAAACCAAAAAATTAAAGGCATGAGATAAGAAAAAGAAAACATAGCTAAAGATAGTTTATGCTAAGAGTATTCACTATACCTCTCCATACATTCATACATTTCTCTGTTTTCAAATAACATTTGGTGACCAGTTTGTTTGAGAGCATGTTCAGCTATTGCAGATTTTTCAGGTTGCTGTAGTCTGCAGTGTCTTTCATGTTCTTTTATCCTGGTGTGGATGCTACGTTTTGTGGTCCCAATATATACTTGTCCACAGCTGCAGGGTATGCGGTAAACTCCTGCAGCGGTGAGGGGGTCCCTTTTGTCTTTTGCTGATTTTAACATTTGTTGTATTTTTCTGGTGGGTTTGAAGACTGTTTGGAGGTTATGTTTTTTCATTAGTTTTTCCATGCGGTCCGTGACTCCTTTAATGTAGGGCAGAAATATTTTGCTTGTGGGTGGCTGTTTTTCTTCGACTATGCATTAAGTCAATACTCATTCATTCTTGACCATATCTCTTCTTGTTTTGTCACACATACCATTTAATTACTTCACTAACACACGATTCAGCTTACTTTTATATATTTCCTGCAAATCCAGTTTTATTTCATATAAACCAGTAGGCAGAAGTGTGCCATATGAAACCATTTTTTCTTCTTTTAATGAATTTTTATTTGCATTTGCAAATCTTAAAATTTCTCCATACATCTTTCCATATCATTATATCCCCATGTTGGCCATTTTATGAATTGGTAAGTCTTCTTTTCCCATCCCTACTACCCTTTTGGCAAAAGTGCTTACAACATACGGTACATAATGCAAAGTTGAAATGTGTTCACCAGTTCCAAAGATTAAGAACTTCTGGGACTACTGCAATATGTTAATATATGAAACTACCTTTGAAAGCAATGTAGATGCTGTTATTAAACTCAATTATTCTGACTGTAGCTTGAATCATGTCAACTGGATTTCTATTTTCTCAGTGGAAACGTTTCGCTCCTTATCCAAGGAGCTTCTTCAGTCTGAGCAAAGTTGGTAAGGGAATCCTAAATATGTTTCTAGGTAGCTGTGTGACCTTACACCTGGGGCTAGGTCATGGTTATTTTGAGATGTTATTTTTAAGTCCTTTTATCATCTAAAGGAGGATCGTTAAGATCACCATGCTGCTGTTGAGCTTGTGAAATGGTCTTAATGTTCCTAGGCACAGAAGACAAAGCAGGGAGGAAGATGGGGGAGAGATTGTGCCTGAGGCCCCCACCTCTATTCAAGGAAGGATTTTCCAAGTTGGCATAAATGGATTCCTTGACCCCTCTCTCAAACCACCTATCTTCTCTGTCTAAAATGTGAACATTTAACCTAATACATACATAGGTTATATGTTATGTTAGGTTTTGTATTTTTGCTATATTATGTATTATGTTATGTAATATGTTAGATTATGTATTAATGGAATATATAGTCATAACATGAACAGAATATACTGTATTTTATTAGACGTAGATAAGGCCTTTATTTGTTATACTAATTGGACTTTATTGAAGATATAAATATAGATGTAAAAATGGAAAGAGCAAATGGAAAACATTTAATTGATGCAACAATGAACATTTGATTACTATTCTAAGGAGTAGAAACCAGAGATGGATTGTTGGAAGATATCAAGAAAGGTGAAACCTATATGAAGAACAGAAGATTGGATTATAGAAATCATAGGGTATATGACAAAGAAAAGTTTCTGTGTATTGTATGAAGGACTAACATTTAAAGTTAATTGTTGTACTTAAAGTTCAAGGATAAATTGGAGGACATCTATTTTCTATATTTTCTTTGTTTGTTATTTTTTGACTTCACTTTTTCTTTTCCTTTTTCTTACTTTGTATTTCTATTTTTTTTTCTTTTGTATTAGTTCTTAATATGTATTTTAAAATTTAATAAAACTTATGGAAAAAAAAATAAAATGTGAACATTAATGTCCTCAAATGAGTGTCCTTTTTCCTTTAGATAAAGATAAACTGCTGACTCTGGTCCTGTGGTGTTACTTCTCCTGTGTTGGGCCATCCTCCTGTACAAAAGTTGTTTGGTTTCTCCAATGTAGAGTTCAGAGCACTCCTCACTGCACTGGATTGCATAAACTACATTGCTTTTCTTGTGTTTTGGAGTTTGACAAGCCTCTGTCTCAGTGTGTTGGTGGGTTTGAAATATACAGGTATGTGGTGTTTGCCAAATATCCATTTTATCTTTTCAGACACGCCAGCCATGTAGGGAATGACCAGGTTCTTCCGTTTACTCTGAGTCTCAGCCCTATCTGTCGCTGTTTTAGGTCTGGTAGACTTAGATTTAGTGAAGGCCCAATTTGGATATCCACAGGCCTTCAGAGCTGTTCTCAGGTGCTGATTTTCATTCTTTTTGGAATCCATGGAGGTGGGGATGGTTTCTGCTCTGTGTGACAATGTCCTGATGACTCCTAGTTTGTGCTGCAGTGGATGGTGGGAGTCAAACATCAGATATTGATCTGTGTGTGTGGGTTTCCTGTAGATCCCTATTTCTAGCTTGCCACTGGTCCCAATGAGAACTTCACAGTCTAGGAATGCCAGTCTGTTGTCCTTGGTGTCTTCTCTGGTGAACCTAATGTTGGCATCTATGGTGTTTATATGGTCCGTGAAGGCCTGTACTTCCTGGGCCTTGATTTTGACCCAGGTGTCATCCACATACCTAAACCAGTGGGTGGGCACCGTTCCCTGGAATGTGTTGAGTGCTTTCTTCTCCACTTCTTCCATGTATAAATTGGCCACAATGGGTGACACAGGAGAACCCATGGCACAGCCGTGTTTTTGTCTGTAAAAGTCACCTCTGTATGAGAAATAAGTGGTGTTAAGACACAGGTCCAGAAGATGGCAGATCTGGTTTGGGTTGAGATGGCTTCTCCTTTCAAGGGTGCTGTCCTCTTCTAGTCTCTTCCTGACAGCGGATAGAGCATGAGTGGTGGGGATGCTGGTGAAAAGGGAGGACACATAGAAGGAGACCATAGTTTCATCTGTATCCAGTTTCAGGATCTTTGCTTTGGAAACAAATTCTTCCGAATTATGGATGTGGTGTTCAGAGTGTCCAACTAGAGGTGCTAGTATGGTAGAGAGGTGTTTGGCAATGTTGTATGTTACCGAATTGATGCTGCTGACTATGGGTCGGAGGGGTGTTCCTTCCTTGTGGATCTTAGGAAGTCCGTAGATGCAGGGGATGGCTTCTCCAGGATACAGACGGTGGTAGGTAATCCTATCGATGGAGCCATCATGTTTCCATGATGTTTCCATGAAACATGAAATGTTTCCATGAAACGTTTCCACTGAGAAAATAGAAATCCAGTTGACATGATTCAAGCTACAGCCAATTCCACCTGGATGACTGAGAACCTTCATAGTCAATTATGCTGACTCACAGCATGTTTCCAGGCTAATTTTGAACAGAGACCGTATGAAGAATCTTTTTGGAGCAGAACACAGACCAGGGGAGAGGAGCTTATCCAGTTCAATTTCTGTCCTCAGAGTGGCCAATCAGATTCCTGTGGGAAGCACACAAGCAGGACCATGAATGGAAGAGCAGCCTCTACCACTGTACCCCAGTTCCTAGTCTTCATAGATATGACATTTTACATAGTTCTGTTTCACATGTCAAATCGTTCCTAGATGGGTGGAAATTTTGTTGGCCAGAATATATATATGTGTATGTGTATGTGTATGTGTATGTGTATGTGTATGTGTATGTGTATGTGTATGTGTATGTGTGTGTGTGTGTGTGTGTGTGTGTGTGTGTGTGTATATATATATATATATATATTTGCAACCTTAGGTTTTAGCAAAATTCATTAAAAGTTATTACATCCCTATCAAATTATTACATCCATATCAAATCAGTCCTCCCCACCTAGTAGTTTCAGTACTATTTATCAACATTTGCTTACGTATCTTTCTTGCAGTCACTGCAAACAATGCGACTTGCTTTGTTACATATTCATTTTTATCAGACAACAAAAAACAAATTTTACTTTCCAAATTTGTCTGATTCAATTTATTTAGCAAAGGCGTGATAAATCTAGCTCTTGGTTCTTGATATAATCTACAGTATAATAGGTAATGGGTTAGATCTTCCACCTGTAGGGAATTACAAATGCATAAACGGTCTGCAATTGGCAACCCTTTATATCTTCCATCTAAATATGCTGTTGGAATTGTTTGAAATCGAAGTTCTGTGAAAACTTGTCTCAAGGACTGAGATATGGGAGACTGTAAATAATATGACATTCCTTGTCTATACTTTAAAATACGATACCACTTGGCCAACCTAAACTTGGATACCTGATCTCTATCCTGACTAAAATCTTCAAAAAATAAATAGTCCCTTAGTAGTGTATGATAATTTGAGACATTGAATAATTCCTGATCTAGAGCTAATTGAGAGAATAATTTATGGCATAAAATCGCCCATCTATTATTATTAGCTTGTTCATAAAGGCATTTTTTTGCCAGGTAGTTGTTTGGCATAAGAACTAGTTTCCTATAATATAAGATTATTGCCTTCTTTACTCTTATATTAATTGATGGTAGGCCGACTTCTAATCTCAGCATTGTCGCTGGTACACATGGGGTTAAGGCTAAGACTGATCTCACAAATTTATTTTGAACCACTTCTAATTCATTTAATTTACTAAAACCCCAAATTGGGGCTCCAAATATCAGTTGTGATATTGTTTTCCCTTGATAGATTTTAAGAGCAGGTTGAACTATTCTTCCCCCTTTTGAATAAAAGAAGGAGCAGATAGCCCTCATAGATCTCATAGCTGTTATTCTTGTTGCTGCTATATGTGTCTTCCAGGACAGAGTTTCGGTGAACTGGATGCCTAAAAACTTAAATGACCTCACTTGCTCTATCTCCTTACCATCTAGAGTCCATCTATGTCTTTTTGGTTTTTTGGCAAATACTACTACCTTGGTTTTAGAATAATTTATCTTTAGGTGTTCTTTCTTACAATATTTGCCAAATTCTATCAGGATTCTTCTCATTCCAATTAATGTTGTTGACATAAGTGCCATGTCACCTGCATACAATAATATAGGGACCTTTCTACTTTCAGTTAATGGAGCATGAAAAGAGGGGTTATTTAAAACTACTCCAATATTATTTATATAAAAATTTAAAAGGAAACGGACCAATAGACAGCCCTGGCGGACACCTTTTGAAGTTTTAATCTGCTTTGTTAAGGATCCGCTCTGATTTATCCTTACTTGTATATAGGTGTCTTCGTATAAAATATATATTAAATATAATAATCTTCTATCTATATCTTTTGCTAAAAACTTCTCCCATAGTTTCCCTCTATTTATTGTATCAAAGGCGGATGATAAATCAATGAATGTTACATACAAGCATTTTGAAGGTTAATACAGGGCTTTCCAAAGTTGGTGTGTCGCCGCGGGAAAACCCAAAAGTGCTGCCGTTGCGGCAGCGCGCAAAAACCCAGAAGTGCTGCTGCCGCTTTCGATTTTTGCGCGCCGCCGTTGGTGTGTCGCCGCGGGAAAACCCGGAAGCGCTGATGATGATCAGCGCTTCCGGGTTGTGTGGCAACACACCAGACTGTGTGTGGCGACACACTTTTGTGTCGTGACACAGAGTTTGGAAAGCTCTGTGTTAATATATGAAACTACCTTTGAAAGCAATGTAGATGCTGTATTGCATATACATACACGCACACGCACAAGTATGCCATAATATATTTCAATGTACGTATACATGCACGTGTATAACAGTGCCATGTGTGATGCATCCCTAGCACAGGGATCTTAAGAATGTGTTCTATTGTTTTGTGTGGAACCAATTTACAAAGCTGTGTTGGCACCAGTAGATTTCAGTGTTTGCCTGTTATGAATTTGAATGTCATGGTGTATATTATCCTGTTATTAGTAATAATTACTTTAATGACTAGGTATTTTCCTTTCTGAATTGGCTCCAGATTCTACCAGTACTGTATGGAAAGTATTTTATTTATTTATTTACTTGTTTGTCTATGCATTTTTTTTCTGATAAATTTATATCCCATATTTCCTTCAGGAGCTTAAGGTGGCATATCGATGCTCTCTTTTCCCATTTTCCCCATCACAATAACCTGAATTTCTGCTGTTACATTAGCCCCACTCTTTCTTTAAAAAGGCGTCATTCATCTTGGAGAATGGAGGAAGTGGCCAGCCACCAGAAAATATGGCTTGCTAAGCCCATCACTCTCCTACTGACCTAGCTTATTTGGCAAATTTCAGCCTTCTAACTTAACTGAACTCCTGTTTTTGAAGATCAAAGAGAAGAATATGTAGAGGGGGGAAAAGAGCCTTGCCTAAAAACAAAGGAACTATAGTTTATCTGAAAGAACCACAAATATGTGAACTTTAGCACTTCTCTAGTAATGAGGAGGAAGAAATGGATGAAGATATCCAGAGTGAGGCAGTGAAGATAAGTTATCCTGATAAACAACATACAGGGTCTACCTTGATCAAGTACTTGATCAGACAATTCAGGTAAGAACTAAAACTGCAGCGGGAGAACTCCATAACACTGGTAAGAGAGGGCTTAACAATTATATTTGAATAAATTAGTAAGCATCACATATCTGTTATTACTGGAAAAAGATATAGGAAACCCTTCCATATACTTGAGAAACTTGGGGAACTGATCTGGGAAAAGGGAAATTATATTTGAAGAGTTTACATCAATAGCATTTAGTCCCCATAAAAATTGCACAAATATTCCATATTTATCCAGTAAAATGTTGGAAGGGTTGTAAACAGAAAGGAATATTCTTCTATCTTTGATGGGCATGTGAAAAGTTAACAGAACTTTTGGAAAGAAATTAAAAGAAATTTGAAGAACTGTCATAACTAAAGAAATAATTAAATCAGGACTATTATATATATTTGATGGAGAGAATAAATGGTAAAATTGCAGGAAACTTATTACATATTTATAACAGGATCTGGAGGGACTATATTTGTTTTATAAATAATAAGTCTGTAAACGTATAGGAAAGTGGAAATTAAATTATGACCTGTAATGTGAGTAGAAAATTTTGATGCTAAACCGGTTAAAATGTCAATCAAAATGTATTGTTATTGCTTAAAATAAAAAGAATATATTTTGTTAAAAGACACTAATCCTGAATGTGTGTTAGCTGATAATGTAATAGCTTTAAAAATAGGAAAAATTTAGAAAAGTGAAACCTCTCACAAATACTGTTCTCAAAATTGGTAATTTATCCTTGCCAGGGATAATTTGCATTTGTAAAATTTAGTATATAAGATCTGGCTGTACAACCTGGGTATACCTTATTTATGGAAATTACATTTTAAAATGCTAATAGGATAAGCAAACTCCATTTCAGTAGCTAAAGCTAAAGATTCCTGTGGCATCTTATGGAATGTAGATGGGAGGCCAGTTGATCAAATCAGTGATACATAATCTCCATGCTTCACTTATTTAAATGAAAATTCACTATTATTCTACTTAGATAGCAGCCAAAGTATATGCGTACTTTGCATTAAGCAGCTGCATGTTCTAGCCTAAGGACCTTTCTTCGCTGATAGTTGTACTTTCTGAACCTTGACTATATTTTACAGATTGAATTCCTATTCCTCTCACTACTAGAAAGATTAAGGTCTTTGGTTTATTATTCATTATAATGAATCTCATTAGCCATTCAATCAGCTACAATCGTTTACTGTTAGATGTTTATGGAGTTTAAAAATGTCACAATCATTCTATGACCTTTAAAGAGAATTGGTTCTAGGTAAAATAGCATGATTATGGTTACTGAAATGTATTATTTCAAGAGAAAGGCAACCTTCCATATCTGATAGTGACCTATCTAAGGATATTCCGGCTATCAAACTACTGCTGCATTTTTGGGAGTGAAAATCAAGACCGTAAACACAGTAAAAATTGGCTGTTTATAAGTTCTTTCAGCCAGCCAGTTTTCAGTGGTCCAATGGTGTTCACAAACTTCTGACTACTCAAGGAGGATTTGCAATAAAATCCAAAGCATATCAGGAAAATTAAAGATTTATTCAAATGAAAAAACAGTTCACATGTCCCAGATAAGGTACTGTATATATAACTATGTTCTTGGTTGAGGGTCATCCCTGGCCATTTTGTAATTGTATGTCAGGGACAGCAATCCAAAGTGTAGTGGGTAGGCCTAGAAAATTTCTATTCCATTGTATTTATATACAAAATTAATTAAAAGAAAAGATAGGCAATATGATTATTCTCTAGTGATAATTTTAATGATTTCCTCTTCTTATATTAAAAATGACAATTTATGCCCCTGGGCTCTAAGCTTTTCAGGACTTGCATATGGTCTGAGGTCTCTACTGGTGCATCTATAACCCAGTGCTAAAAGGTGTTTAGAGGAGGCAGGGAGACTAAAGAAAGGCTGATGCAAATGTTAGGGAACTTATGGGAAGGTTAAGAGATACTGTATAAGAAAAGAACCACTGTAGAAAAGGAGGTGGATGAAATGGGCAAAGTGTTTAGAGGCAAAACATCTCAGTAGGAAAAAGGGAGAATGTGCATGAAGGTGAAGAACAGTGAAATCAAGGAGAACTTGGGTCTCTGGAAAAAGCTAGGAGGAATTATCTCTGTCACCAACAAGGGACAAGTTAGCTGGCATGTCAAAGTATGAATGAAGATTGAAGTTGAACACCAAAACCATCACCAAAATCAGTGGGACTGGCTGAACTTTCCATCCCACTCGTCTCACATATAACTGAGAATCTCAATCCTGAGCCACTTTGGAATTTCATTCTCACAACAACCTTGTAGGATAAGTTAAACTGAAAGAAAACTGGTCAGTTTAGATTCTGAATCTAAATCTCTCCATTCATAGTCTCTCACCCTAAGTACTACACAACACCACCAACCTGAGCCAGGCTCTTAAAAATTCATTATAAACTTAATTTTAGGTGGGAGGGGATAAAAGGAAGGAAGGGAAGGGAAGGGAAGGGAAGGGAAGGGAAGGGAAGGGAAGGGAAGGGAAGGGAAGGGAAGGGAAGGGAAGGGAAGGGATAAAGGCAGAACTTTCCAAACTGTGTGTCATGACACAAAAGTGTGTCACCACACACAGCGTGGTGTGTCACCACACCACCCAGAAGCGGCGGTGCGCGCGTGTATGGCAGCAGCGGCACGGGATCAGTGCTTCCGCGTTTTAGCAGAGGCTGCTGCTGCCGCCGCCGCCGTGCATGCGCGCGCCGCCACACGCCCCCCCGTGCTGCCACCGTGCGCGCACGCGCCGCCGCCCGCCCTCCCGCGCCACCGCCGCCACCACTGCTGTGTCGCCAGCAGCGGCACTTTGGAAAGGCCTGGATAAAGGAATGGCTGCTACTATGGCAATTGCCAAACATACTTCTTTTGTTACTTCTTCATATATTATGTGAGCATTTCTTATAAATTACTTGAATTCCCCAAATATATGTATTCATATCCATCAACCAGAAAAACAGATTGAAATACTTGCCATGGTTTCTCCAGACAGACATTCTTTAAATAATTGACTGCTGCACTATTATTGTCCCAAAGGTCTCTATCTGGAGACACTCATGGTCCCACAATAAAACTGAATATAAAGTGTAAGCCAGCAGAATATTGTATGTTTCTCACCTCGCCTTTTATTAATGTGAACAATTTGCAAATTCTCGGCAAATGTATTCCCTCTATGGCTTTTCCCACTACCTTTGCTGTTCTTAGAAATGATATATAAAGTTTTATTAACATTCCGAAGATTTTGGAGGAGCATTAACAATATGAGAGTGAATCAAAATAAATTCTGGCATGGGATTTCTATTTCATATGAAAGTTAGGACTGATGTAAGGAGCATGTCCCAGAAATAATGGATAGCTGTGAATCTGTAAATGGCACCAAAACTATTGTAAATCAATTATATTACATATTATTGAAAATATAGCTGTTTTTACAAGGAGCTGCCGTGTGTGTGTGTGTGTGTATGCATGTGTGTATAACCTGACCCAGACATGTTTTTAGTTTCCTGTTCATTCTGCTCTTTGTGATTTTAATTAAGAACACTTGAATATATATATTGTTCCATATGAAGAAGATACTCATTATTCTAAAATCACTTGAAATCAGTCTTTTAAATCACTTGTATCAGTCAGAAGGATGTTCATGCTACATTATGGTGGTAACACAATCTCCAAGATAATGACAACACCACTGACCTATTAAAATAGATTAAAATGCATCATTAATATTTAGAGATTATGTCAAATACTAGAAAGTTTGCAAGGTGAATGTTCAGAATAATTCTAAGAAGCCTGATTTTATTGTAGTTTTATTTATGTTGTAACCATGCTGAAGTAAAATTGCCAGTGAAATTCAGGGCTGAGTGAACAGTTTTTCTGTCAGAGCACGGAACACTGGGGCGGCCAGTGCTTCTCCACGACTTCAGAGTAATACGTTCTAAGCAGTAAATAGACACTCAAACAGAGATTAGATAAAATAGTCTATTTACTCTATATACATACTGTACGCAATCCAAAATACAGTCCAGTAACGTCCAACACAGATACAGATGAGATGAAGTAACGAGAAGAACAAACACAAGAACTTCCCTTCTTTTATACAAATATTGATCTATCATGTTATAGGTCACACTCATTATCTGCCACACCGAACTAAACTATAGCACCTGTAGTATGAGTCACATCATACCCTCCACAATGGCTGCTAAGTGGATGACTTGCAGAATATTTCACTTCTCACCTAGATACATCTAGCCTCTCCTGTATAATTAATCTATCTGTAAATTCCTGGGTATATACAAACCCCAACATTTTCTTTCCAACAAGTCTTAAAAAATGGGAAAAGGAGAATGATCTCTATCTTTATTCCAACCTGCTGAGACCTTAGTAGCTGCCAACCAGTTCACTTGAGAGCAGACTCCATTCCCTTGTTCCAGAACTGTTGGTTCTTTAGAATCAAAACTATGTTCCTCAACCTGATGCACTCTAGCATCTCCACTCATAAGCAAATGGCAAGTAGGGCTCTTGAGAACAGAACAGTTGCAGTAGACTGTTGAAGAAATCGTGAGATTTAGAACAATATAAACCATTCTTAATTGTGTATTTGTTTTCCGTTGATTACTGATATGTATATTTATTATCACTTGTGTATTCTTAGCTTTTTTTTTTTTTCAGATATTTTTTATTATTGCATTTAACATAAAACATAAACCAAACATATAATACATAACAATGAACATATATAACACATAGCAACAAACAAACAAAAAATTTCTTGTAAATACTCGATTTACAGTTTTCTCTTCTTATACCTCTTTTTTTTTTTTTCGGCCCTTCTTTATTTGTACTTTTTTTATTATTGTTATTATTGTTATTATTGTTATTATTATTATTATTATTATTATTATTTGTTCTCTATTTAATGTTATATTCTTTTTGAATATATTTTATGAAGGGGTCCCATGTTTCATTATACTTCCCCATTTCTTTTCCTTTTATTAAATTTGTTAATTTGTCTGATTGCATTAAATCCATTACTTTTATAATCCATTCTTCTTTTGTTGGAATATTTTCTTGTTTCCAGTATTGGGCGTATTTTATCCTTGCAGCTGTACTTAGATACTGAAATAAAATCTTTTGTTTTTTATTTATATTATCTTCAATTTTACCCAATAAATATAATTCTGGTCTCATTCTTATTTCTTTGTCGAATATTTTACATACATATTTATGTATTTTGACCCAATATTTTTTTGCTTTTTCACATAGCCACCATACATGGTAGAAAGAACCCCTTTTCTTTTTGCATTTCCAACATAAAATAGAGTTACTCATTTTTGATTTAAATAATACCTCAGGAGACATGTACCATCTAAAAATCATTTTATATATGTTTTCTCTTAAATCATTACTTAAAGTAAATTTTATATTTTTGACCCAGATTTCTTGCCAATCTTCATATGTAATTTCAATTCCTAAATTTTCCTCCCATTTTTTCATGTATTTTTTAATTTTTATGTCCTTGGTTTTCATTTCCAGTAATGTTTTATATATTTTAGAGATTAAATGTTCTTCCTCTTTTTTTAATATATTATCCCAATTATTTTCTATTTTTGTAAATTGATAATTTTTTTCGTCTATTTTATATTGCTCTTTTAATTGGAAATATGTAAACCAATGACATATTATATTTTCATTTTCTAGTTCTTCCCTTGTTTTAAGTTTCTGAGTATTTCCTTCAAATTTTAACAAATTTTTATATCTTATATATTCTTTTTTATCTTGACTCCCTAATCTGGTACATGCCTCTTGGGTTGACACCCATAGTGGAAGATTTGGTAATAGTGTATTCTTAGCTTTTAATTATCTTTATTTTCATCATGGCTTTTGGATAGTACAGTTTGTAAGTAAGAGAATGGAAGAGAAAGGATGACCTTTTCAATCTATGTTCTGAGCAGAGGGGAGTGTAAGCAATCTTCCTCTCTCCACATATGGGTTATTATGACTTATCTTGCTTCAAAACACAGGCCCTAGTGCCACCAGTCAAAATATATCATGCAGATATTTAATCTGTCATCTCTCCATTGCAGTGTGTGTGTTTGTGTGTGTGTGGTGTCCATAAATGTGTGAAGAATAAAAAATAGAAGAAAAATGGATTAACATGGGAAGCTTGCAAATTACTATGACTGGAAATGCATACAACTCCCAGCAGTAGCTAAACAAGTGAAGCATCTCAACTGTATTGTTGAGCTGAACACCCCTACATTGGAGACCTTTTAAGAAAAGAATTACAACTATGTCTAGAGCTTTCTCATACATATGCAGCATATGTTAGATTATTAATCTAAAAGAGATAATTTAAACCTAGGGTTTATATACTGTACAATTCATTCTAGCAAATCCAAATGGCACTACTTTCTTTTGTGTCAGAACCCTGGCATGCCCAAGGGTCCTGCCATCCCCTATATCACAGCCAGCATTAGCAACTGCCAGCTACGCTGCATGGATGATGAACTTTTAACCTTGACACCATGAGAACCAGAGGGAAGACTGAAAGCGGACCAGATGGAAGCCCGCAGCTGGGAGGGGCCAGTGCTCTGGCAGAAGGGTATATAAACCCGAGCAGGGAACCAGGGGACCATTTGTGTCTTTACTGTGCTTACTCATGTTAATCAATAAATCGTTTACTTACTGAAAGAGCTGAGTTAAAGTCATTTCTGTGGAGAAACGTCTGCAACTGAGAAGCGCCTGACATTTTGCTTCTGTTAAATCCTAATCATGTAATTTACAAGAATTCACTCCTAAATATATTCAGTGGCAATTCCATGTTAATTCCATGTAGGCCTTATGATGTTCTCAAATAAGCGAGGAAGAGAGAGGTTTATAAACTTCATAGTGATGAAGAACTTTATTGGGGAAGGGTGTATGTGTGCTAGATACACATACTTGGGTTCATACCTCATACCATATGACAAAAATAAAGCTGTAAATATAGAACAGGGTTGCTTCTTTCTGTGATAGATATGGACCTAAAAAGCAGCTCTCAACTATGTGGAGCTCTATACTTTTGTATATATGGGAACCTGAATCTTTTTGGCTCTGCAGGTTGTTATACTTAATAAAGATAGTGGCCTCATCTTTCCTGAACATTTGTATCCATTTTTCTATTCTTTCACTTTATTATGCTATCCATAATCCACTTGCCAGTTTTTTTTTCAGGTGGGGAACACTTGAACCTATAAAAGTCAGCCACCACACTATTAAACAAAAAGGAAGAATGTATATTACCTAAGGCTGGTCATAGAGTTTGCATAAATGTTATTTATACCAACTGTTTCTAGTTAATGGAAATCCAGACCTTATATATAATGTTTGGTGCTTCAATTTTGCTGGAAGTAGGGGAAGGATAATTGATGCCGCATGCTCTTTTATTGTCTCCCACATGGCAGAATCAAGCTGTTCACTGGATCATTGAAGTGTGCTCAGGCATTGCGCCAGATCATCAGGAAGGAAGGTCATATGTGATGAACATGCCGTGCTTGAAATAGGAAGAGCATGGATCAGGTCTTTGAAAAGGGCTTTCATTCCAGCTCCCTCAGATTAAATCCAGAAATGGGATTTTCAGAGTGAGGAGAGGGGGTTATCCCAACCTTCAAAATATGTACAAATCTCTCTAAATTTGAAAATGGACTGAAATGAGATTTATGTACTGTATATGCATCTTTAGATAACATGTTTACAGGCTCGTATAGTTTCAAAGAGCTTTCCAGACCAGTATAAACCAAAAATTATTTCAAGGACGATTTGAATTATTTCAGGCACTATTATATAGGTGTCAGTTTTCACTGAGTTAGTTAAACATTATAGAAGAAACAAAATCTTTTGCACCTTAACTACAACTTTTCTGTGGTGTAATTTCTGCTCAGAAAATCCAGACATTCATCTATTATTCAGTTTTCGCAGACATCTGCTTTCCAAACCCAATGTTGAAAGATTATGAAAAGAAGAAAAAAAGAATGCAATTGACTAGACAAAAGAAAAAGTACCTTCATGGTTTTTTCCCTAACTCCCTTTTTAATATACTGTATATGTGTTTGATCAAACATCTGAAACCAGTTGGTTTTAACATTTGAAATTTACTGTTTATTTTTCTATGACTGCACCATATTCCAGAGAATATATAAATTGTTGAATGCTTGCAGAAATTAATTCTGCTCCTGTTATCTGAAACATTACAGAAGATGACCATTGATAGGTTAACCACCTATAACTTTTGCCATAAGACTTGATTGGATGTTGATTCGGAAAAGAATTTAGGAATGGAGGGGTTTTTTTACACACACACACAGACACACACACACACACACAGCAATTACATTTTATTCTCTAGGCTGTAAGTATTGCAGGCTCTGTATTTGAACTCATAATAAAAAAAAAATTAGGCATATAGAAATATAGTGAGATAAGGATTCTACACTATGTAGTTATATGAACACCTCTACTCCATACATACGCTCTAGTGTACATTCAACAATTCCTCCATCCTGTAGCCCACACTTGTAGAAATCAAGAAATATTTTACCAACTGATAATCTACAAAATGGTTCATAGGGCACAGCTCAGAAAACTGTTAGGAACTGGAGCTTACTGTCATCCAGTAATAGAAAGGATCGCCCAATATACACTTTTAATGTCAAATGATAGGAAAACACTTTTAAAACTTTGAAAATATATTTACTTCCCCCATCTAATTAATCCAGGTATTCCTTCTAATTCAATAACAAGATATCATAACCCACTCATCCTCATTCTTACATTATTTGGATAAATTGGGGTTACAGTTCATACTCTCCAGTATGGCCAGGAATTTAGGGAATTCCATAATCTGTAGTCTCCTGAAATCTGGAGGGTAACAGTTTATGGAAAGCTGCTATAACACACAAGGCACTAGATGACCGCTTATGCAATGTAGTGGCTAAAAAACTAAACCAGTGAACCAAGAAAACGTAAGTAACTAAGTAAGTAAGTAAGTTTATTGTTGTAACCACAGGTCATAACATAGGAATGACATAAAATACAATAAAACAACAATAAAACAATAAAATAAATTATAAAATAGAGTAATAGAGGAAGTATTAGACATAAAAAGGTTACTACAAAATAAAGCCAAAGCTACAGCTGAGAGCTTAAGTATCTCTTCCTAAGTGTAAATGAGAGCAGAGCAAAAGTAGCAACTTGGTTGGAAGCATATCTGCAAGAAGATAGTTCAATTTTTCAAGGTCAGAGCCCTTGAGTTCATCTGCCATTAATAATTGGCCCTAATATCATTGTAAATGGGGCAGTGGAGGGCATAATGGATAATGTCCTCCACTTGACCAACACCACAAGGACAGAGACATTGCTCGACAAGGAGCTTACAAAATCTCCCTTCGAGATATGTGGAGGGCATGGTCTGCAGGCAATGGGATGTTAAAGCCCTTCTCAGTGAAGTCTTGAACTCATAAAAAAGGTAAAGGTTCCCCCCGCACATTTGTGCAGTCCTGTCCGACTCTAGGGGCCGGTGCTAATCTCCGTTTGTTAGCCGAAGAGCCAGCGCTGTCCGAAGACGCTTCCACGGTCATGTGGCCGGCATGACGCACGCGGAACGCTGTTACCTTCCCACCGAAGTGGTACCTATTCATCTACTTGCGTTTGCATGCTTTCGAATTGCTAGGTTGGCAAGAGCTGGAGCTAGTGCGGGAGCTCACTCCGCAGGCAGGGTTAGGGATTCGAACCTCCGAACTTGCGATCTTCCGATTGACAAGCCTGGCGTCTTACCCACTGAGCCACCATGCCCCCTTGAACTCATACCTCACCATATTTCTGTAAGAAAACTACTCTCTCTTGACTCTGCAACATTTATTTAAAATAAAGGTTAATTACATTGACTCTACTGTAGAGTTTTGTTGGATTCCTGAAAAAGGCATCAAATCGGATACCTTCAAATTGCTTTGGAGAGATTCAAAGCTGATTTGGTGATTTTAAAGACTTTCTGGCTTTACAGAGGTCTCAAAGATTGTTACAGCTTTCCTTCCATATTAACAAGCTGTGGGGAGTATTGTTTAGCATGATAGGTTTTCTGATATTGACATGACTATCCAGCCAATAACTTTATCACCTCTGCACCTGTCTATCAGAGCACTTGGAATGTTGATTTGCTATTTGCCTTCTGTTCGAATTTCTTTAGGCAGGTTCATTTAGAAAGAATGACCCAGACCAACAAAAGGAATTTATCTGAGTATTCATTGTGTGCATGGGTCTGAGATTGTGCGCTTGCTGTTAAGACTCTTATCTTTTTTTATGGGCTACTTATTTACACCATAGTGTATACTCAACTGTTGTAACATATATATTTCTTAGATCTTAAAAAAAAAAAGCACAAGCAACACATAATTTATCATCCTCCAGAAAAGTATAACCTTGTGTGTGTGAACCATGCCAAGAAGCCAGCAACCCAGAAAAGCAAGAGATGCAAGGATAACCTTTCAAAATTTATTGCAATGGGACCAATGAAGCTATCCAACCAAGTTAATGCAAAGTCAATGCACTTTAAAGATCTATTGTTCCTGCTATTTTCATCCCATTCTGCAAAGGAGAAGAGGAAGAAAACGAGGAAGAGAAGGCAGTATTATGATGACATCCATTATTTCAAATGCCTCAATCTTTTATTGAATTCAGTTTTAAAACCAGATCAGTCTGACCTAAGTTTTGTTGCTTTTAAATCACAAGTTCTAATCCAACTATGCTACTTCCAAATCGTGAATTCAAAGGAGTTCTTAGTATACATGTCCCTTCTCACAAGTACAGCCCTAAATATTCCTATACATCCTGAATCTGCTCAGCTTTGGTTGTTGAAAAGTTCTTTACACAGGGATATAGGATATTTATACAGGTGCAAATTTTACAAATATGTGGCTTCCTCACCCAGAAGGAAGTCATTAGTGTGTAGATTCAAAAAGAACCAGACTTCCAAGCTAACTCCAGAACAAATAAGTATTTATATATATATTTTTAAAATGCAGAGAGCGTAATCCAGACAAAGTTAAACAAATCTAAATTCTGCACTTTCCATGAGAAAGTAAAAGAAGCAATGCTTTATCCCACTGGAATAAATGGTACTACCTTGGCTGGATTGTACTCCAACAACTTTGGTAGTTTCTATTTTATGACTAAAAAAAAGAAAAGAAGTAATGTGCAAAGCAATCTTTTGTTCTGCAGAGTTTAAAATAAATGTATTACATCACCATCATCAACAAAAATAGTCATAAAATGCTTCAAATAGATATTAGCAGTGCTAGTTTCATATCTGTCTTTTTTTTACACTTGATGTTCACTCTGTTTCACTTTACATCTTAACTGTAAAACTTTGTTCACTTAATGACAATCAAATAAGTGAATAAGGAAGGTGAAAAGTATTATTTAAATCATTAGATATTTAAAGCTGGAATCTCTAGACACGTGGAATTATTAAACATTAAATAATGTGATTTGATTGCAGAATCCGGATACTGGAATTTAGGTAATATTGGTTTCTTTTTGATGTGCTTTCTGTTGGTAGTAAATACTAGCCCAAACCATCACTCTTAACTGAATAGGTAGAAAGTATATTTTATAAAATGAATAAACAATCTGCACCTTAGGATCACAATTTTATGGCTGGCTATTAATATTTGTAGGATAGACTACCATTCAGAGAGTCTGTACACCAGGGCTTTTCTTGTATCACTTCCAAGCAGAAAAAAAATTAGGGGGGGGGGCTTTTAATTCCTGATAGACTGTAGCTTGAATCATGTCAACTGGATTTCTATTTTCTTAGTGGAAACGTTTCACTCCTTATCCAAGGAGCTTCTTCAGTCTGAAGAAGCTCCTTGGATAAGGAGTGAAACGTTTCCACTAAGAAAATAGAAATCCAGTTGACATGATTCAAGCTACAGACAATTCCACCTGGATGACTGAGAACCTTCATAGACAATTCCAGATAGAGTTTTACACTGCTGTTTTACACTGCTGTACCATTCAGAATGACATTATTGTTGAGTTAATATCACTTTTAATATTGCTGATTTAGTGGATAATGCAGAACAACGATGTTATCTTAATCATCTTGCCATCTTGATTGACAAATGTAGGTTAAAATACACTAGTAATACAAATGATATATTTTTGTTGTTCAATAATGGGGGAAAATGTGTACTGTCCAAAATATGGATCTCTATTAAGCAATCCATTGTACTATTCCACATCTCTGGATAGACCCACATTAATAAAAATACCATGAATGTCTGCACCAGATCTGAAAGTCTTGACATTAATTTGTGCTTCATTGTAAGTCTGGATAAAATTACCATATTCTCACGCAACCCTTTTTCATAAGCTTTTGACATCTTGACTTGTTTCTTCACAGCTGAAATCAAGTGCCTGAAAGCTTCATCATTACTACCAAACAACAACGGAAGTTGCTTTGTGTAATTTTATTACATGCTGAAACTGTCATGTGAACCAGCTCTGAAATTTTCAGATTTGTTTTACACTAATCAGGTACACATAGAATCACTCCGGGAGGCTATATGGTATTTCAAGTCACTCATGCTAGAAAAATTATGATAAACCTGGGTTACTCAAATAAAAACAATATTTGAAATAATTTTCTCTAGCCTCTGGCTTTGCTCTTCTGCTAAATTTATTGCTCTTTTATCTTCTTGTAGGTTATATTAGCATAATGATTTCATAGTCATTATACAATAACGTTCTATTCGTGACAAGTGATTATGAGGTAGTCAGTTACTAATAATCTTGCAAATTTTCAGGTTTCATATTTTACATAAAATTGTATAAATAAATGTCATGATCTTACCATTGATTATAGGATTATTTTTCCATCAGTACTTCTCATAAAATATATCATTTCTATTGGCTTTTTGAAAATTCGTCTTATGTGTGTGCTTAATATTAATGTCCAGATTCTCCTCTCTTGATTTATACTGATTCATTACAGGTTGCTACATCTTACTTAATACAGCATAGTTAGGAATCAATTAAACAAGGCAGATATTCACTAATAACTCAGCAATGAATGTATCTCTCCTGGATTCAACAGTTCCAGATTGCATCTCAAGAGATCCATCAATTACTGTCATTTCTTTGTCAGCTGTTTCACATGATAAATTGACAAGATCCACATTTATATACATCTTACATCACGCACAGTCTTCTCCCATCTGTTTTTATTGGTGCTACAGAACAAACTGTTCCACTTCAGGTATCTTGACAAGAAGGTTATATTAATATCTCACAAGAAACCCCTGTTCAAAGAATATCAAAATCCTTTGGATTATCTCGATGTGATGAAAATGAAGACATAAAAAGAAGCTGCTTAAGGAATTATTTAGTGGAAATGCAGAGGGAAACACACCACATGTGAAGCATGCTGCAATTATGGAAGACTTTTGGCATTAATTGTGCATGTACTGAAATCTGCCATACTGTCTTCATGCATAGGGATCATAAATTTCCACCTCCATGAACTAGGGTGCATAGGGTGTGAAGTGTGTCTGAAGAACTATTGGGAAAGTCTTGTGTTTTTATCTTTTATAAAGTAGTTTGATGTGAATTAAATTTTACTATAATACAGTAGTTGAAAAATGCGTTACTTGAATAACATCCTCATCTAATTTAAGATAAAATAGTTGACTGTATACAAACATTCTGTATCCACCAAGCCACTATGTGTTTGCTTGTCTTCCAGGTTACTTAGATTTATCTGCTCCTGGTCTTAGGGGCTATATTGCTTGGCCTTGTTAGAAAAGGAAGTTAACACACTGCAAAATTCAATAACTCCGTTAATTCTGATAACTTTGAGTCAAGGAGTTGTACTCTCTGTTAACATTTTAACAGAGGAGTATTTTTATTACATGTTAATTCTGTGCTGTGAAGTAGAGCTCAGCTATACCCTACATGCCTCCTTTTTTCTGAAACATTCAAAGATTTATCTGAATTACTTTCCTTATTAAGCTTCCATTCTTTTTGCTCTCCTTTCTAAAGCATGTTTTTTTAATTAAATGTGCCTTATAATGTAGAGGATCTTCACTCTCTGCACCCATACTGTCTATCTTGGTTGCCTTCACTTTCACTTCACTCATCTTCAGTTCTACAAGTTGTGTATCATATAGTTCCTTTCTCTTATCCCTTTCCCTTCTCAATCTCTATGCACATCCATCTTTCATGTTTTTTCCTTTTTTTCTTCTACCACACTGTGATTGTAACCACATTTCACTGGAAATAAGTCCCTTTGACTGAACTCAATGGAAGTTACTTCAGTCTTTCAGCAATTACACTCACTGACTGATACAAATGAATTATGGTGCATGGCTAGCTGGATATAATGGGATGAATACACCATGCACTAGTAAGTTCAACATGCACCATTAGGTCTGAGGCAAAAAGCCAACGGAGATATAGTGATTTGCAGATTCCCCCACCTCCATCCTCACTTCGATTGGATTATGTTAAGCTTTGGCAATGTCTTCCAACAATAGAATCTGGAATTTGTCTAGAAGAGCACAAATTTAAAAAAAAGCATACCTCAGTCATGGGTGCTATGAACAAGTCTGAAAAGAGTACCAGGTTAAAGTTGAAAAGCATGAGAACCTTGATAGAGAAAAAGAGATTAAATTATATTTTATTGCAAGGTGTAATGGTGATTACTTTCCAGTGCACTTTTTTTAATGCTGTGGATGAAACCCCTAAAGAGTTGGCCTAAATAGTTGGGAAAAGCAAGAGTATCTTTCTGATAAAATAAGATCCAGTTTGGTGTAGTGGTTAAAGGCACTGGGCTAGAAACCAGGAAACCAGGTGAGTTCTAGTCCCACGTTAGGTGCAAAGCCAGCTGGGTGACCTTGGGCCAGCCACTCCCTCTCAGCCCTAGGAAGCAGGCAATGGCAGACCACTTCTGAAATCTTGCCAAGAAAACTGCAGGGACTAGTCCAGGCAATTACCAGCAGTCAACAATGACTCAAAGGCACAATAACAGAAGCACATAGAGAAAACAGCAAACCAGAACAAAACAATTTTTTTGCATAGGTTTCAGCAAAGAAGTTTTAAATGGAGAGTCAATATTCAAGTTTTTATTTTCCACCTTTGAAAATAAAGATTTAGTTGCCTGAGACTGCATAGAAACTTAGTAGATGAATACAAAATGGAATGAAACAATTCCCTTTACCAATGGATTTACTGGAAGATTCAGTATCAGATATTAACTTTTGGAAAAGCAAGGGCACTCTCCTTTAAAAATAAGTTTTAAAAAAGTAAGACTATGTAGATATTAACATTCTGCCGTCTTTAATGGCACTTAAGCTGTGCTTATCAATTTAGTTCCAAAATCAAGAGCAGCTGTGGATTCACCTACAACAAATCAGAAAGAGAATACACAAATCCATAGAGCCATCTGCAATCCATTTTTATTTGGCTTTAGGAAAAAAATGTGTATTTTTGTGGTTCTGTTTCTTCTCAAATTGATATTTGGGAGGGATTCTGGGTGGAGAAAGAGTAGCCAAGGCCAGTTGAACTAGCTAGCTAGAACTGTTCAGCTTTTGGCAGCAAACAAAGTCTGTTATCGTAGGCCACTTGGAGCAAGCACAGGAGCTGCCTGGGCCTGTTCTGAATTTTTCAGGAAGGCATCCCCAGCTGTAGGGGCTGTGTTTACCCTTTTCCAATTATTTAGCAGAAAGCTTTTGAAGCACTGACATTCTGATGACAATATGAATGACAGCCTTGAAGTCCTGACTGTTGCCCTTATCTTGTCTGGCTAGAATAAATGTCTAATTCAAAACAATGGAAAAGGTGAAAAAACACTGCAGGTCTTGGCCTTGATGTTAATGAAAAGGATGCTTTTTCATGCATTTCTGGATCTTATTGCTAAAGATATCACTGGGGAATGTGAAGAAAACGAAAATGTGAATGTTCCCTTCTTTTCATCCTGCAATCCAGATGAGGTACTCATTGAAGTATGAATTGTATTAACCTTTCAGCTAGCTTCACACACTTCAAATCATCACGGAGTAGTTTGTCTTGAACCTTTATTCTTGTTTCACTCTGATATGGTGAACTATTCTCTGCCCCGGACAGCAACTGAAGTGGAGAAATAATAGGCAATTTCCATCTTATTCTATGTAACTTAGCAAAAACTTGATGTTTTCCTATGTTTCTTAGCAAAAGCCCGGTATGTTCATGACAAATCTAATATAATAAAGTATCCCTTTAAAAACGAATGATTTCTGAAATCATGTGGATCTTTCACTATGGCGGAGTCATTTAAAATCTGTGAACTTTACCATTAAATTCCTATCATAAAGAGTTAGCATTTTGCATTACTTTTATAGGCATGACTTTGTTTTGTGGGGATAAACTGAAGACAGATCCCTTGGTAAGCCATATTGAACTACAACGCTAGCACCTTCCACCATTTTACTTCTTGCTCTAAATATTCTCCCCTCCTCATATCACTCTGGAATCACTCTGTTCAACTTTGGCCTCCAGTTCCCCACTCAGCACTGGGCTGGATTAAAGCCTTTGATTGGAACCCTTCCTGCTTAGAAGAGGTAACTGTATCTTGAACACTCGAAAGTGTTCAGGGCTGTCTGCAACTTCTTCCTGGTCCTCAACTTCACATTAAGGCTCTCTGAAGCTTGACTTCAAGTCTCTATGGCATCTGGAAGAATGGAATATTACTGAAAAGAGTGGGTGTTTGTCTTATTGTTACCCTTCATATGATATGTGAAGAAAAGAACACCACGTTATGGAAACTGCCATATATTGAGTCAGACCATTGGTTTGTTTTGTTCAACATTGACTGCAGCGACTGCAGTGACAACCATTGGTGATTGTTCTTCAGGCTTTCTCCAGTGTTTCAGGTAGGCACCTCTACTCCTTTATACACTTATTCCATCCCCACCCCCATTTTTGGTGTCCCCAAAAAACACCAGGGAAATAGATAACCATGGGATTACGCTTTGTGATTGCCATTTTAAAAATTGATTTACAAATTCAATCCACAATATTTTTATTAGATTTTACTAATTCATATATTACTTCAGTATATCAAAGTATATCAAACTAGCTTTGTATAACTTAACTGCCACAAGAATAGTATATGCTTCTTACTGGAAAGGCTGTTTCCTTCCTTCCTTGGATGAATGGTTAAACAAGTTTTGGGAGTATACTTTGATACTCAGAATAACTTTGTACCTTAAAAGTAAATCTGATACACAATTCAATTCTAACTTTAACTTAATACATCGATTTGTACTTTATCCAGCATTTGGGTTTTTCTATGTACAGAGTTTATATTTTAACTTTATGGGATTTTCTAGTTTTAATAGAATCTCAGCATTGATTCAATTTATTATAGCTTAGTTACTGATTTCTAATGTGTTGACCATGGTTCAAACTTGTATGTATAAATAATGTGCTTCCAAAAATTATTTTGGAGAAACTCAGAAAAAAATCCAAAACAAAAGACAAAAGAGCTACACCCAAAGCCTGGAATGTTTTGATTTTTTTAAAAAAAATACCAGTAATCAATTTGCACCAGAGTCATATTTTAAAAAGTTTGTTTTTCTTCAAAAATTGTATATGCCAGTCATAGCTGTTGTTGTTTATTCATTCAGTCACTTCCGACTCTTCGTGACTTCATGGACAAGCCTACGCCAGATCTTCCTGTTTTTCATTCACTGGCTAAACACTGAAAGGCAAGAACATGCTTTTTTTTAAATAAGATGAACCAAATAATGATTATACTGATTCTCTCTCTCTCTATCTTCCGTGTCTATGCTATGTGGCATATCGGGCAGTAAGGGTTTTCCAGCTCTTTCAGTCTTGGGCGATTGTTTCGGCATCTTTCCATGTGATGTGCAATGCCTTCAGGTCTTCTATCAGTGTTCCTCACCATGTTATTCGAGGGCGTCCTTGTTGTCGTTTAGCGTTAGGAGGAATCCAACTCATTGCCACTTTAGGGATCCGATTGTTCTCCAAATTGAATTATACTGATTATATCCTTTAAAAAAACAATAAAGCTGGGATTCTGGAAATTGTTGCTCATCAAAATTGGTGTCTTCTGTAGCCTTATTTCAATTATCCACTGTCCAGATGTAAACACAGGCATATAACTGATATAGCAATGGCATCCAAAATACTTGACCCTACTATACACTTTTTTTAAAAAAAAAAAATCTTAAATGAACACTGTCCAACTGGAGATCTGTTGCAGGGAATGTAAGGCTATTTGCTATTAGTCAACATTTCTTTCCCTCTTGAGAACACACTTTTGTTTTAACAGTTTGGAAATCTAATATGTACGTTTGCTCTCCTGGGTGTGTCTTCTGCAGCTAGGGGATGGGGCTTTAGCCAATTGTTCCTTTGACTGTTTTACTCAACCCATCTCTAAAATACATCTATTTTAGATGTATCTTGCTGCTGTTGCTGTTTTAAATCCTTCTGTTTCAGATGCTGCTGTAACTAAAGCCATGGCAATTTATAGGTTTCATTTATGCTTGCCTATCCCAAGTACTTTTTTGCCTATCCCAAATAGGGGCTTCCAGATATGTAGTTCTCTAAATCCCATTATTCTCCCTCAGCTGACTAGGAACTACAGGAGTTATAGTCCAAAAAGATCAGGAGGAAACCAAATTTGGGGAAATATGTTCTATGCCAGAAAAACTATATGACCTGTTCCATGAAGCAAATAAACAAGTAAGCAAATAAACAAAAATCAGTATTCATCTTTATTTCAGTTCTGACATATCTAGACTTCTCCCTGACTTCTATCTTTAAGATGTTACCTCTGGTGCTGTCCCACTATTTAACACACACTAAATCTTTTCAAAAGCACATATGACTAAAGTAGTTCACTTGGTTGTCCTTTTAGGTTAGCCATTTTCTCAAACATTCAGTAGATAGCTATCTGTCTGTCTATTTTCATGCTGCCTTAATTACTGGAGAAACTCTAGGTAAAGTAGGATTAAAACATAAACCACAGAAGTAATAAAATACAAAGAAGATATAGCCACCCATTGAGGAGGATAACCAATGCAAAACAATTGGGAAAAACAAGAATAAACTATCAGGGAGTAAATCACTGTACCCCACTTCAGGGACTGCTGGAAGAACCAATCTTTCACAGTTTTGTAAAAGCCCACCAGGGTCTGGGCTATACAAACCTTTATATTTTGCAGTCCTTTTCTCTAGCCTTGCTGATCTAAACTAGTTAATCCCCTGCCAGACTCAGATTAGGAAGTGTAAGAATGCATTCTCATCTACTTGAGAGAACTCATGGGGAACATGGAGCATCTGGCCTGTCTCTATCATTTGGGATTGCTGGGTTTTTTGCCCAATTTCTTTTGTCAATGGACGGTGATGATAGAATGCAGGTCACACAAAGGCTGTAACCTCACTGTTTTGTAACCTAAGTAATAACCAAGGGTTAAGCATCACCTTACTTGCCTGAAAGATAGATGTCAAATAAGCAGAATTAACAAGACACAGGGAAAGTGACATTTTATACTGTATGTCTGCATGACTTACAAGACACACTCACTCCAGTTTTGCTTTTCTCTGCATGTGAATTCTGAAATATATAATAACTTAGTCTTATTAACAGTAATACTTAGTATTCCTGGTGCAAGATAGGTTGAAATGCTGATTATGCCCAAGTATTCCTGGCTTCCCAGACTAAGCTTGACTGGGTGAAATATTATCAGTATCCCAGCATTATTTAAAAAAACACAAGAGAATGATGAATGGAATATGTAGTTCATAACAGTTCAGATGATAATAGGTAAGACATCATCAGATGTGACTAGTTTAGCTCAACCAAAATATATTCACCCAAGTTTGTGAATTGAACTTTGAGTATTTTCAAGATCATAAATCTATGGGAAATCAACATTTTCCTCTTTTTTTTTTGAAAAAGAGTAAAATTCATTTTTACGCTGCATTAAAACAACACCAAATCTTTGGTGTTCCTTACAATTTACAGGATCAGGTCTGGAGGAAAAAAAAACACCTTTAAGGATTATCCTCCAAATGTGTCTTGTGCTATAGAATTGTTAATTTTATTGGTTTGTTTATTTGTTTAATTTGTATGGCCGCCTATATCACCAAATGACTCTGGGCAGCAAACAATTTATATAATTAATATATATTAATATATATATTAATACAAACATTAAAATACATCGCAGCCAAGAATAAAGCACCCATCATAATGACTAAATTAACCACAAAACAGGTCCCTACACATATTCAGGGCTGTCACATTCAGTGAACACAATTTTATTTATTGGAAATAGATAGATCTACAATAGATGACTGATTCTTAAAGATGGCTGATGCAGCTATTTCCAAACCAGAGAGCATGGTAACATTTATAAGCAAGGTTTTGCATCTGCGCAAGGTTGCCTTAACGCTTTGCCCAGAAAGGCTGCTTAAGAGGCAAGCAGCCTTTTCAGGTAGTTTGACACTGAGCCAAACCCTTAACTTCATCTGAGATCACATGTATGGTAATATTATTATGGAGATTAAACAGAGAATTGTTCACTTTTCCCTAAGGTCCAAATCTGGAAAAGGAAAAATTTACAGAGATTAGGAGATGCCCATATTTCACTGCTCTGTGGTGCTGTAGATTAGGTTTTGATTGAAGCCTTTAAGAAATAATTTCATATCCATGTTGTAGGAGACTATTCTGAAATAATTATTCAGAATCAGGGAGCACTAAGTGTTTAAGAACAAGCATAGGACAAATGTTTATTTTGTATCCAATTAAATGTAGATGTTTATATGGGGGGAGGGGTTGTATCTTATGGAATAAGACCTAAGATTTGCCGTAGCCAAGCAGAAGTACTGTTAAGACATCAAATACAGGTATGGAAGAAAGCATTTAGGTTATGTTGTGTATTACTGAAAGAATATTACTTTATAACTTATTTTTCCAAAATTTTCCAGATTTGTTAGAGAATATAGGTTGGTACCTTCTTTTTTTAAGCCATGAATTGGCTTTTCATGCAAGCTCTAAATTCTTATGCACACACAAGAATTCAAGGAATTTCCTTTAATAATTAAGAGCAACTACTTCCTGAAACAGTAATGAGGTTAACAAATTATTCTTAACCCAATTTTGGTCTTCATAGTAGTATGTTTTTTTACAGGAAATACAGATTCATTTCACAAGCCTTATTCAAAACTGCACAGATTTCCTTGGGGTAAAAAAACATTCCTAGCAATTTAATTATATATTCCTTTCTTTAATCTAATGTTGGGTAACATTCTGAGATTTAATTTTCTTTTGCCTTGGCATTTACAAATATTACATTAGTGCTAATGTTGTATTTCAACACAGATCACTCTTAGGTCTGCTTTTGTTTTGCCTTGTACAATGGCAACCAATGGCGTAATTCCAATCACATTCAAACAGTGAAGATTGCAAGTCTCCCTAGAAATGCTATTATAAGAGAGCTCTGCTTGAAATATATTCTAATTTTGATATCAATTCTGAGTTCAATTAACTGTTTTTAAGTAATAACAAGCTTTGCTTGAAAAATCATGCTGGCTAATGGAATGGAAGCCAATTGACAGGTTTAATTAAAAACAACACACCCTAGTCACGATTATAACTTATTAAGCTTAAGAATTTCTTGCACTGTGAAACCAGCCTGTCAGATGCATGCATAGAATACAGTATAGCCTCTATCAGAGCTGTGCAGTGCTTCAGATGCAGTTCCAAAAAGGTGCTTAACAGTGTTTGGTGGCCCAAATATAGCAGTTGTCTTCAACTATTTAAAGCAGCTGCATCTTTTCTCTGGATCATGCATCTGCCCTTTTCCTGAGATATATGTGCTGTAAGGAATTTCATACAGATACTACCTTTGCACCCCATGCCCCAAAGTACCTTGTTGAAATCAAATTTGAAGTGCCTTACAGCTCGTTTTACACTTCTGAAATGTCTGCAGAGTAAGTCAATCCAGGCCATTTAAATAGCCTTGCTCAACAGGAATGGGAAAATGTTTAGAAGAATCATCCTTAATCTGAATTTTCTGATGTATTAGGCTACAATTCCCAGAATTCACAGCCAAAAAAGTTCCCAACCTTAATCCGACAAATCTGAGAGTGCCAAATTGAGAAAAACTAGCCTAGGGTTTTCCAGTGAATTTATTTCAGGATCAGGACAAAGAACTGAATATGTGCCCTGGGTCCCTTGAGCAGACTAAGGCATGAGCAAATAAACAGGAGCACTCTGAAGCAGCCTGTCCTGGAGATACTGCATCTCAGTCTTGTTGATCATTACCATCTTATGATTTTAATCTTTGGGATGGATACTAAGTGGCCAAAAAGAGAGCTGCTTGCAGATGCTTCAGCTGGGGCATCTACAAACACAGCTCTTACCTTTGTCCACCACAACTTTCCCCTTCAAGGAAAGCAGGGTAACGAAACAGAGCAGTGCTAACAAATTCTCTAATGGGTAGGCCTTTGTCCAGATCTGTCCTAATCTCAGTTGATTGTCATCCTTCAAAAACCATGTCATGCTGAAAGCCCTGTGCCCTGCTGCTTTCTGTAATTCTCTAAGAATGAACATTGGATGGATAACGTCATGGGAAATAAGCTTTTCTTTACTCAACAGCAAGAATCAAAACTATACCCTCCCTTCCCCAGATGTGTAGCTAAAAAATAAATTCTATTGAGATACAGTATGTAGCTACATGCTACATATTGATAGTAATTGACTTCACTTTGAACCCGAGTGTGCTTTGGACTGAAGTTATAATTAAAGTTTTACTATATGGAAATAGAGAAAAAAATATTAACTATGACAGAATTATAACAGATTTCAGTGATAATCTTCCCAATTAAAAATAATGTTTTGATTCACCATGACATGAGTTATTTTCATTCTCACCTCACTGACCTTATAGTATTTTTACTTTGAACTGAAAATTCAAGAAAAGAGTCTACATGAACACACTTCAGGTTCTTTTAAATATATGTGTCTTGTAATCAGATTGAAGTCTGGAGTCAGAAGCTTCCAAAGGAAACACTAGGCACTGTCCTGAGCCAAAATTAGCTGTCAGTTTCTCCATGGACATTTTCCATGTGCACTTTGAGGTAGTCATTTCTTGTAAACTTTTTGTGGCATAGCTGGCATTCAGCCATGGGCCGATTGGGATTGTGAGTCAGCTTGTGCCGGATCAGCATTTTCTTGAGGCTGAATGACAAGTCACAAACCTAAAGTGCAGAGAAAAAGACAAAAATCAAAGCAAAATCATTGAATTGCCTGAAGACCTTTCTTTTAAAAACTCATATATAGGTCTCCTAGCACTGAACATTATGCATAATCTTGAATAAAGCAAAGGACAATCTTCTATGTCATTTCTGAAATGGAGAAATTTTAGATCGTTGTCTTTCCCCTAATCATATAAGAATTGTTAACTAAACTGATGCAAAGTGCAACTTTTAAAAATAAAATTGATTTAATTAATTACATTATACAAGACAGTCCATTCTCAAACAAATACATGTAAAATAAAAATGAACAACTCACCACTCAAAAAAAGAAAAAAAACACAACACAGCAAATAAAAACAAAGAATAAGACAAACAGCCTGTAATTACAAATATATTCCAAGTTCACATGATTTTATAAAACTTCGAAAGAGGAAACTAAGCTTTCAATATTCACCAAACCTGTCTAAGGTTTTTTTTCCAAAGGGAGTGATAATGTGACATTTTCTGATTGACAGATTATATAATTTTCTTAAAAATGTCTAGATCACACATCTCTAAAATCCAAAATGTGCAACTTGCATCCAAGTAAGTAAAACAACTTCCTATTTCTCCCCCTGAAGAGGATAACAGAGTTGTGCAGTTTTATAGCATCATACATTTATAAATGAACATCTGTATGTAACTAACATTTCACTAGTTACTCATCTTCTCAAATTTCAATAAAATCATTGCCTCTTTGCTTCAGTTACATATCTGTAAAAAAAGAAGGAACAGTAATTATAAGATACTGTGAAGGGGAGGATAGGCTCTAGCAGCATGCTTTACTGCAGGCTTATAGTAATTCACCTGTTCATTTATGGTTAACCAAAAATTTCATGCAAGGAACTGAAGAAGACTGATGACTTCTCCTATCAGCAAGGTTGATTTCCATGGTAACTGCAAAGGAAGGAAGGAACACCTTTTTCTGCATATGGCATGCAAACGTAGGCTATAAACATCTTAGCAGATTTTGGGGGATGCCATCAAGATCCCGTCCTCCTGTCTGAAGGCTGTGGGAGTCTGAATGAGAAGGACCACCTTTGGTTTAACCCTAGCAAGACCAAGTGCCTGTGGATTTGGGGGGCCTCCTGGATTTGGGGATTTTCCATCTTTAGTTCTGGATGGGGTAGCACTTCCTCAGATAGAACTGGTGTGCAATTGGGGGGGCCCTCTTCGACTCTCAGTTCCTGCTCAACGAGCAGGCGGCAGCTTTGTCCAGAAGGGCCTTCACACAAATCCATCTTGTGTACCAATTGTGCCCATTCCTGGATCAGGAGGCCCTATTCATGATCACTTATCTTCTGATGGGGCTTTTGCAATGTGCAATACATAGGACTGTCCTTAAAGACCATCTGGAAACTGCAACTGGTACTGAATGTAGTAGTGTAGGCAGTTAAGGGTACATCATTGTATGTTAATGAAAGACCACTGCTTTGGCTTCCAGTAAGCTTCTGGATGCAATTTAAGGTGTTGGTTACTACAGTATCTATAAAACTTTTCATGGCCCAGGACTGTGTTATTTGCAGGACTACTTATCTCTTTTTTTAAAAAGCTTTATTGATTTTTCAAGATAAAATTAAAACACAAAATATAGAATATAAGACAGAATACGAGTCTAAAAAAGAAACAAGAAAAACTAAAACAGTGTAGGAATAGACAGAAAAACATATAAGACAAATGGCTTCTGACCTTCTCTAGCACAGATATAAAGGTACATAAAAGTTAATATCTTATTATTAATTAAATCTCTTGAAGACCTGGCTTTTCCCCCCAGCATTGGATGCTGGCAGAGCCCATCTGTAAGGCTGGAATGTGAATGTTTGTGGATTGGCCTTGGTTTCTGCTTTTTTTCCCCCCTGTGCTTTTTCAGTTTTTGCTTTTGCTTTTGTTGTTTGTTTTTGTTGTTGTTGTTCATTTTGCTGATTTTGTTCTTGGTTTTAATGTATGTTAGCTGCTGAGAATCACAACCTGAAGTTAGACAGCCATGTACACTGACTGACTGACTGACTGAATCAATCTATCAATCTATCAATCTATCAATCTATCTATCATCTGACTACTTCCCCTGGCTCAGAAATCTGTTGCTATCTTAGTCAATTTTTGACAACATATCCTAACCCTCCTCCTATTCCTACTTTGATATAGCACATCATGAAGCTAGGCTCTGAGCATATAACCTTCACATAATCAAATTAAAAACAGCACATAATTTTTATAAGTAGTAAAATGTATCCCTCCAGCAAAGGAGATCGTTACCTTGTCGTGGTGCTGGAGCTTGAGCACCTCAATGAAACCATGAGCTAAACCGTGAAGGGACACCCAAGACGGGAAGGTCGTGGCAGAGAGGTCAGACTAAATACGATCCCTGGGGAAGGTAATGGCAACCCACCCCAGTATTCTTGCCATGAAAACTAAATGGATCAGTACAACCAAAGATATGTCGGTATACCATCGGAAGATGGGACTCCCAGGTCGGAAGATGGTCAAAATGCTACTGGGGAGGAACAGAGGATACGTTCAACTAGCCCCAGACGTGATGACGCAGCTAGCTCAAAGCCGAAAGGACGGCTAGCGGCCGACGGTGCTGGTGGTGAACGACGAATCCGATGTTCTAAAGATCAACACACCATAGGAACCTGGAATGTCAGATCTATGAGCCAGGGCAAATTGGATGTGGTTATTGGTGAGATGTCAAGATTAAATATAGACATTTTAGGTGTCAGTGAACTGAAATGGACTGGGATGGGCCACTTCACATCAGATGACCACCAGATCTACTACTGTGGACAAGAGGACCACAGAAGAAATGGAGTAGCCTTCATAATTAATAATAAAGTGGCTAAAGCAGTGCTTGGATACAATCCAAAAAACGATAGAATGATCTCAATTCGAATTCAGGGTAAGCCATTTAACATCACAGTGATCCAAATATACGCCCCAACCACAGATGCTGAAGAAGCAGAAGTAGATCAGTTCTATGAGGATCTGCAGCACCTACTGGATAATACACCAAAAAGAGATGTTATTTTCATTACAGGAGACTGGAATGCTAAGGTGGGTAGTCAGACGACACCTGGAATTACAGGAAAGCATGGTCTGGGAGAACAAAATGAAGCAGGACATAGGCTGATAGAATTTTGCCAAGACAACTCACTGTGCATAACAAACACTCTCTTCCAACAACCTAAAAGACGACTTTATACGTGGACTTCACCAGATGGTCGACACCGAAATCAGATTGACTACATCCTTTGCAGCCAAAGGTGGCGGACATCTATACAGTCGGTAAAAACAAGACCTGGAGCTGACTGTAGTTCAGATCACGAACTTCTTATTGCAAAATTTAGAATCAGACTAAAGAGAATAGGGAAGACCCACAGATCAGTTAGATATGAGCTCACTAATATTCCTAAGGAATATGCAGTGGAGGTGAAGAATAGATTTAAGGGACTAGATTTAGTAGATAGGGTCCCAGAATAACTATGGACAGAAGTTCGCAACATTGTTCAGGAGGTGGCAACAAAAAACGTCCCAAAGAAAAAGAAAACCAAGAAGGCAAGATGGCTGTCTGCTGAAACACTGGAAGTAGCCCAAGAAAGAAGGAAAGCAAAAGGCAACCGTGATAGGGGGAGATATGCCCAATTAAATGCAAAATTCCAGAGGTTAGCCAGAAGAGATAAGGAATTGTTTTTAAACAAGCAATGTGCGGAAGTGGAAGAAGACAATAGAATAGGAAGGACAAGAGACCTCTTCCAGAAAATTAGAAACATCGGAGGTAAATTCCAGGCAAAAATGGGTATGATCAAAAACAAAGATGGTAAGGACCTAACAGAAGCAGAAGAGATCAAGAAAAGGTGGCAAGAATATACGGAAGATCTGTATAGGAAGGATAATAATATTGGAGATAGCTTTGACAGTGTGGTCAGTGAGTTAGAGCCAGACATCCTGAAGAGTGAGGTTGAATGGGCCTTAAGAAGCATTGCTAATAACAAGGCAGCAGGAGACGACGGTATCCCAGCTGAACTGTTTAAAATCTTGCAAGATGATGCTGTCAAGGTGATGCATGCCATATGCCAGCAAATTTGGAAAACACAAGAATGGCCATCAGATTGGAAAAAATCAACTTATATCCCCATACCAAAAAAGGGAAGCACTAAAGAATGTTCAAACTATCGAACAGTGGCACTTATTTCACATGCCAGTAAGGTAATGCTCAAGATCTTGCAAGGTAGACTCCAGCAATTCATGGAGCGAGAATTGCCAGATGTACAAGCTGGGTTTAGAAAAGGCAGAGGAACTAGAGACCAAATTGCCAATATCCGCTGGATAATGGAGAAAGCCAGGGAATTTCAGAAAAACATCTATTTCTGTTTTATTGACTATTCTAAAGCCTTTGACTGTGTGGATCATAACAAATTGTGGCAAGTTCTTGGTGGTATGGGGATACCAAGTCATCTTGTCTGCCTCCTGAGGAATCTGTATAATGACCAAGTAGCAACGGTAAGAACAGAGCATGGAACAACGGACTGGTTTAAGATTGGGAAAGGAGTACGGCAGGGTTGTATACTCTCACCCTACCTATTCAACCTGTACGCAGAACACATCATGCGACATGCTGGGCTTGAGGAATCCAAGGCTGGAGTTAAAATCGCTGGAAGAAACATTAACAATCTCAGATATGCAGATGATACCACTTTGATGGCTGAAAGCGAGGAGGAGTTGAGGAGCCTTATGACGAAGGTGAAAGAAGAAAGTGCAAAAGCTGGGTTGCAGTTAAACCTCAAAAAAACCAAGATTATGGCAACGAGCTTGATTGATGACTGGCAAATAGAGGGAGAAAAAGTGGAGGCAGTGACAGACTTTGTATTTCTAGGCGCAAAGATTACTGCAGACGCTGACTGCAGCCAGGAAATCAGAAGACGTCTACTTCTTGGGAGGAGAGCAATGGCAAATCTTGATAAAATAGTTAAGAGCAGAGACCTCACACTGACAACAAAGGTCCGCATAGTTAAAGCAATGGTATTCCCTGTAGTAACCTATGGCTGCGAGAGCTGGACCATAAGGAAGGCTGAGCGAAGGAAGATAGATGCTTTTGAACTGTGGTGTTGGAGGAAAATTCTGAGAGTGCCTTGGACTGCAAGAAGATCAAACCAGTCCATACTCCAGGAAATAAAGCCAGACTGCTCACTTGAGGGAATGATATTAAAGGCAAAACTGAAGTACTTTGGCCACATAATGAGAAGACAGGATACCCTGGAGAAGAAGCTGATGCTAGGGAAAGTGGAAGGCAAAAGGAAGAGGGGCCGACCAAGGGCAAGATGGATGGATGGTATTCTGGAGGTGACGGACTCAACCATTGGGGAGCTGGGGATGGTGACGGCCGACAGAGAGCTCTGGCGTGGACTGGTCCATGAAGTCACGAAGAGTCGGAAACGACTGAACGAATAAACAACAACAAAAAAATGTATCCAAGTAAGAGCTGAGCTGGGCAACTTTCAAGTATGAAACAATCAGTTCAAATAATCACACTGATTCTATGGCTTAATGAGTTTAACTCCATGCTTTATCACACTCTCTTTTGAGACAAAAAAGTTAATTCCAAAGTACTTTCACATAATATAGGAGGAGGGAGGTAGAAGTACTATTAACATATTGAGTGAGCCTAAAGTTAAGAACTTGGTTTTAAAAAATGAAACTTGTACATAACACTGGATGCCAAGATATGGATTCTAGAAAATAGTACCCTAAAGGTGTAAAAGAGTGACACTTGTTTCTAGCACACATGCATATAAATATATATGTATGAATATTAAGGCATTCTGCAATGGGCAACTACCAATTTCACAAAATGTAATTTGCTGACCTATATCTGAAATATAAATATAGATACAGATGTGATATCTTTAACCAAACATCAAGAACAATTATTGTGTTCTTTAATTCAATGATGGATGGGCTATTGTGTAAACAAATACAGGCCAACATATACCACCTTCAGCTATGTATAGGTTCAGGAAGTGTGCATATATTCATCTGTGAATTGTTAATCTTCCCACTGTTGATATTCTTAACACAGTCAAATGTACCATGTGAACCATTAGACCATACTGATTAAACACCTAAATGACAACTCTAAAATTTCCCTTTGATTAAAATCGTGAAACTGTAAATACTACAAATAAATATACTGAATTCAGTAAATACTATAGATAACCATATTTGCATAAATGTGTATGTATGAACATTACAGATGCCTCATTTATCTTATTGGAAATAATTTTTAAGAGTGTCATCTCCAGCAGATGGGCTATGTCAAATTCTGCTACCAGTAAGTGGTCTTTAATGACTCTCAATCACACAGTGATGACAGTTTAACAATGACACTTTATCTTTGCAAAACATGAAGAATAAACTGCTTGCAGATGCACACTTAATACCTATTCCTTACTGAGCGATAAATTCTCCTTAATATGCTGTGACTGTAACATTTCAAAAGCTTACAAATAAATAAAGAAATGTGCATTGCCAATGTTAAAACAAAACAAAAAAGCTGCACTAAGGGTCTGTAAAATAGTAACTGAAGTCATGAAAGAAAATTACAAGATGGATTGTCTCAAATAGACAAAAATAGCCATGCAAAATGTAATAACCTTTTTGTGGCATTCCAAAAATTAAAGTTGAAAATAGTTTTGATTTGTTAAGATACAGTATTGTGGAAAGATAGTCTGGCACTACCTTTGAAAACTAAAACATTTGTAATCTTCTGACCTTAATGCAGTTCATTTATGAAGCAACCATATATTACATTGGACACTGTTCCAATGTACTGGATACACTGGCATTTCCATTCCAACCATGGATATTGAAATGCAGAATTTATTCTGCTTTCTCTTGATACTCCTCAGACCAAGGGTGAGGATGGGCATAATGAGAGGAATTTCCAATAAAACCTAACCCTAAGTGGGCAGATAATCCTAGACTTAGTTCCACATTATTTTTTCACCTATTTCCAAATGGCTACAACAGAAAGGTACTTTTTGATCCAGAGAAAATATGCTAGAATAATGAAATGTCTCAGAACCAAATCTTATGAGGAACAGTACTTAGCTGAGATAAGAGAAGACTTAGCCATTCAAGTATCAGAAAGACTGTCATGCTATCAAAAGAGCAGAATTGTTCTCTGCTGCTCCAAAGGACATTACCAGAACTAAAGATAGGATTTGTAAATATGCAGATTTTGGTTAAGTATCATGAGAACTTTCTTCAGAGTAATTGCTGTCTGACACTTAGAAAAGGCTATTAGTTTTCCTTCACTAGAGGCATTTAAGCAGAAGCACAACAACTGTCAGCCATGTTATGGTTCCATCTTGCATTGAAGCTAGACAACATGATATCCAAAATTCCTTAGGGACTCTATGATTCTAGTATTTAATAGCAGTTGCCTTGTGTGGTCCAAGAGAGAATCTGTACAAGTAGTGGGTTCAGAAAAGGAAGTTGAAGATTTTTGACAGAGAATCAGGGTATATATACTTAATGAAAATAGCATGCTTGTGATAAGTACTCCATCCCACTATAGTACTGAGAATGCCTCACCTCATGGATCGAAACCACATGTGTATGTGTATTACATGCATTCACACATACAAGCATGTCTATGTGTGTGTACACGTTATTGTGTTGCACTTTTTTCTTTTCTATTTTTGTCACTGTTTTTATTCTGTTTCTCTTTTTTCTATTACATGAAGCAAAAAAGGGGGATTATGAAGGGGAACCTACATACTAGGATGACCATGGCATTAGCATTATTGACATTTTCCTGTTACCTTCAATCTCATTCTATCTTTCTCAGCTGACAGTCACCCAAATATTATAATTGTTCTAAAATTAGCTGTGCATCTCATAAGGTGTTATATTGCCTTGCAAATATCTATTTGAAAAAGGTCTGATAATTGGGTGAACAAAAGTGGAGAAATCCATTTTATTTTCCTTCAGTTCAAATGAAACGGTACAGCTTAGATATTTCCTGCTACAGCTGTTGTGGTTTTCAATTCTTAATTTCTATCATGCAACAGGTTCAAGATCCTGAATAAACCTCCAAATAAGAACCTAAGGGCGAAGCATAATAAGCTCTGGTTTAATTGCAAATGCACTGAAGCTAAGGCTAAGTCAACAGAAAGACTCCGACGCTATTGAGTTAAGAGTACTTGTCATATATTGGGTCTTGTCTTAAAGAGGATTTTAAATCCCATTTAATAAAGCATTCTTAAAAACAAAAATGGACAATTGGCGGAAAGCCTGCCTAGATAGTAAAATCCCTGTGCTTTCTGCTACTTCTTAGCCCCTCCCTTCCTAAAAAGTTCCAATGGGCCCCCTCATACTATTTCTTCTGGAGTCTCTGTTGAAAATTTTTGCATTCTATTTGGTAATGCCACAAATATTAAGCTTGTTGTGGAGCCTTGCTTTAATACTATTGTAAATTGGGCTCTTAGGTCTCCCTCTCAAAACCTCAAAACTCATCTTATTAAACAGCAAAACCATTGGAGAAGTTTAATTTTGATTGAGTTCTTAAAGGCAAATATTGTCTAATGGACACGTGGAATGGCAATATTGTTTATGCATGTGGATCAATTATTTCAGATTCCAGCATTCTACAGCAGACCATCATTGTCCAAAGAAGACAAGAATGTTCCACATACTGTTGCCCAATAAACCTGTTGAACATAGTAAGTTTATGTCAGGCACCTTTATTGTGTGTGTGTGTGTGTGTGTGTGTGTATTATTAAAGATTTTAATTACAGTAATAAAAACTAATACCAACTAAGCTCAGAGAGAGAAAGGAAAGTAAAATTAGAGAGTAAAAAGTGCAAAGAAAGAAAAAGTAAAAAAGAAGAAAGAAAATAAAAAGGGAAGATTGAAATAAAGAAAAAGAAAAATATATAAAGAAGCAACTTCCGATCTTCATCACAACAAGTATAAGGTTACAAACAGTATCTCTTCTTCCAATAACTCATCCTTTATCTATAAGCAATTCCATAAGACATCAACTTTTCAATCCTGGTGTCAGCAAAAAGTCCATAAAGGGTTGCTAGAATTTCATAAAAACATGTCTTATTTTAATCTTGATCAAACAAACCAACTTTATATTCCTTCCATTTACATCTGAAAATCTTAATCTTTAGTTCATTCAAATATTTTCGTAGGATTTGATCTCTCTTCAATTCTTTGTCCCATCGCATAGGCTTTTTCAAGGCTTTATCAAGCCTCTTTTGTAAATCCAATAAAAAGACATTATTCAAGTCATTCTCTTGGTTTATCATTTGCATTTCCCCTTTAATTTTTAAAACTTCAGCCAGCTTCTTTTGTATATCCACTAAAGAGTCCTTATCCAGATCATTCTCTTGGCCTGCCACTTGTATTTCCACTTTAAATACCTTCTCTATCTTGTAATCCACACTTTTTAAAATCCAATATTTCTGATTCCATTATTTCTGCATCAAGCAAGATTTGTTTCACATCTGTCATTCCTTCATTAACATCCTTTAAACATTCAATAGAAGCAGTCTGTAGCTTGAATCATGTCAACTGGATTTCTATTTTCTTAGTAGAAACGTTTCGCTCCTTATCCAAGGAGCTTCTTCAGTCTGAGCAAAGTTGGTAAGGGAATCCTAAATATGTTCCTAGGTAGCTGTGTGACCTGTCACACAGCTACCTAGGAACATATTTAGGATTCCCTTACCAACTTTGCTCAGACTGAAGAAGCTCCTTGGATAAGGAGCGAAACGTTTCTACTAAGAAAATAGAAATCCAGTTGACATGATTCAAGCTACAGACAATTCCACCTGGATGACTGAGAACCTTCATAGTCAATAGAAGCAGACATTGTTACTGACATTGTTGATATTGTGGCTACTAATTTCTTTCCCATTCTTCGAAAATCTCCTTTAATATTTCAAATGTTATAGTGTTTTGTGCCATTTTGTAAATCCCAATCCAAATCAAAACCAAAGGAACTTTTTTTTCTTTTTGCCTGGAATCTTTAGTCCCTCTAGTGTCCAATTTAAATAATAAGGTCTCTAATCTCTGTTATGACTTACAGTAGACAAAATAATTCTAGTTCTCACAAAAAACTGTTTATTTTATATAATTAGTTCCAAAATCTTATAGTAAAAGTTTTAATATTCCTAATTTGTCTAGACCCTAAATTTGTTTATAACTTTCTCAGTTTAAAGTCTTATTTAGCTTTTGGCGTTTATTTCAAATTCTTTTAAGTTCTTTTTTTTATCTATTCAATTAGGTCTGATTCTTGGAGACTTCCTGGACAAATCCCTGCAGTTTTCTTGGCAAGGCTTTTCGGAAGTGGTTTGCCATTGCCTCCTTCCTAGGGCTGAGAGAAAGTGACTGGCCCAAGGTCACCCAGCTGGCTTTTTGCCCAAGGCGGGACTAGAACTCGCAGTCTCCTGGTTTCTAGCCTGATGCCTTAATTTTTATTTTGTTCAGAAATGAAGATAGACTCACCACGTGGCTTTTCAAACTTGTCATTCTGAAGATTTCTAATAGCCTTAAGATAGTTAAATAGGCAATTTCTGAAAGTGATTAGAAGTGAGGTTAGCAAACTTAAGTGTCCTTTAAAAGGCTCCACCAGTTATGAGCTTGATGATTGATCCCTTTGTCTCAATGCACTCAAACCCACAGGGGACCACTGTCCTACGGTCTCCTCACAAGCGGAGCACATGTGGGTGATCTCCTGTCCTCTCCTTGTCCAGAGAGGTTCCAAAGAACCGGTCTATTCACCAGTTCTTTGGTCCTTGCTGCGGTTGTCTCTGCTCTCCACAGAGATGTATTTGCCTCCACCAGAAGTCTCCAAGGCACCTTCATTGTAAATGTTTTATTTATTTATTTATAATTCAAATTTTGCCACCACCCATCACTGCCCATCTCCCCACAATATTCAATTAGTGGATTGAATATTGCAAGATAGCATTTTGATGGAGGAACAAGCTGGATTCCGAAGATGGTCAACTTTTAGTCATTGCCTGGTATTCTAGCACTTAGTGCAGAAGTACATATTTGATTTGGGCACAAATTTTACACCTATTTTTTTAGAGGAAGCTTTTTATATAAATCCTGTGGATTCAACAGATTCTGGAAGAAATTGGCTACTGTCTCCACTGACTGTTGTCTCCTCGCTCTTATCATGGAACTGCACAACAATAGTTCACTGCATAATTTGAGATGATTCTTGTCTCCCCTTCAATTCCTATTCAAAATGGGTGAAAGTAGGTAGGATCCTGGCATCCTTCTTTCCAATTTCTATATTAATTGTCTCAAGCAAGCAATTTTACTACTCACTCTGGCCAGTAGACCTGCTTCACTTCTGACTTCATTTCAAACAGAGGATAAGATGGTATCTATGGACATTCATCCTTCACTGTAGAAATAAAGTTTCATCAGCACTTATGATAAAAAAAATTTTTTTTTCCAAAAGACTTATCAGTTACCACCACTCTTGGAAAAGTGATGATCTACACTGATCAATCCAAGGTATTAAAATAAAGTCTGGAATGAACAATTAAGGGCCACCTCCACCCAGGCTCAGAATAGTGCAAATAGCTGTTTGTCTTATGCAAACCAACATAAATAATCACATCTTGCCTGCAATAAATTATATAAAGCAAAGTTCATGAGCCTTTGGGCTTATGGCACTCAGACTTGTAATTATCTCTTGAAGCCATCCAAAATAAATTTTAGGGACTGTGCTGCAAGTTAGTCAGTTCCCAACATTTTGCTAAATCTGAATCCAGCTTAATCTGTTGACCTCCTTGACCTTACAAGACAATTTCACAGCATCATGGATGACAGATATTAATTTGAAACTAATGTTCTGCAGCATTATCTGCCTAATATCTAACTTTGATTGGCTTTGGAGAATCTTTTCTGAAGTGAAAGGGGGAAGGGATTGATACAGATATGCAGAAAAATATAAGCTCTAACCATCTCTGATTAGCTTAGGATTGTTTGAAATACTCTTCTCACCTGATACTTACTTTATATTTAATGCTTAATTCATAGGAGCTAAATTTGATGTTTAGCCATCAATACTGCTGTAAATTTAATCGTATTCCTTTGTAAGACTACCTATGTCCCTGCCCAGTGGGGAAACTTGAAACACTGTACATATCCTTTGCTGTCTATTTTAGTTGAGTGATTTATTTCCTAAGTTTATATCCTGTATTTCCTTTGGGGCCTCAAAACATAGCCTTTATTACTTGACATAATATCTGTGTCACTGCATTGTTCAGATTTTGTGTTGGTGTGTGAATTATGGCCTTTGAAAATAAAGATTAAATATAAATCTTGCTGAAACCTTTACAATAAGATTATTAGATGACAAATTATTGATGTTATTCAAGTTATTCTTCCAGTCCAGCTTCACTCAATCTATATTCAGCATATACTGTAGATTTTAATAAAGAGTATGAAGCCATGTCTCACTCCTTTGCCAACTTGAAAACTGTTTTTCACCCTGTTCCTTTGGACCGTGGCTTCCTGACCTATGCAGAGGTTTTGCATGAGGACAGTGATATGTTCAGAGATTTTCATTCTCCTAAGCACATTCCAGCATTTGACATGGTCAACACCATCAAAGGCCTTTGTAGAATCAGTGAAGCACATATTGATTTGTTTTTGGTATTTTTGGCTTTCTCAATTATCCAGTATGCATTAACAATAATGTTTCTTGTTCCTCAAACTTTTCTAAAGCTGGCTTGAACATCTGGCATCTCCCTTTCCATGTAGGACCCTATTTTGTATTAGATGATCCTAAACATTATTGCTAGTGTGTGAAATTAAGGATACTGTATGATAGTTTGCATACTCTGTTAAGTCTCCTTTCTTTAATATTGGTATGTAGAGTGACCTCTTCCAGTCTGTTGGCTGCTGTGTCATTCTCCAGATTTGCTGGCATAGTTTAGTTAGAACATTTACAATTTCTTCTTTTATTGCTTCTGTTGAATATTTCTTCAGATATTCTATTAATTCCTCTAGCTTTCCAATTTGACAATGACCAGAGTGCTGCTCTAACTTCCTCTTCTGGAAGTAGAATTTATTCTGAATAGGGAATATTTTCTAAAGTATCTTGGATGTTGACATCTCTACTGTACAGAATTTCAATATGCTCCTTCCATCTTTGTTTGATCTTCTTTGAATCAGTTGTTATGTGTCCACTGACATCCTTCAGTATACTAATTCAAGGTTGGAACATCCTTCTAAAAATATCTATTTTGGAAGGCTTTCCTTGTTTACCTTATCTGTTTCCATCTTCAATGTTTTTACAGATGTCATTGTAATACTGCTTCTTACCTCCTCTAACAGCTCTCTGAAATCCTTTGTTAAGTTTGTTCCTGATATCTTTGTCTTTTTGGCATTGGCCTCTCTTTTCTTCATTTGCCAACCGAGCAATTCGAAAGCATGCAAATGCAAGTAGATTAATAGGTACCACTTCGGTGGGTAGGTAACAGCGTTCTGCGTGCGTCATGCCGGCCACATGACCGTGGAAGCGTCTTCGGACAACGCTGGCTCTTCGGCTAACAAACGTAGATGAGCACCGGCCCCTAGAGTCGGACACGACTGCACAAATGTGCGGGAGGAACCTTTACTTTTACTCTCTTTTCTTCTTGGCAATTTCCACTGTTTGTTCTGATATCCAGTTTGCTTTCGTCTGTTTCTTGGACTTTGGTAGTCTGTTTTCATATTCAACCTAAACAACTTTTTTGGGGTCTTTAAAATTAGATTTTCCTAAATCCTTTGTGCAAAATTGCTATTTTTTAAAATTACAAGCTGTCAAAAGACTTTGGTGATTGACAGTAAAACAAAACACATAAATAAACCAAGCAGTATTTTAATTGTTAGTTTCTGAACCATCCAATATCTTGAAGAACAGTGATGTAATGGAAATCAAAGAGATATGATTACTGGATGCCATATACTTTGTGACTGAGGTGGCTACAGGTTGATAAATAAAATAAAATATCAGGCCAAATAGTGATGCATTGTTTTATTGCATCATTGGCTTTCTGCTAGTGTCCTCAAGACATCTGTGTTTGGTACATGTACAATAGGGAAAATTTTGGTAACTGTCTGTTATTTTTAACCATATAGGAAAGAAAGAATTCCAATACCTCAATTCAGACTCAAATCACTGCAAATCATGTGTGCTACTATAGTTAAGGACCCAGACTTTGGTTGACCTTCCAAATACACAGATAGATAAAGCATTTTTATAGTAGCATGTCTTTCTCAGAATGTCTATGAAGGTTCTCAGTCATCCAGGTGGAATTGTCTGTAGCTTGAATCATGTCAACTGGATTTCTATTTTCTCAGTGGAAACGTTTTGCTCCTTATCCAAGGAGCTTCTTCAGTCTGAGCAAAGTTAGTAAGGGAATCCTAAATATGTTTCTAGGTAGCTGTGTGACCTGTGTGGGTCACACAGCTACCTAGAAACATATTTAGGATTCCCTTACTAACTTTGCTCAGACTGAAGAAGCTCCTTGGATAAGGAGCAAAACGTTTCCACTGAGAAAATAGAAATCCAGTTGACATGATTCAAGCTACAGTCTTTCTCAGAACTTCCAATAAATAAATAAATAAATAAATAAATAAATACATACATACATACATACATACATACATACATCTCCAAGATGGCCAAATTGACCTGTTTGATTAGAGAAAAGACAATAACTACGCTTATTGCTGACTAGACACAACCTATGGACTTTTTGCATAAAACAGAAAAAAAATGAACTTATGATCTATGGTTTTGACAATTATAGGATAGATTATAGAAAGAAAGAGTCATGATGTAACTTTATAGAAAGAGGTAAATCTACAATTGTACTTATAACTGCTGTAAAGAAGATAGGAAGCCACTTCTTTATATCCTTTTTCTTTCTTTTCTATTTTTCTTCTACCTTTCTTTTATTTTTTTCATTTTTCACTTTAGCTTTCTCTTTTATTTCCTCCTTTTTGTTTTTCCTTCTTATTTCATTTTGGTTCGTATTAATTTTTACTCTTGTTTTTAAACTTTCAATAAAATTATACATATATATATGCTGTGTGTGAGTGTGTGTGTATACACACACACACACACACACACACATACACACAGTATATACATCATATTTCAATTGCAGTTTCCTTGCTAGGTGGCAACTTTAATCAGAACCAAAATTTGGAAGGAAAGAGTTGCGATTGGTTGCCCTCGGAATTATTATTTATATTTAAAAGATAAGATCTGTGAAATATATTGATTCTTGGTCATTACCTGAAGGAAACCCTACTGAGAGGCCATTTGCATTGATCTGATCAAAAGCATCTGTGGGGGAGGTTGGTGGGGAGAATCATGATCCCAGTGTTGCACCATTGTGCCATAAATTCTACTATTTCGTATGTGTATTGTAATGTCCCATGCAGATATACCATAAAAGAAGCAGAGCTTGCAGTATAATACTGTTTCATTGTTTTGACAAAAGCAGTAGACTCTGCAGATGTCTCTTATTTGGATAAAGGTTTGTAAACCCCATGGTCAGCCATTTCTTGAATGTAGTTTAACCCTATATGGGACTAGTCTCTTTAGGGTTAAAGCTAATACTCTCAAAGCTAATAATCTCAAAGTACATGACTAAGGCCAATAATCCTTTTTGAAGTTTCTCTTACTCTCCATTTCTTGACCCCCTTAAATATGTTGTGGGAAAAGAGGTTGGAAGTATTTTCTTTGATAGAGTATTTCATGGAGCATTATTTATAATGAATAATAACATTAGCAAAAGCATGTGAACTGTAGTACTTTGTAGTGATTTTCTTTACCTTGTATGCAAGATTCTGAAAAACTTGAGAACCAGTTTTTCAGCTCTATCCCAACACAAAAAACAGACAATGTGATGAGCCGAATTAATGGTATGAAACCTACTGTATATGTACTTTTCATTCCTAAGCACTCCCTTCTATTCTGAATTGTGCTTTTGAGAAAGGGTAAGTTGTTTCTTCAGAAAATAAGGAATGAACAGGATGTAGAAGGAAAGCCTTCCCCTTAACACATGCATACCATCTTTAAGAAAATGTTGAAAACTGATTTATTTTTATAAAGTTACAAGCATGCATACATATATATTGGTGCTGTAATTAAGGTGGGACTGGCTTGTACTCATTTTGTTCTTTAAATAACACTAAAGGAAAAGATTAAAAACTAAGTCTGAAATAGAATTATTTAATAGTCATTTAATAGTTAATAGTCCATGTTAAGCAGTGGTGTCCTTTTAAAAAAAAACACATTTTTTCACATGTGAAATAGAGAAGAAAATAATTGCTTAAAATCCTTTTTACCAATTAATTATTTCATATTAGTCTTGTATTAAGAATATCAAGCCAAAGTTTAGAGGTATTGATCAAGATCTAATTTGGCAATAACAAATTGATTTAAAATTGATTAATTGAATTAATTATTTGAAAAGGATATAAATCTCTTTCTCTGTTGATGTAGTAAGAATATTCGTACTTTCTTGATACATCTGTCTATCAAAAATTTATTGAGAATATTCATTTCTACAGTAAATATTCTCAATGCCTCAATGATGTTTTACACCACCTTGAAATCAGTCCTCAACATGAAATCAACATATTATCATTAATACAATCTTTTCTATCATCATTGTCACTATTCTGCTTCTATGCAATGATTTCTACTGTTTTTTGTTTTGAAAGGGGGCAGTGATTTTGCTTTCTTCTCACCATAATCCTTTCTCTTTCTCACTCACACATACAGAATCTGTCTGTCTGTCTGTCTATCTGGCAATTACCCTGATAAAATGGTTCAGTTATATCATAATATCTGTAAAATTTCAAAAAACTCTGTTATTTTTGCTACAAAACATCAATTCAAAAATGCTCAAAGATAACAAAACAGATGCTATATGGATTTCTATATCTTGTATTATTTATTTAGATCCCCAAATATAAATAAATAATAATAATATGAACCTTTATTTGGGAATGAAACGGAGTTGACATTCTTTTTATTCAAGTTTAAAAATATTTCAGAATCTCTGATAAAATAGCTGATAAGAGTATATTTAGATATAGCTGTTCAATTTCTTTCAAAGAAGTTATAGTTCAGCCATGTGCACACTTACCTGGGAGTAAAGCCAACAAGATTCAATAAACTAGTTCTGAATGGACAAGCACAATAATAATCCAGTTCAGATTAACCCAACTCTTAAACTGTTCAACAGATGCAAAGAGAGGTCTGTTTCAAATAATCTAAAATATCCAAACTCCATTTACTATGGTGTAAACAATTCTTTGGGGACGTTTGCCATAAAATAAATATATGTACCAGAATGTCCATAGCATAACAAAAACAAACAAACCTTGAGCTAATAAAATTAGCCTCTTAATGCTGAACTAGCTGATCAAAAAGGATTGCAAAATTGTGAAAGTTTATGGAACAATATGCAAACATTTCTTGAAAATACATTTGCGGTGAAATATTAGGCAGAAAAAAGTCCTAATGATTTATAACTCAGAGGTCAGTATGTTTAGGATTCCAATTTTAAAGGGAAATCTCTCTGAGATTCATTTGTAGATTAAACGTAAGTAGATCAAAAGGAAACTTAACCCACATCACACTGGAATGGCTTCTCTCCTGTGTGTGTCCTCATGTGTTCGTCGAGGCCGCGTTTCTGACTGAAAGCTTTGTTGCACTCAGAACACTGGTAAGGCTTTTCCTGTAATACAGGAACAAGAGACGGGGTGGAAGTGAGCCAATGCAGAGCACAAGCCGTTAACAGGGCAGAATTCCACACAGGATCATGTATCTTTATATCTCAGCTCCAAGAGACAGATGTCAGGGCAAAGTTAGTTAAAATAATCCTTGAAAGATGAACTGAAAGTGGGTGGGAAAACTGTGGGCTGGCACCTTCCACTTTAATATAGAGGTATTATCCTTCCCAGTCTTTTAGAAGCAGTGTTTTGAGGGGAGGGGTCTGTGTCTGCTTTCAATAACCCCTGCTACAAACAACTAAATAACATGACATCTTTGGAAGCTTGATTTACAACATTTTACAGAAACACTTTGATCAAACCCATTTTTAATCGTCTTAGCCATAAGACTAAGAGCCACAAACATAATAGCTTCCCCAAAATACATATTAAAAAGACAAATATCAGTGCATGCATGGTGAAAAGGAATTGTGGAAATCTTTCAGATTGCAGATATCCTTATGCAAATAATAACTGAAATATCTTGGAGAAAAATCACTCCAAGATGTCTAATGATGTGCTAAATTCACCAAATACACAATAAAAAGAACTATTAACACATGGTGCATCAGAAGTCCATTCTGTAGTCTCCAAAGCATCCTGTGAATGGAGCTCCTTTGCATAGTCAGTCTTCCTGAGAAATGTTGCTCTACTTTTGTGGCTTTTAAATATTTATTTTATTTTAAGTAACCAAAATAATAGGGCTCTTAAGAAGGGATCTTGTGGGTCCTGCCTTTCAAGCATTTACGTCAATGAGTTATTTTGTGTGTGACTATGAATTGAGAAAATATTCCATAGTCAACCCCCTGTAATTTTTACAGAAGTATATGTCTCAGCCATATGAAAAACAGGCATTCACAACACACCCTAAATTTGTTTTGCATTGTAGTTGATGAAAAACACATTTTTTGTAAGCCCTCTGAAAATCCATTTTATTATATGTATGTGATGTTCATGGAAAGTTCAAAATAAACTGAAGTAGTTCCATATCAGAAATAGGGATAAATATGAATATTATATAGAAAATCACAGCTACAATATGTAGCTGGTGATCATCACAAATATTGAATTTAGGTTCTTGGGCTGTCATTCAAATATGCTGTTCAGTTTATTCTCAATAATGGTTTACCCAGTTTCTATACATTAAAAGTGACTCATAAGAAATTATATTTTTAGGAGAAAGTCCTTGAATAAAACCCTGTGAGAAGAAATGACCTCACTTCCAGAGAACATTCATATGGGCTGTGACAAGGGAAAGAAAGCACTTGTACTTCACTGGTTTTTGCTGGTCATTGATCAAATAAACAGTATTTCATTTCACTGGTTTCTAAGTTTACAATATTTAAACCTGTCAGGGGGTTAATGCTGTCTGTGGCTAGTGAGCCCGCTGGTAGCCTGTGGAAGCAGACAGAAATGCTTCCACATTAAATGCTTAGTGAGGAGTTGCTATGCTGCACACACTCACTTTTTAAGGACATCTACACTTTTTCTTCATTCATTTATTTATTTATTTTCCTATGCTTATCTGCCACTTCAATCATTAACTGTCTCATAGAGCAGCTTACAGTCCTGTATGTCATCCAGACACTGTCATTCTGTTCCTACATAAACAATTAGATATGGAGATTCTAAAAACAAACAATGGAACTGCAAGAACAAAAGACTATGGATACTACTGTTACAAACTGATTGGAAAAGACAGATATAAATTATTCCACTAATAATTCTATTGCTAATTATGAATCACTATCCTGCTAGTAAGCTCACAAGAGGAAATTTGGAATTGCTAATCCAAAACAGGTTAAAAGAACCAATATGTTTATTGATCTTAGTAGATCTTAACTTCTACCTTGTGTTTCAATAGAGCAACAGCTCACAGTCATTATGTTCTTAAAACTGTCTGATCAAAAATCTGTAACTGGTCTAGAGTCCAGGTTGTCTGTTTTATTGACTATTCCTTGTTCCATTATTGGTAGTTACTATGTGTGAATATACTGGTTTGTCTCACAAAACTGACAGAGGATTCATCTTGGTTCCTTGTGATCTTACTTAGCAAATCTGCAACCTAAACTCTGTTTCCTTGAACCAGTTCGTTGTCCCTTTATTGAGAAACAGAAACTATTTTATTATTTAACCTTAAGAGCATTTCCAATGCAATTAATAGTTAGGTAAAGGAACACTGTGCAAACAAAAATAATAATTGGAAGATTTTTGCAAATAAAATATACAATCAAAATATGCATGATCAGTAGCTTACTGTAGTAAATATGAATATATATTCATATATTGACAACTACCCATAACCCAGCCTATTTTTATGTCTTGGCATTCAATAAATGCAGTTATTATCTTACTTTGGAAGATGCAAGCTGTTGCTTCTCTAATGTGATAGATGCTCCATAAACAAGTTGGACTTTACAAGCCCAAGAGCCCTTCAATGCCCGTCCAATCCTTTTCTTTAATTTTCCAGACGACTGTTGATAATTAAACCATTTCCTCCTTTGTATGACTTTAATTTTTTCATATTTATTTTAATCCCTTCAGTATCTCTACTGCCCTTTAAAATGGCATCTGTTTTATTCTCAAACTGTCCCTATACCTTATATTTATGTTTTGTATAGTTTTAAAAGAGCAGCGAATGTACCGGCAACATTTGCATACTATGAATGTTCATTTTCCTGACAGTATCCGCTACTAATCATAGAAGTAGGACTGTTATTTTTATTTCCAGTGCTTTTGTTTTTGCTCTGTGAAGTAGTTTGTTTAAGAAAAGCCAAGCCTGAAGGTAAAAATTATTTCTGAGCAAGTTACAGTCTCTATTTTGCATAGTGTATAATCTTCTCAAGGAATCATGCCATTACACACTTCAGTCTTCATAGGTTTACTTGTAAGTATCCCACACCAAAAGTGTCCTGTATGGGGAAAATAAAGTGGAAATGCTTGTGGTAAATGAACAGTTCCTGAAGGAGGAGGGAAAGCTGGATAAAGCAGCAGGCAGATCTGACTTTGAGGAACTGAACTCTAGAATCAGAGGCATGATAGAATCATACGCTACTGCTCCTGCATTTGTAGGTTTTCTCTCTGGACTGTGGATTTCTATGTAGAAATTTTGACTACTCATCCTCATGGAACACTGATGCGGTTGGGTTGGGAGGTAGAAAAACACCAGGCTGCATGGTAAGGTGCCTTGAGAAGGCAGTCTGCTTAGGTAGTATTGGTCCTAGATCGTCTAGCTCCTGCAATCAGAGCTGAGCCTGAAGGAGCAGAGCTTTCAGCTATAAAGCTCCACCTGAATGCTTTTAGCACTGAAACAATTTCTCTAATGCCCAACATCAACTGCTTCTATGACCTGACACCACATTATGCCAGTTTCAGGATAAGACTCAGTACAACGTACTTTGCAGAAACATGTCCCAAGTGTAATCCCTAGGATATCCAATTAGGATTGAGATAGTCTTATTTTTTTGAAACCTGGAAAACCACTGCCGGTCAATATATATACTTAGCTAGATTGATTAATATATGATTTGCTGTAAAGGTAGCATTCTATTCCTATTTACCATCATGTGGAAATAAGTAACTATACAACATATGACTTTCTTTACCATATGAAGATTATATTATGAGATCACTGCTTTTCCAGTTGTCAGTTAAAAAGTAAGCTATCAGAATAATCAAAATATTCTGAAATCCTTCCTGAACCTTAACATTTCATGGCAATAGAAGATCCAGAAAAATTCCTGGTGAGAGACTGCTTTATTTTTAGCTGGAAAGACTGGAAAGTCTAATGATTACTTTAGTAGATGGGAAAAAAGATCATAGCCAACTGGAATTTTAATCTGTAAAATTAGACTTCAAAATATATATCTGACTTAAACCTAAAGCATTACTAAAAGTAATGACTATAATCTAGGGTGCAGTTCAGCCATATTGGATTGCAGCTGACGTATTTCAGTCAAAAGATATTGTAAGATGTCCTCTTACTTGTCCATAAGAATATCAATGGAATTACTATTTATCTATAAAATTAATGCAATCTGGATGACATATTTAATCTAATACCACTTGTCTGGGGAGGTAAAGGTAAAGATAAAGGTTCCCCCCCACACACATTTGTGCAGTCGTGTATGACTCTAGGGGCCGGTGCTCATTTCTGTTTGTTAGCCGAAGAGCCAGCGTTGTCCGAAGACGCTTCCATGGTCATGTGGCCAGCATGACGCACGTGGAATGCTGTTACCTACCCACCAAAGTAGTACCTATTAATCTACTTGCATTTGCATGCTTTCGCATTGCTAGGTTGGCAAGAGCTGGGGCGAGTGTGGGAGCTCACTCCGTCACGTGGGGCTAGGGATTCGAACCTCCGAACTTGCGATCTTCCAATCAACAAGCCTGGTGTCTTATCCGCTGAGCCACCACGCCCCTGTCTGGGGAGGGGGGGGATGCTAATCATGTTGATTTCTTCTGTCCAGCAGGCAAAGCATGCAGTAAACAAGACAGTTTGTTCATTAAAAAAAATCATGCTCTACATAACTTTGGCAATGGCTGGTATATGTGATAAATCAGAGTGTGCAGGGCTGCTTCTTGACTCAGTATTGGAGTAGAATCATATATAAGCTCAATTGCATCCTGTGTTTTAACTCGGACTGTGCAAAAACAAGTTTCCTGGTTGATGTGGTCATAACTACTTTTTCAAGCTGCTGCCCCAATTTTCAGTCTAGATCCAAATTCTATGTAGAAATGTGACCCATGCAGATAGTGCTAAGCAGCGCTATCCACCATCAAACTTCCCAGTATTAGTGGCACTACACATAGTAGAAAACACTGCATCTTGTGTGTAAGGGCAAAGTAAGGTGCACTGCATGGTATATGAGAAAGCAGGAAAGTATGTGCACCTGTCTGTGAATGAGTGTATGAGCATGTGAATAGGTATGTGATATAGCATCTAGTATAGCATTCCAGGCCAAATTATTACTCACTTATGGTTTACATATTGAGATTACTCTGATGACCTGAGTTAATACTTCTTGATGGGGCATTTTATTTAAATTTCCTCTCATTTAAAAGGTTGTAGCAGTAGTTTCCATAGGAAACAGGTTTTGCCAGATTGTTACGACAGAAAAAAGCCTATACAATTAATCAGTTCTTATATTTAACCTGGATAATAGACAAGTTCAGTTCTTGTGACTGAATTCAGCAGATGCTTTCCATTCATTATTGTTTGCACAGACTGCTTCAAGGAAAAATGAATCTCCCATTAACTGGCATCCATGGCCAGCACATATATAGCATAACCGCCCAGAGTTGCTCCTTGAGTGAGATGGGCGGTGAATAAATTTGAAGAATGAATGAATGAATGAATAAATAAATAAATAAATAAGCAAGCAGAATGCATTAAAGCTGGAAATTGCAAAGAGATTAAACAGGCATCAGGTTCAAACTTGAAGTAGGTAGATTATGCCAACTGTTCAAACAATTTATATACAAGTTATACTGCTGTCATGAACTGAATTTATACTACTTTGATTTCTAAAAAAAAACATTTGTTCCTTCTTTTTTAAAAAAATTGTCTATTGTTTGCAATAATCCAAATTCAGGGCCTATTATTCTGAAAGGAAAGATTTGAATTTGGTAAGAGATTACCTAAACCATCAGCCAGGAACTCCAGCATTTACCCAAGATGACAGTACAAAATGTGGGGAATTCAAACAGACTTCTGCTTTGTATATTTTTAATCACACTCAGCACAGCTGCAAGTATTTTCAATAATGGCTTTGTCACAGCTGATGAAATATATTACATCCCATATTCTTATTAGATCTGTTTATATCCATGGAGCTTGATACAATCTACCACCCAGTTAGATGGCTTACCCCAAACACCCACAACAAACAGATGAGGCAAACTAATGAAATGGAGGCAACAGCACTCCCAAGAACTCCACAGGAAACCTCCAATCATCAATCAAGCCACCCCCCCGCCCAGTTCAGATCTGATGCAGACTACAAGTAGTGCAAGGCAATCTCCCCTTCTGAACTGTTGCACTGAGGAAGCCTTGCAATTATTGTAACCCGCCCAGAGTCCCTTGCATGGGAGATGGGCGGGGAAATAAATAAATAAATAAATAAATAAATAAATAAATAAATAAAGGCAGGCAGGCAGGCAGGCAGGCAGGCAGGCAGGCAGGCAGGCAGGCAGGCAGGCACAGGGTACTTAGGTATTAATCTCCCCAAACCTAGAGAATCCAACAGTAAGGTGTCAGGGCTACGTCTATTCCAAGAAATTCATAAAAACTATCTGGCTGTTCTTGTTTGCCCAAAGGAAAAAAGCCTTTCATTTTCCCAGTCACTGGGAAATAACTACCCCCAATAAAAATGATAAACCAGTGAAAATATTGGGAAAAATAGATAGCTTGTTCTGATGAAGTACCAAATTATATGTATACATAAGCAAAATGACACACCTAATTGGTACATTTCATTTACAATTAAAAAAAAAGTACAATATTACAGTTATTCTACATCCAGGATAACAAAACTGAATTAAAATATACATGTTGAGATCTCAACAGTTTTATATTTAAATAAAACAAGTGGAACAGTTTTATGAATTCATCCTCAGCTTAGATGTTTCAGTTCTCAGTCTGCATAGAAGCATCATTTTCTTTTTCTTTCCACCAGTTCTCTAACTTGGCAAATCATTGCAAAACCATTAAGAGATCCTACTTACTCTTGTATGGGTGCGAATGTGCATTTTTAATCCATCATTCTTGCTGAAAGCTTTGTCACAGTAGGGGCACTGATAAGGGCGTTCACCTGAAAACAAGACAAGTAAAATTACTCTTTGCTAATACATTTTATCTTATGGCATACACAGAACAGATGATTCCCAAACAGGCAGTAATCAAGCCCTACAACAACAACAACAACAACAACAACATTGCTTAGCTACAGCATTATTGTTACATGATGTTTTCAAACCATGACTTGGGTCTAATGTTGCCTGAAGAAAAAGGAGGAGATCAAAGTAGAACAGCATGTGTATTTTCCAAGAGAGCAATCTTTCTGTGGGCAACTTCACACAAAGAAGGTCTTATTACCAGTGGACTGCAAAATGCATGGGAATGATCCAGCTGACTGGCACTATTTACACATGCACCTTGCATTGCATAACTGCACCATATTGAAGTGATTTTCATGGGACAGCTTTTGTATGTGTGGGAGACCAGAGAATGAAGAATCCCAAGCTTTAAGGCAACTATCCATGAAATCATAAACAGCACTAAATGTGTTAAGTTGTGCAGAATTGTTTTTGCTGCAAAAGACCAATGCAGCTACCTCTCTGGAAAAATAACAAAATCAAATGAAACAAAATCAAAAGGACGACAATGCTGTCTTAACAAATTTTGAATAATCTACCCCCTATTCTAGCAACAACTATGCTGGTCTAAATGTATTTTATTGTGCTCAATTTGTAGCTATTGTTTTATACATGCTATTCCTTTTTGGTAGGCAGTGTTTGCTGGGATGGTACATGGAGCATCATGGGAAAAAATACAGACGGTTACATAGATCTTCTTAACTAAACCTAAAAGTATACATGTTTGAATAAAACAACCTGGTGAACTTTCAGTGCATGGCTAATGATCAGCTTAATGAAAAAATCATGCCAGAAACATGACTAATGAAAAAGTCATGCAACAGTGAACAGGAAGATATTCCATTTCAGGCTAGCAGCATTGTCTCAAAGATGGGAATAGAATGGCTAGGAGGATGTGACAAATGAGACACAGACACCAATAGCTAAACTACTTATTTTGTGGATGAAGGTATTTTGGGAAGGCCAGTATCTGAAGACAATGTTCTTAAAAACCAAAAAGAATAACCAGTCCCAATATCTCTCTTCCCAAAAGCGTGTAACATTTTAATAATGCTGATTTCAACCAATTTAAAATTGCTAGTCTAAATATATTGTTCTGCTTAATATTATAAAAAGTTATAATTAATTCAACCATTAGTCAGTCTTCTCTCCAGCACTGTACCCTAGCTCCTAACCTCTTCCTAGCTGCTTTCATTTTGAGAATGCAGCTGGCCATCTACACCTTACACATTCACCAAGGGATAAACAGGTAAAGCATCTTATAGACTCTGCTATTTTAATTATTTTTTGTAGAAATAATTAGGCAGGTTATCAGTTTAATTTTTCTTTATGTGTGTAATAATTTAACAATTGTTAAGCAATGAAAGTAACTATCTTAAGTTGGGGCTTGTGGGTGTGAGTGATGAATGTGATGCATAAATGAGAGAGTCCATGAAGATGAATGAACTATGTATGTATGTATGTGTAATATATGTATATGATGTACACTATATAAACTCTGGATGGTAAGATCCAAACAGTAATTAGTCTTAATATATTAAGTTGGGCTGATGTGAAGACGCGTTTCATGTCAGAGAACGATTGCAACTTCTGCTCAAGGATCAGTAATGATTTGGTTGGCTCTGCAGTGTAATGATCCAAAGGCAGGAGTGGTATTTTGGTCCATTTGTCCAGCAGCAAATTACAAGAATTATGGGAATAGCAACACTCTTTGAAGAAGTTTTGGCCACTATGTCAGTAGCACCAGTTTTACCCAAAAATGTTTATGCCAGTGTTTCTTGAAGTGTGTTCCTAGGAGCCCTGGGGGTCTCCCAAGGCCCTCTCAGGAGTCCGCAAAATCAAAAGGATTTGCCAGCCTATGTTGAAAAATAATGCAATATTAAAATCCCATTAAACAATTGTGAGAACTGGTAGTGGCAGCGAATGTGTCAATTTTAATTTTTAATAGAGTAAATGATAACTGGCAAATAGAGGGAGAAAAAGTGGAGGCAGTGACAGACTTTGTATTTCTAGGCGCAAAGATTACTGCAGATGCTGACTGCAGCCAGGAAATCAGAAGACGTCTACTTCTTGGGAGGAGAGCAATGGCAAGTCTTGATAAAATAGTTAAGAGCAGAGACATCACACTGACAACAAAGGTCCGCATAGTTAAAGCAATGGTATTCCCTGTAGTAACCTATGGCTGCGAGAGCTGGACCATAAGGAAGGCTGAGCGAAGGAAGATAGATGCTTTTGAACTGTGGTGTTGGAGGAAAATTCTGAGAGTGCCTTGGACTGCAAGAAGATCAAACCAGTCCATACTCCAGGAAATAAAGCCAGACTGCTCACTTGAGGGAATGATATTAAAGGCAAAACTGAAGTACTTTGGCCACATAATGAGAAGACAGGATACCCTGGAGAAGAAGCTGATGCTAGGAAAAGTGGAAGGCAAAAGGAAGAGGGCCAAACCAAGGGCAAGATGGATGGATGATATTCTGGAGGTGACAGACTCAACCGTGGGGGAGCTGGGGATGGTGACGGCCGACAGGAGGAGGCTCTGGCGTGGGCTGGTCCATGAAGTCACGAAGAATCGGAAGCGACTGAACGAATAAACAACAACAAAAAATATGTATAAATATAACCCATACAAACAAAAGCTCTTTTGGAGTCCTCCATAATTTTTAAAAGTGGGAAGGGGTCCTGAGAGAAAAAAGTTTAAGAAACATTGGTTTATGCTATACCACGCAAGTTAGTATAATCTAGAGTCTAATATGGTAACCAACATTCTGTTGCCTGTATCCCACCAATTCAGAGGTACATGTACTCAGGAAGTGCCATGTTTATGGATAGTCATTAAGTGTTCCCAAAATACATTGTGTACTCCTGACCCCACAGTTGTTCATCATTGCAACCATCTTGGTGCCTCTATACAATTTAATTACCTCAACAAGAATTGTGTCTCACTTAATTAAAACAAATCAGCTGAATTCTGCTACTGTTCCTACTGAGTAACATCTACAAATTCTCTTTATTGGAGTCTGCCAGATACATGGAGTTAGGCCTACCATATCGAAGCCATAGAAATCTAGATGACCACAAGATGGAAGCAACCATTTGACATTTGGGAGTGATCAGTTATAAAGAACTTGGGGACATCTCTCTGATGAAATGATGGATTCTTTGCATTGTACTAAACTGAATAAGGGGTTAACTAGAGAGGCATAAAGTTAAGAAAACTAAAAGGAGAAAGAAGTGGAAGAGGGAGACAGTGAAAAAAAAGGGACAGAGAAGAGGTACTACAGTGACCCTTATAAACAGTAAACTAACACTCTATAAATAAGCATAGGTCTTTGTTGATGCATTTCTAACAGAAACAACTTACTTCCCATATTGTTCATGCAATGTTATTGTTAATAAAAGCTGTAACTGATTATAAACAACTGGTCCTCTAAGTAATTAAGTTAGAATTTAATACCCCTTCTCCCCCCAGCCACCTAAAATGCTATGCTATACAGGAAAGAACTAATTAGAGAGAAAACAATCACAAAATGGGAGCAGTAAGATTTTGTCAGAGTGCGCACCATGGAGCGGCCTGCCCCTTTTTCCAAGATACCAGTGATCCACGTTCTATGCAGTAAATAGACACTCAAGCAGAGATTAGATAAAATAACCTATTTACTTTATATACATACGTAGTCCAAATACATCCAACAGCAGTAACAAATGATACAGCAATGAGAAGTTACAGCAAACGAGAAGAAAGAATACCAGATCTCTCTGCTTATATACATAAACTGACCAATCACATTATAGGTCACTCTCATAATCTGCCACACCCAACTAAACTATTAGCATCTGTATCCGCTGGATAATGGAGAAAGCCAGGGAATTTCAGAAAAACATCTATTTCTGTTTTATTGACTATTCTAAAGCCTTTGACTGTGTGGATCATAACAAATTGTGGCAAGTTCTTGGTGGTATGGGGATACCAAGTCATCTTGTCTGCCTCCTGAGGAATCTGTATAACGACCAAGTAGCAACGGTAAGAACAGAGCACGGAACAACAGACTGGTTTAAGATTGGGAAAGGAGTACGGCAGGGTTGTATACTCTCACCCTACCTATTCAACCTGTACGCAGAACACATCATGCGACATGCTGGGCTTGAGGAATCCAAGGCTGGAGTTAAAATCGCTGGAAGAAACATCAACAATCTCAGATATGCAGATGATACCACTTTGATGGCTGAAAGCGAGGAGGAGTTGAGGAGCCTTATGACGAAGGTGAAAGAAGAAAGTGCAAAAGCTGGGTTGCAGTTAAACCTCAAAAAAACCAAGATTATGGCAACGAGCTTGATTGATGACTGGCAAATAGAGGGAGAATGAAGTCCATGAAGTCACGAAGAGTCGGAAACGACTGAACGAATAAACAACAACCAACAGCTTGAGGCTCCAGGGGCTGAAAATCTTTAACGTGGCCTCTATAATTCCTCTGAAAGTTCTTACCAAGGGGGAAAATCATTAAATGCATGAGTGGAAAATTATGTTAAGTATATTGAATTAATATAATTTAAATGGAAATTACTTTAAATAAGAACAAATTTAGAGTTTTTTCTGGTTCCATCGACTTGCTGGTATAGCAACACATACTCCATTCAGCTCTTCAACTGAAAAAAAAAGTTGTCTCTCCTGATCTAATAGGTTATAAAGCATTTAATTCATTCAGCAGTGGCAGATGGGGCAAAAGGCTTTACAGAAAATAGGGATTTTGTAGAAGGGCTTGAAGGAGTCTCTCCCCCCATCCCTTTCCTTCTTCTTTCTTAAAATTCTGCTTTGTTTTTCTTCAAGACAGCTTGAGAAGACTACAAACAAATCAAGAATAATATAAGCCCATATAAGGGGGGAAAAAAGCAATATAAAAATACAATGAGCCAATATAGCAGGGGCCCACGCTAAGGCTAGCAAAGGAAAGGTTTTGTATCAAGTTCCTAAATGAGCTCGGTTACCAGTTTCAGAGCTGAAACTCCCTTGTTGGTCCATTCAGCACTTCGGATTTGAGGGAAAGATTTACTTTGGAGTATGCACCGCCTGTTGGCAACTCCTTCAGCCAAAGGCTCTCTTTCCAGAATTCTGCTGCAGCTGCAGGATAACGTTGCGGCAGGATTCTGAAAAGAGACACAGCTGTTTTTCAGAGTTCCTGACCAATGCAATGTGAACCTGCTTCCACTCCTTATTTTCTTCAAATCCAAAGTGCTGCATAGCACTACCCCTACACACTTGGGGGGGAAGGGATCTTGTTGAATCTTTTGACAGTGGTATTCTTCTGGGTTATTTGACAATGCTTCAACAGTTCATCCTGTTTGGCAGGAGCACCAAACCTCCTGCTCGTGTGTCCATTCCCCTCTCCTTCTTCTCTGTCAATAGACTGTAAGTTCTTTGACCTGTCATCTTGGGCTCTATTATCTGTAGGTTGAAACACAAAAAACTACAAGGTCTTCATGCTGACTTGTTTGCTTCGTTTTAAGTATTCTCTTGCGCATCCATCTTATTTAGTACTTTTCCTTCTTAGGCATTCTTAAAACTGTCACCTTAGCTCAAAATGTTCAGGTGATATGTCAGATGTCTTACTGGGGAAGGTGGCGTTAAAACCACTTCACTAAACAATTTTACATACAGTGTATCTGTTTCATCAGTTACTTATTACATACCTAGACATAAATATACTGTAAACACAAAACAATTGCCAAATAGAATTTCTTAGTAATACTTTGATACTTTGGGAATAGGGCCACCTGAAGACACAAACAGGATGGTGGAGGCAGGGCAAGCTGGGATATCCTTGCCAAATGAATTGTTTCTTTCTTTCCTCCCACTGCCTTAACTCATTAACTCTAAATGTAAAGGTTTGGGCAAGTATTTTTAACAAGGTCTGCAAGCTGTTCCAAATGCTCTGATTTATTAATTCCACATCTGTTTGAAATGTGACACTATCTCTCATGACCCCCAATGTCACTAAACCATGCTGTCATCCTTTGGACACTGCAGGAGCTGTTGGGACTCAAACATTTAATTAATCCAGTTGACATTTTTATGTTAGGCTTTTGCATTTCAAGAAAAATATTTAGGAAGTTTTGGAAACAGTGGAGTGCTGACAGCCTAATTCTGAGACCTTCCCCAACCCTTCTTCATTCTTTGTTGATAGATAAGAGCTTTGTTTTAAAGAACTGGCTTAGGCTGATGTGAAAACTGTTTATAATGTTTTTCACTATTGAAGAATATGGTCTGGATCCCAAGTTACCTCTCTGTTCATTTAAGGGAGGACACTTCATGCCAATTCGCATCCCCAACTCTACTTTTATCTCTCTGAATCAATCACATACAATTCAGTCAGAAAGCTTCCACTACTAGAGAAGGTGGTTTTAATTTAAGTTATTTTGTCTGAGCAAAACATTTAAGAATTCACATATTTGTATCCAAACTTCTTGTAGCACTATGCGATATCAACAGAATCCAGTTACTTCTGTCTGTTTAATTAACGCTAGAAATTTTCATCACTTTGTACCAGCAATCAAGCAACAGTAAGCATTCTGGATCTTATATGGAATGCTCAAAATGGTGCTTCTTTGGTATTTGATCCTTTGGACATTTAGTTGGGGAGGAGTATGGCCATTTTTTAATTACTGTTTTTGTTTAATTATGTATGGCTTGCATTTTAAGATTGCTATCTGATATTCTTGTAAACTTCGCAGAGTTGTGAGATTGGGGCAGTACAGAAGTTATATTCTAGGATTAATTAATTAAGTTAATCATAATATGGATGGTGGTGGGTGCCATATATGTGCATGTATGTTTACACATTTGTTGAGTATTTCAAGTCATATTTATGTGCTATGTTTAAAGGGCCCAGAAAATAGCCAAATTTGAAACATTTAATGAATTATCTTGATAAGACCAGGAGATTCCAAAGGGCCATTTCACCTTTGACAATAAACAGAGCTCTCTACATATCCATGAATATGGTTGCTGCAGTTCAGTGTCAGCATATTTCAAGCCATTGATGCCATGAACTCTGCTTCCATATGGCATTGATCAGTCAGATTAGTACAATGTCAATCAGATATGAATTTGTTGGTAGCTATTTGTACCCAAAAATATTCTTCTCAAGCCCAAGTTTGTTTTTAATATTGACAAATTGTGCTGAAGTTGATTACAGTCAGAGTTATTTTAAAATAGCGACCAGAGCCAGAGTTATCATTGGGTAAAATAAGGTGACTGACCTAGATAAAAATATTGGCAAAGAAGATATGAGATGGTGGTATACAGAAGTGGACCCTGTATACAGGACATATACATCCATACTACTTTTTTCTCAAATGTGATTGAGGATGCTATCACCAGTGAAGGAAGAGTAAACTATCATTCCGGCTGACTTTATATGTGGAATTGGGGAGCAGGGATTCAGTCCTTCACCTTATAAAATAAAATCCCTTGGGCCAATCTTTATGGGAAGTGCTTATATAGTTTGTGAAGTACAGTATAGAACTTTTTCCAAGTTATAATCTGTAATATATTAGTTATTTCAAGTATATTGTACAATAATATGGAGATGCTTTAAAAGATTGATTCAAATTATTTTAGTTTTAGCAACTTTTAAAGTTAGTTCTCAGCTGTTAAACATTTATGCAGCTTTACTTATTGTATTACAACCAGTTTTACTGAGAATCTAAATATCTATTCACACTTTGAGAAACACACAAGTACATAGATATTAATTTCAATAGATTATCCTTCCTGGTAAACATTTTGAATAATAACTTTAAGCTTATTTCCAATATTAACTCCAAGATGGACTGAAGTGTTTTGTAAGTCTTTTAATCTTTTAAAATTAAAACATTATTGGTTTCAATGTGTTTGGTAATTTCATTTGCTCTAAGATAATTCATATTATAAATTATAAATAGTGGATATAGTTAAATAGATTTCCTATATGGGACTGGTTAAGCTTGGCCAGATATTGTTTTATTTAATCACTCCCAACGTATCATTGCTGAGAGAAAAGAACTACAAAATAAAAATCCTCAAATCTCCTGACCAGAGTTGACCCTAAATCAGATTAAGGCAAAAAGAAAACCCTCAATACTCTAGCACTACAAAAAGCCAATAATTCCAATTCACAACTACAGCGTATTTGCAAAATCAAGGTAATTTTATGGGCATGAGGTCATGCGAGGTAAGACTGACAAGAGGCCATCTGGACTGCACATTCAATGCTTCCTGCCAGGTGATCAATGCAGCAGTTCACAAAGGAAGCTATAAGAGGTTTTTTTCTAAGCAGGGATAGTGTGACTGATGACAACAGTGAGTGGCAATCACAACAGGCAGAATGATTAAAGGAAAGGCAAACAACATGGTAAACTATGAAGATACATTCAAAGAAATTAGAAAACTCAATTGAACTAATGGAGTTTTGTGGCAATCATGGAGAAGTTTGCTAAATAACACATGGTAGACTTTTTTAAGAGAAAGAGAAGAAAAATAACAAATGTACAAGTTTATCCTCCTCAATTTAGACAACAGCTATTTTCATGGTTAAGTTAAAAACCAAAGCATAAAGCTGTAGTGATACAGTAAGTGAAAATTCATGATTATGATCTACTACTCTGTGTGTGTGTTTTAATTATAATATTGTTTAACCCAGCTATCTAATAATTTTCTACATTGTTCATCCTAGAAATATCAAGGATTATAGGTGATGTGGACTATAAAAAATGAGACATAAAATATGATGTTATAAAACAGGTAATCAGATAAATGCAATAACATTCAGATAAGGAATTTGTACTTGTTTCATTATGCAAGCAATGATTATAAAATGTTCAGTGGAAAAAATAATATGCAAATAGATACAATTTTTACAAGCCATATATAAGTAATCCAAATCAATTCCAGCTAAATGTTGTTGTTGTTGTTCAGTCATTTAGTCATGTCCGACTCTTCGTGACCTCATGGACCATAGCACGCCAGGCCTTCCTATCCTCCACTGTCTCCCGGAGTTTACTCAAATTCATGTTCGTTACATCGGTGATGCTATCTAACCATCTCATCCTCTGCTGTCCCCTTCTCCTTTTGCCTTCAGTCTTTCCCAGCATCAGGGTCTTTTCCAGTGAGTCCTCTCTTCGCATTAGGTGGCCAAAGTATTTGAGCTTCAGCTTCCGTATCTGTCCTTCCAATGAGCAGTCAGGGTTGATTTCCTTTAGGATTGACTGATATGACCTCCTTGCAGTCCAAGGGACTCCTAAGAGTCTTCTCCAGCACCACAGTTCGAAAGCATCAATTCTTCGGTGCTCAGCCTTCCTTATGGTCCAACTCTCACAGCCATACATTACTACTGGGAAAACCATAGCTTTAATCCAGCTAAATACTGAGTGTTAAATTTATTTTTGGCTTAGAAATAGGCTGACCGTATTTCCTTGAGACAAAAACGGGACATTGGGATGGCAAAACGGGACAGGGTCTTATGTAATTTTCCATATTCATGAAAAAGACAGGGGTACCCGCCCCCCAGTCCCCGCGATTGGCTCCCGCCTGCAAACCCCGCCCCCGGTCCACGCAATTGGCTCCTGCCTGCAAACCCCGCCCCCAGTCTGCGCGATTGGCTCCCTCCTGGCCAATCACCCTCCTCTCCACCTCTCTGCCCTCCTTTGCTGTGCACTGATAGGTGGGAGGGCTTCCTCTTCCAGGCTGCCTCTGCCGGGTTTAAAAAATGAGACAAAATTGAGATTTTTTTCAAAACAATGGGACGGTTGAAAATGCTAAAAAAATGGGACTGTCCCATTCAAAATGGGACATATGGTCAGCCTACTATAAAGAGGGTTTGGGAAGTGCAGTTATTACAGCTCAAGAATTTGTAGAGTATTAGTATTTAAGGTAAAGGTAAAGGTTCCCCCCGCACATTTGTGCAGTCGTGTCCAACTCTAGGGGCCGGTGCTCATCTCTGTTTGTTAGCTGAAGAGCCAGCGTTGTCCGAAGACGCTTCCACGGTCATGTGGCTGGCATGACGCACGCGGAACGCTGTTACCTACCCACTCAAGTGGTACCTATTCATCTACTTGCATTTGCATGCTTTTGAATTGCTTGGTTGGCAAGAGCTGGGGCGAGTGCGGATATTTAGGTGCATTAAAAAGAGGCATCACGAGTATAGTGTAATATGAAATCTGGAACTACAGCAATAAACAATACAATAAAATTAATTGTAAGGCAATCTTAGTTCAGTGCATGGCTCACTGTTTACTACGGTATAAATCAAAGCACTTATTCAGAATGACTGTAAAGGAATAAAGGGTAACAAAACTTGGTGGAGCTAAGAAAACCACTTGGCATCCCAATCAAAAGTATATTTATTTAGAAACCCAATATTTATTTTCGTATTACCCACCCTCTGTTTATGTTAAGAGCCTAAGTTGTATTTTGGTGTATAATCTAAAACAGTGTTATAGGTACTCAAGACTATTGACTTAAATGGAAATAAGCAAGTTTATTTCTATGTTGGTTTGTGCCCTTGTATATCTAAAGGAAAGAAATCATTTTAATGCACACACAAAGCATTAAAATCTTTGACCCTTATGAACCCAGTGCTGCTTCTTTTTACAGTGCCTTTTTACAGTGCCTCCCAATCCTCAACCTATTAGGTGGAGGCTGACAGTTTCCTGAGACTTTACAGGTACTTTTGAAGATTTATCTGTCACAGGGAGATAAAATAGACAATGATGAACAACCTGAATAGGTTAGGAATGCAGAAGTCTTAAAGTGTTTCTGGTTTAATAGAATGACAGCATTTTTACAGACAACAGATTCATGCTTTTAAAAAATGGAGGAAAGATTACCTTTGGGTTTCTTACTAATGTAATAAGATCAGGAAAATCTACTATGCAGTATATAAAATTATACTGTGACCGGCTGAACTCAGTAATAAGAAGAGAATGGATGAAGCGTGAAAAGAATTAAACATTTTAATATCTACTGATTTTTACAGTTTTATAATATTAACATAGGTGTACTATCTGAAACTACAGAAAAATACTATATTCAGAATTATAGCATTATAGCATTAGCCTTTAACTATTTTGAACATACGACAATTGACAAAGGTTGGTTCTGAGTAAGTGAAATATTAACTGGTAAGTTTTTGCTTATTTTAGTTTTCTTCGCTGAAGTTCATTACCTTTCTGACTATATAACTGTATATAGTCAGACATGATGGGATGGCATATATATATATGTATATATACTGTATTTAGTTAGTTAGTTTTTATCCCGCCTTTATTATATAAATAACTCAAGGCGGTGAACATACCTAATACTCCTCCCTCCTAGTTTCCCAACAACAACAACCCTGTGAGTAAGAGTGAGTGACGGACCCAAGGTCACCCAGCCGGCTTTCATGCTTAAGGCGGGACTAGAACTAGACTAGAACTCACAGACTCCTGGTTTCTAGCCCAGCACCTTATCCACTAGACCAAACTGGCTCTCACACATACACATACACATACACATACACATACACATACACATACACATACACACATATATATGAATTATGATTATAATAATAAAATCTAATACAAACTAAACTTAAAGAAAAGAGAATACAAAGGAGTAAAAATTGCAAGAAAAAAGAAAAAAAGAGAAAGAGAAGAAAGAGAAAAGTAGAGAAATAATAGGAAAATAAAAAAGAAATATATAAAAAAGTGACTTCCAACCTTCATCACAACAAGTATAAACAAATTTAGTGACTCTTCACCCCCTCTAAGGTTACAAACATTTATCTCTTCATCCCATATCCCATCTTTTAACTATAAACAAATCCATAAAACATCAGCTTTTCAGTCCTGGTGTCAGCAGAAAGTCCATAAAGGGTTGCCAGAGGTAACAACATATCCGATTTTAACCTTGATCAAATAAACCAACTTTATATTCCTTCCTTTTACTTCTAACAGTCTTAATCTTTAGTTCATTCAAATACTGTCATAGGATTTGATTTCTCTTCATTTCTTCTTGTTCCATCACACAGAGTTCTTCAAAGCTTTAACAAGCCTCTTTTGTAAATCCAGTAGGAAAAAAATATTCAGGTCACTCTTTTGGTTTGTCATTTGTATTGGGGAGTCTTTGGTGCTCTCTGAGACCCTGAGCTACAAATATTCTCTTCGATTGGTGTCATTTGTATTTCTCTTTTAAATTTTAAAGCCTCACACAATTTCTTTTGTAGATCCAGTGAAACATACTTTTCTAAGTCAGTCTTTTGGCCTGTCAGTTGTAAATCCACTTTCAATACTATCTCTATCTTGTCAGCTAAAATTTGTTCTACATCTGTCATTTCTTCAATAACGTCTTTTGGACATAGTCTTATCCATATAAGCAGACATCAGTACTGACATTGTTTATATTATGGCTACTATTTTCTGATTCTGATTCTGATTCATTCTTCAGAAGTCTCCTTCAGCATTTTCATTGTTAGAACGCTTTGTGACATTTTGGAGGTTTGTAAATCTTTCCTCTACCTAAAAAATTTAGTGCCTTCTAGTGTTCAGTTTTTGAAATCATGAAATTGCTTCTTTGTTATGTCTTGTAAAAACCAAAACAGAATCTATTTCCCACAAGAAGCTCTTTGTTCTTTATAATTAATTCCAAAATCTTATTGTAAAAGTTTCAATATTCCAATTTTATCTGGACCCTTAGTCCATTTATAACTTTCTAACATCAACATCTTATTTAACTTTTTGCTGTTTATTTCATATTCTTGAAATTCTTAAGCTTATGATTAAAATTTTCTTTCATTCAGGATTGAAAGCAGACTCACCCGGCATTTTCAGACTTGTCGGTCCGAAGGTCTCTAATAGCTTAGAAGTAGTTAATGAGCACTTTTGGAAAGTGATTAGAAAATGAGGTTTGCAAACCTAATGTCCTTTAAAAGTCTCATCCGCAGTTGTGAGCAAGACGGCGAGCAAGCGGAGCATCATTTCCCAGTGCTCAAACCTGTGGAAAACCACTGTCCTGAGGTCTTCTCGTGAGAAGCAGCCATATGGACCACATGTGGGCAGTCTCCCATCCTGTCCTTATCTGAAGAGGTTCCAAGGAATCAGTCTACCCACCAGTTCCTTGGTCTTTGCTGCAGTTGTCAGCTCCGCTTTGGCAGAGCTGTCTTCGGTTTGCCATACCTCCCCCAGAAGTCATGATGGGATGGCATTGTATATAATAACTATAAAAGTGACAACAAATGTCCTTTTCATAGTGTTTCCACATTCATTAATCAAGCATCAGCACTTTTATGCCCTTTAAAGACTGGCTGCCTAATTTACTCCTATCTCCTCCAGATATTTTAGTAGCAGCATTAATTTTCTCTCAATCTGCTTAAAATCACTATGCCAATTTATTTTTAGGCTTCTTCTTTCAGCCACCATCTTCTTTTAATTGCAGTCAGGACATGCCAACAGGAATTCTGGCACTTTTGGTTCTTCAGTTATTGTATCATACAAAAGGGTACACTTCACTGACTCAAACCATAGGTACTATTGGCTTCACTGTACAAGGATCTCCTTAATCTTGCACAGGAAGGTAGACTTCAGCTAGGCACTAATAGTTCAGAATGACATTTGTCCCATTCTTTCCTTTGCTTCTGATTGGTTCCAGCATATTTCAAAATATCTCAATTTACCATATCAATGCAAGAGTATAAGTTATGAAGTGGTAAAAACAAGAGTATAAGTTATAAAGTGGTAAAGACATATTCATAGATAAACAAGGCCAGTGGACAATTGTTTTGAAACTGAGGGCCATGTTTAAATTTTAAAAAAATAAAATAAAAGTAGTTTGAAATTGAGTGAGTGAACTGAGAAAGCTAACAGAAATTTATGACTGGAGTTCACTTGGGAATTTAAGGGAGACTTCTTATTCTAGGTCAAGGGTATGTATTCGCCTAAAGTAAGATACTGGGAAGGGAACAAGAAGAAATAAAAGCCTTGATTAGTGATACCTTAAGAGTCAGATCTGCCCAGTTACATTCATGAGACTAAGCAAAATCCATCAGATCATGACAGCATAACTTTTGCTGTCTGGAGGAGGCAGCAATCTTTACAACAATCTTTCAAGATAAAGAACTTATCCATGTAAAGTACATGTGGTCCAGTGTGAGTTATATCTCAGCCTTCACTTTCCTTTAACACTTTATACTTTTTTAAAAATAATCCTAGTATTATTTGCCAGCATGCAAGAAAACAAGGATTCTGCTAACTTCTGATGAATCCTAACCAGTTATGAATGTATTTTTTTCCATTCTGAAGAAAGAGATTCTGTTTCAGCTATACAATCCAATTTTTTATTGGAGTAATCAGTATTCAGCCCTGGTTCTATCCAGAATTACAAACAGGACCAAACAAATAAACAGCTTTAATCTTAACAGGTGTTCATGCGAGATGGAACTGATTAAGACTTTTCAAATATATTTAAAAGCCAAATGATTAACTGCACATGTTGTGCCATTTTCCCACTAGCCAAATTTATTTATGCAAAACCGAATGTCATAGAAAGACTATTCGTTAACAAGCACTTTACATGGCATATGCCAATTCTTCCTCTTTTAAGTTGGAAACCAAACATCACTAAAACACTCAGCAGCTTGCCAATTACTAGAATATGTAGTCTGTGGTGAATATAGTGCTTTAGAATATCTACTTTGTCCTGAAAATGTTTCTGTGCTATGTACAATGACAGCTGTAGATTATCAGCTTAGTTATTCCTATTAGGCAACACAGACAAGTATAGTTAGTGATGTGAGAAGATAATGGTACCAACAACAACTAAAAACAGAAGCAAATCTTTGGGAAACTGGAGAGAATTGGATTGAAACAAGTGACATTAGAAACTTTTTGCAGCAACCCTTGATATACAGTGTTTCAATACCCCAACAAACCAGCTCTTAACGGAACAAAAAGAATCATGTATTTTTAGCTTATTACAGATTAAAAGACTGTAATAAACAACCTACTCAATCTTTCACAAAATTATGTCATGTTTTTACACTTCACTTTTTTTTAAGCTGGCAGTTATCTCAGTGTAGGAAAAGGAACTATTGTTTTAAGAGCAGATGAACTCTTATTTTTGTTAAATGTTATCTGAATTCTGTGGCTGCTGTTTAGGTAACAAACCCTTCAATTTTATCAGAAATTTTATCAGATTTGACAAGCTCTAGCACTGGAATCACACTACACCATTTTAGGCTTATACAGGAGGAAAAACCTTCATAAAATGGCCAATATTAGAGACACGAGGTTACTAAAGGCAAACGCTTATGAGGAATCATGCTTTCTCTACTTCCCATTTTGCTATGGTTTAACACCAATGCTGGTGACTGGGATAAACTTCCTTTCTGGGGAGACAGCAAAATGTGAGCATCCTATTGATCCAAATCTAAATGGGAGAGAGATAATCTTGCAAGGAAATCCATGCAAATCAGTAACTCAATCCAAATCCAGAAGTCTTTCTATAATCTCTGGGTGAGAGAATGACTAGTCAGATCTTCAAAATACAGTACCCCACATTGGGCAAACACTATAAAAACTCTGACTTTGGGCTAAATAATCTGAGAAGAAAAAGTCATTTTGAGATTCCTCTGCTCTATCTGTAAATGAAGTCACTCAAGAAAAGTTGTAGCAGCTGAACAGCCATCTGTGAGCTTTTCACTTCCTGCCAAACCTTTGCTTACTCCAGGGAACCTCTTTAAGCCATCTGAGGCCAGGTCACCTTAACAGTTAACAGGTTCATGAATCAGGAAGAGGCTTATGGGGTCCTCCACTGAACTTGCCTTGAAGTAAGAGGCCCAATAGATTGCTGGCTCTTTCCAGAGTCGAACATACTGTACCTTCCTATGTGGTTGCCTCTTTGGTCCTGAAGAAGCATAGTCTTTCCAGGTCACTAGGATATGGCTTTCACAGCCTGGAATAACCAGCCAGCTTCATTTAATTAGCTGGTCCATATCAAATAAAAGCGCAATATACCAATACCCAGGCTCTTACCTGGTTCTGAGCTCCATCTCCAGGAAGACTATAGGTTCCAAAAGACAAGGAGAATGTTGAGTTGACCCAGCCATTAAGCAGTGGCAAGTTGCTATTGATAGGGATCCCCTCCCTTTCTTTCTCTCCATGAATTTCCAGGAGTTACACCAATCCTCAGATACTAGGACTGTGCAATGGAAAGGTACTAATCCTCCTTTCCCTTTCCCCTCCTGATATATAGATACCTCTCCATACAGGGTGGCTTCTCAAATCCCTCTTTGTTTCTTTCCAACCCCACAGAATGTTGGAAAGAAATTAAATATAAAGGGATTCAGGGCTTTCTCTGTCAGCAAGATAACTCTCTGAAAACAGAACTCTACCAACAGTCAATAGCCAAAAAATGCCATTTCTCCAACAATTGCTATTTTTCCTTCACTACTTTTTCCCACTGATATGCTTTCACTGTGATGTAAAATTCAAGCCCTTTCTGTAAGGCGTATGTGGATGCCATTTTTGAGTTTCATATTTGTTTTGGGATGTGTCATTTTGAAATACTTTTAGTTGACAGATCTCTGAGAAACAACAGCTTGGGGTAAAATGAAAAAAATCATACTGCAGTCTGAACAAAGAATTTAAAATGAATTAAAATCTTAAATATTTCTTAGTGTAATAGCTTTATAAAGAGTTTTCCCTAGTGCTTAATATCTAGAGAAATACCTAGATCACACCTAGGGTATGGGAAAAATTCTTTTTTGAACCCAGTCTAATTCCCTAAACTGGCAAATGATTGTTAAAATAGTTTTTGCCACGTGTCCAATAGAAGAAACATAGTTTTTAGGTCTATGAGAGTTCTTTGCTTTCCAAGGACTGGACACACCACAGCGTAGCAAATCTGTACACAATGCTTTATTACAGCACACACCTTCCCCAACAACAGACTATTGCTCTCCACCCTTCTAGGACTTGCAAAGTGATGTTGCCATGTAAATATGTCTTTAATACTCAGTCCTTTAATAGTTAGTTCAAGCAAAAGTCTCAAAGTCTGCAAAGTGGAATACAACCTTTGCCTCCTTCCAAAATTTCTTACACTAGTTGGGTTGAGATTCTGCCTCAATGTGGTTGCTCCTCTTCTAGTTGCTATGGAGCTCCCGGCAAAGCTCCAGGCAGGACTCCCACCAGGATACTCTGCTCACCATAGCTTGTGGTCCTGGCAGTTGAATGATAGTCCTCTTGCCTGCTTGTAATAGCTGCCAATCTCCAGACATCACCTCCACTTCCCTGTCTCATGCCATTTGCTTATCTCCTTTCCTCCTACACACCTACCCACTCAGTCTTAGTGTTTGCTTTTGTAAGCTACGGGCCTGGGTGGGGTGAGGCTGCCTCTAGACATTGGCACATCCTTGAAAATGCCAGGGTGTGGCTCAATTATTACAGGCAGCTGGAACACTGGCTTGGATGCTCGTGAGTAAAATTGTGAGTGAATGAATGAATGTATGAGGGAAATGGGGTGAGAAGCATTTCTGCTTGGCTGCAGCTACTTTTCCCAAGCGCAGACAGCAATCCCAACTTCACTCCCTCACAAGGTCACTTTCAGTTCTATCAAAGGCAGAAACTTCTAATTTTGTATATGTGTATGTGTATGTGTATGTATGCATGTATGTATGTATATACACACACACACTCTTTCATTTAGTATAATATATATTAAAATTTAATCTATTAAGATACAAAGATCTAATACAAGAATTTTAAAACAAAAGGTAAGCCAAAATTATCTTGTGTTGAGTTTAGCGACTTCATGTATACAACCATGCAGTTTGCTTGGCAGCAATACAGAAATGGTCTTCCACTGTCTTTTTCTAGGATGCTGTCTAAGTTTCCAGTCTGGCCAATTGCCCTGAGATTCATGGTGTTTCCCATCTGACTTGATTTCCATGCCCAACAAAAGTTATTTGGGAAAAGGGGTGCTGGGTAATCAAGTAATTTTATCTTAAACACAGACAAAAGTTCATGTTTGATCATGCCAGGTATGAAAGACATGCATCAATAACACAAATGGACAAACCTGCAGTACGGCCTAATACAAGTTAAGGAATTGGTGCACACTTGGGAAAGGTTACTAATTTTTGAGCATGCTGTACCTGTGTGACTTCGAATATGTACTCTCAGAGTTCCATTGCTTGCAAACTTCTGCCCACAATATGGACAAATCTTCTCTTTTTCACCTGTGTGAGTCTATAAAGGAGAAATATAAATATTTAATTTGCTTGCAAAAGAAAACAAAATTAATTCTTTATTTTTAAATTTTATTCTTCCAATATTTTGAATTGTTTATCTATATGACATGGTATACTATGATATCAAATTCAGGTTTTAAAAATTTAATAATGTTGCACCTTAACACAGTCATGTAAAAATCCCTAAACAAATCTGACTTTTCCTTCCAAAATAAACCAGGTTATCTAGTTGGCCAACCAAATGAGTTTTTCATTGCACAAACATTTTGGCTCATAAAAATTAAATTAATGCTTACTGGGATGTTAAAATGTTTGCAGAATTTAAAAGAGATACAACCAAGGTCAAAGAACACTAAGGACTCCACAGAAATGTTAGAGATATGAACCTTTTTGTTCATTTGAATGAATACAGTAGTTTTTACAGCTACCCCTAATTATTTTTATTTATAATTATTGGTTGCAAGGACAAGTGAAGGCAATGTCTTCTAATAATCTGTAATACAAATGTAAATTATGTAAAATAAACAATATAAAATAAACCTATTATCATGGTCCCAGTTTTATAAATGATACTTACTTTTTTATGGCTCTTTAGAACGGATGGTGTCACAAAGGCTTTGTCACACAGATCACATTTATATTTCTTATGGCCATCATGAACAACTTGAATGTGAACATTCAGAGTGTCCTTCCTTTTGAATGTAGCATCACAGTGATCACACTTAAATGTTCTTTCACCTAAGAGAAAAAATATGTTAACAGGCAAGTTTTGACCTGACAACTTATTTACAAGTCACCAACATGTCAACCTGTTTACTGAGAGAAATTATAAAGGAACAAACCTCATTATTCTAGGTTAAGTAGCAATTAGAAGAGCTGACTATTCAGGCTAGATAGTTTTGAATACAAAAAAAGTCATTAATAATCTCTGAAGCTTGCCTTATTGCAAAACTTGCTGAAAATAATTATATCTATTGTCCACATTCTATTCATTAAAGATCATTTTTCTATTTAACAAAACAGATACAATGAATCACTAATTTACAAACTAAATGCAGATTATATATGAATCAATTGGAACTATTTATCTATACTTTGTTTAGCATGTCCACGTGTGCAATTTTGTGTACAAGGTGTGTACACATTTTATATAAAATTCTCATCTGAAACAGATGTTTCATTAGACCAGAGAGTTAATAATTTATTTATTTATTTATTTATTTATTTATTTATTTATTTATTCAATTTATTCCCCGCCCATCTCCCATACAAGGGACTCTGGGCGGGTTACAACAATCAAAGTTAAAAACAATACAATAATTTTAAAAATACAATATAAATAAATAAAATACAAGATGGGGGACGTAGGGAACGTAGCATAGTGTTAATAATGCAATATTCTCACAAGTACCAAGACTTTGCTGATTTGTGAACCACTTTATCATCTATATTTGTACTTACTGTTATGAATCAGAAGATGTCTCTGCAGAGAGAATGGTGTTCGGAATAGAGCTTTGCATTCCTCACACTGAAATGGTCTTTCTTCAGAATGTGTCTGTAAATGAAGAACATACATAACTATGGCTAAGCTTGCTGACTGCAGTCAAAAGAGATACTGTTTTATTTTACCAAACAAAAACAAAAGGTTTAATTCCACATGCTCAAGTAATGGAAAAGCTAACAATTTGAGCAGATATATACTATATACTGTACATAGGTGTGCATAAAAAGGCCGTAAATATATAGACTTCACTATAGGTTTTGTTTGGTGTTTCATCAGATGCCAAATCTCAAAGGTCTTCTAAATCTTACAGATATTCACATGAAGCAATTCTGTTACTACTTTTTAGTTAATTGCTTAACCTATCTTCTGAAACGTAAAAGAATTTAGGATAAATGTCTTATTCATGAATCAAACTTGTTATTTGGCACTAAAGTTGGAATGTTTGGATGAATAGATTCCCATGTGCTACTTTTAAAGTGTGTGATTAGTGTATATGTCACAAAGCACACATGCTACAAAATACTCTTTACTTTTTTTAAAGTTCAGTGAAACTTGCTTGTTTAACAAAATACTTACTTTAATATTAAAGGGTTAAAAAGTGAAGGGAACTATGTTATCACAAGACAGTGTGCAATTACTATATATTGAATTTTTATATATTGAAAAGCAATGTTAAGGATAAAAATAAAAATGAATACTCTAAGTAAGGGAAGAAAAAACAGTGAGATGCCATTAAATACAAATGGGAAAAAATATTTTTGGAGATATGTGACCTCAGCTTGCACCTATAAAGTCTGCCCTTGCATTTTCTAGCCTACTTTGCATTATCTTTGTTGAAACCCTTTAAATGATAATCTGAACTTCCCTAGCTAAATACAGTGCAAAACTTTGGTGCAAAAGCTTTTCCCTATTTGGTTCATTCTTACATATATATCTACTGACAGACCCTATTTACGTATAACTAAAATGAAGAAAAATAATGAAGCCCCATGGGTCTAGTCCAGAAAATAAAAAAGAACAGTTTAATAATATCAAACTGCAATACCACCGAATAATGAAATAACAGAAATAAATAGAACCCCCATTTTTCTACTGGGTTCTTCAACCCTATCGAGCAGACTTAACAGAAACCTTAGCTAAAGGGAAACTGGGCAAAAATGGTGTCTACTTCCCATTAGTGAATAAGTTTGTGGGCAAAGCCCCCCCCCCCAATAAGTATGAACTGCATCTTATATTTGCTGTCTTTACTGTTTTTACACTCTTTTTAAGGGAGCATTAACTCAGGCAACTGTGTTTTTAAAAGAATCAACAATACATTAAAATCATAAAAATGCACTTCATGAAATAAAACTAAGGGCAAATAAAACATACAAAATTGAAGTAAGGAACCAAAATAACACATACTAAAAGCTTGGTTACATAATAATGCTTACCAGCTCAGCTGAAGCTTAAGAGAGATGGAACCAAATAAACTTCTCTATGGACAGATTTTGGTAACATAAACACTGAAAATGCCATGTCTTGCATCCCAATCCCGGTCATATTTATAAAAGTATTGAGATGATTGCTAGAGTCTCCAAATCTGACTGCTTTGAGCAGTCAGGGCTATAAGAGGTCCCAATCCATTACAACTATGTATAGAAGGAACAACACTTGAACTGCAGAAGACTATGGTTATATAATTAACAAAATATTCTTCAGACTTGACCATATTTTATAACAATTGAACTTCTGAGGTAGACTTATGGTAGGAGCATTACATGGTATGAACATAAAAGAATAGAATTCTAGTGTATAATTGTTCTTATACTTAAGCAAAAGTATAACCCTGCTTTTGGTGTTCCAAAATTGGAATGGCCTTATCAATGAATAGACTGAAAGGGTCTTTAAAAATGGAGCTCTGGCAAATCATTTCATACCTAATATCTGCCCATGGACTGTACAGAAAATGACTTCCTATTCTCATTTAAGATTCATCCAGATTAGTTTCAGGAGTACAGATTGAAAATACACACTGAAACTTTCTATTTGAGTAAATCTAAGTCCCGCTCAGACCATTCCTCACAAAAACAGAAATGCCTTTTCACATTAATACCAAGCTACATGAAAGTGGTAAATCATCCTTGGCTTGCCTCTTAATTCATATATGCATACATGTGTTATATATCTGTCTACCTGAAGCTATTCTGCAAAACAATGAGAAAAAAATAGTCTTTTGAGGAAAGATTTTTTAAAAATAATAGAAGGAATATGACTATTAGTCACAAACTCCTTCTCAGTTAAAAAAACTATTAAGAAAAAAGCATAATATGGAATATTATGAGCACATATATGAACACATCTACCAGGCCCCTGTCCCACTCAACTTTTAAATACCAATGCTGCTTTTTTTATGCTTCACTGTCAATAGTTTCCAAGAACATTCGTGAATTCTTCATAGGCTTATGGGAATTTTCAGAGAATAAAAATGAAGGATGGGTGCGGACTAGTACTTTGTTTGTTAAATGCATCTACTAGCACTAGAAAAAATGCAGCAGTAACTGGCTCTTCGGCTAACAAACGGAGATGAGCACCAGCCCCTAGAGTCGGACACGACTGCACAACTGTGCGGGGGGAACCTTTACCTTTTTAAATGCGGGGTTGATTTGGTTATTATCAGAGGACTGGCAGTGTGGCAGGAAAAACTCTTATTTACCTTTGGAGAAGATATATACATTTGAATAATAGATAAATAAAAGATAGTATTTTGTGACTGGCTTCACCCATCATGATAATCATTTTGAGAATGAGCACTCTCCCTCCAATAATTAACATGCTGTTAAAATGTCAGATGTACCCATTATCTAAAAAGGATGGGGACCCTGCTTTAGAAGCAGACAAGACCTTGCCACCTGCCCTCAACTGCAAATAATATTCTGCCCAGGCTGAAAAAAGCTCTAGGCAAAATACACCTGGATGCACTTTCGTTATCTCAAGTTTTTCTCTTACTCTGTTTTTTCTTCTATATTCACAATCAATTTCTTATCAGAAAATTCTGGTACCTTTGCTTTCTTTCTACTCTATTCCCCAACAAGCATGCCCATTGATAAGAATTCTGGGCATGGCATTGACATATCTGGAGAGCACTCAGACCAGAAGATACTGCTTTGATTTTTAAAACGTCCCCTGTTTCTCCAGAAGGAAAAAAGAGGACAGGGCAGGGCTTCTGTTCATTTTTTTTAGAAAGGATGTAATTCTTAATTTGCATACAGTCACGAATCTGCCCTAATCCTGATAGCCCATCTGCAATGGCACAACTGAGAGGATCATAATTCCTGAGGAGAACCATGGGATTTGAAGTTCAGCCTCCTGGCTTGAATCAGGAGACCAGTGAAAGCAAATATCCCATTCTTCTCAGCTGACATTTTCTGCTAATGTTTGGAAAGTGATGTGGATACCTCTGATCCAGAAAGTGGATTGTGCTGTATTTTCAAGTTGTCCCTCAATTACATAAAGCAAATATTATGTTAACAGTAATGTTACACTTCTTCTGGAAGCAGTTTGTAAAGAAGCTCGGAATGCTTTTATGCAAAGTTTGCATCACTAGTAGGGTTGCTGCTAAGAAAAGCCAAATAATGTCTGGATAGAAAGAGACTGAGCTACCTTCTCACCTCAACTGGTGTATCCTCCAGAACAGGGCTGAGACATTTGGATGATACTTTGCTGTGGGGAAGCTTGCACTGCTGCTGATTGTGCTGTACCTGTTCTGTGGATAAATATAAGGGTTCAGTCTCTAGGGCTGTACATCTGGCACATGCATGAGTGAAAAAATCCCCCCCTTCAATAAAACACGGGTTTTACTTAGGTGAGTAGCTGTCTTGTTTTTATAACTCCTTAAAAAAACTTCTGATTTTTTAATTTTTTAAAAAATTATTTATTTAGCATAATAATAGGTATGCTAAGTATGGAAAAATGATTCAGGTGATTAGGAATATCTGATCTGTCTCTCATGTCAAGAAATAATTGAAATAATAACACAGACATTACATAAGATGTAGATTGGTGGAATATAGAATTCAGTGCAAAAGAACATAGACATCAAAACTATATATATATATATATATATATATATATATATATATATATATAGGGCTTTGGGTATCTTCTTTGCATACAAAATAGTTAATTTAGCTGTATCAACCTTCAAACAAACCATCTCTTTTCTGATTAGGTAAACAAGGCCTTAGTTTATTCCGCTTAGTTGCCAATTATTCCCTTTGCTTTGCCATTTAACAGATTTTTGCTGGCATTTTTAGTTCTAAGCTACTGATCTAAGCATTATAAAAATAACAGAAGGAATTACCAGGGCCAATTTAAATGTAATAGCCTTTACATTGCAAACCACTAAAAAAATTGAATCATGTTTAAAAAGATTATCATTCCATGCATTTGCCAAAATACATATTGCTCTTTCACAGCAGCAACACACAGCCTGGATAATTACTAGTCCCAGCAATGCTGAGATGTTATATAAGCTTCAAATCAATGAAATGAGGGCTACAGCCCCTTGGGAATAACGGTGGGGTCTGCATATCTATGGTGGTTGGCGCTAGAATCAAAAAAGTGGGACAACCATTCTTTCTAACATACTGTGTTTTTTAACTTTCCTGATACTCCCTTCTCTTTCTGTTTCACTGCATATTTCTGCCTCATGCAGCAAACTAGGACATATTGTGCCACAATTGCTTGTCTAGGACATCTTACAACAGACCAACTTAGGTATAAGTTGTGCAGGAAAATTACTTTGGGAAGCTTTCTAGATTCTGCTACATTATCCCACTAGCAATAAACATTTTTTTTCCAGAAATCCAAGTGGTTCTTGTTTTCTGAGCTTGCCAGCCTTTCAGGGCTTAACAAGGAGCAATCACATTCAGTATTTCTAAACTCATTTTAGTCTGGATTCAGATTTGGGTTTAGGACCACCAAAACAGCCTTGATCCTTCAGACAGAGGACTTTTATTGGGAAAGTGAAATTGAACACAACTCTGCCAGTCCTCTACTAGCCTCTAGGTTCCCTTATTTGAAAGAAATCCAACATTAAATATTTTTAAGTTAAATAATTTTAGTTAATTTTTAAAAAAGAGTCATGCTGAGGCATTGAAAAGTAACCAGATAATGATCCATAACCTTATCTAGTAACAAGGGATTTTCCTTCTTATCTAACATGATGTTCATCGTAATTCACAGCTAGACTTTTCACACTGGAAATAAACTCAGTTCACTTGTCAAAGCTTTCACTGCAAGAAAAGGCAATCTAAGGCCCCGGGAACACATGCAGTGCAAGCTCCTTTTTGTGTTTGTGGCCTCTCTCTGTGTTAACTAAGTGCAGCAACATGATTACTACAAATCAGTGGTGCAGTTTCCCACTGTTATGAGGCAGGGGACACACTAAATTGTAGTGTTAACCCAAAAATAGGATTAATACAACACAGGACAGGACAGGACAGGACAGGACAGGAATTTCACACCTCCCCCACACACTGGTAACCCTCCCCCAAACATTCCTATATGCTACAGTCTGTCCATACAGTCACCACAGCAGTCTTCATTACCCATCACAAAAGGAAAAAAAATGTTAAGTCTGCCCATCCCTGTTTTAATTGAAACTTAAACCAGATCTATTTCAACCTGTGATATCTGAAGTAGAAAGTTCCACCACTTCTCCTCTGGGTTCTTGCCCAACATGGCTTGTTAAATTCCATCACTTGTAACTTCTAGGTAGGATGCCTTAGTTAACAGCATAAATGCTTTTCAGAGATATGATGTCTTCTTGTTTAGACTTCTTAAGAAGACATCCTGAATCTGTCAGAGATGGCTAATAATTGGCTGTACCCGATTGAGAGAATAGTGGCTCCCCAATCCTGAAGAAGGCAGATTATCAGGGCCCATTTCAAACTGGCTTCAGTACAGGCTTCAATACAGACTACAAGCTGAGACTGCCTTGGCTGACCTGATGAATGAACTATAATTAGGGATTGTGAAGATGTGTGACTTTGCTGGTTCTTCTTCACTTCTTAGTCACTTTCAGTAACACTGATCATGGTATCTTTCTGGATCATCTGACAAATTTCAAAATAGTAAACACAACTACTCTGTTTCTACTGTATGTCTTAGGTAGATTTCAGATACGGTAGTGTTGTTTGGACATATCTGCTTCTCAAAAACAGACCTATTATATCCTCAAGGTTATATTATCCAACAGTTTTCAGCATCTGTATGAAACTGTGGAGGAGATAAACAGGGATTTGGAGATAGCTGCTACTGGTCTATTGCTGATACCCAGATCTATTTCTTCTTAACATCCTCAGGAAATTGTGTAGTTCCCTTGAATGCTTTCCTGCAGTTGGTAATGGGCTAGACCAGCGATCCCCAACCCCCGGGCCATGGACCGGTACTGGTCCGTGGCCTGATAGGAACTGGGCCGCACAGCAGAAGGTGAGCAGTGGGCGAGTGAGCGAAGCTTCATCTGTATTTACAGCCACTCCCTATCGCTCACATTACTGCCTGAGCTCTGCCTCCTGTCAGATCAGCGGCAGCATTAGATTCTCATAGGAGCGCGAACCCTACTGTAAACTGCACATGCAAGAGATCTAGGTTGCACACTCCTTATGAAACCATCCCCCACCCCAGTCCGTGGAAAAATTGTCTTCCACGAAACCAGTCCCTGGTGCCAAAATGGTTGGGGACCACTGGACAAAAGATAATAAAGTGAAGCTGAATCCACACAAGATGGAGATGCTAATTTTAATAGAATTAGTCACTCTCCTCAGAGGAGGAGCTATGCTTGGGGTTGTTTCTGGACATAAATGTCTCTCTGGTTTCCCACAATGTGGCAATGGACAGGAATACCTTTTCTCAGCTTTGCATCTGTTTGCATTCCCACCAACTGCATCTCATTCTGGAAGAAAATGATTTTGAAATGGTGGTGCATGCACCGGTAACCTCAAGGCTTAACTATCACAATGCTTCTAGCTGAGGCTGCCAGGTTAATCTCAAGAAGGTCACACAAAGATCAAATAAACACTGAACTGTACTGTATTTGTACAACTTGTTGCACTTTTTTTTGGCAAGGTTTTTCAGAAGTGGTTTGCCATTGCCTGCTTCCTAGGGCTGAGAGAGAGTGACTGGCCCAAGGTCACCCTGCTGGCTTTGTGCCTAAGGAGGGACTAGAACTCAAGAGTCTCCCAGTTTCTAGCCTGATGCCTTAACCCCTACACCAAACTAGCTGTCAGATTACCTTCATGACTCAGTGCAAATTATAAATCTTGTTTAAGAAAAGGAGAATTCCAGTGTATTGGACTCCCCAAAGAATGTATTTGAAACGGTGGACATCAGATTTTATATGCTAGTGGTGTAAAAAAATTGAGGGCTCATTGACCCGTATGATATGGTCATGTGATCATTTAGTATCTTCTTGGGATAGTGTATGAATGTATATTAGTAGATTTATGGGAAAATCTTTACATGTTAAAGATGTTCATGTAATGTTGAATTATATACCAAAGCTTTGGAATTTGACTGTTTATCAGGAACTGTGGTTATATCGACCATAGGGGATAGCAAAAAGAATTACATTAAAAAATTGGAAAAGTATGGTTGTCAGAAATGTGATTTATCTGTTTGGAAAAGGCAATATGCTAAAGGATGCAACAATATGTGTTACTATGGCAGAGATTCTCTGATATCTTACAATAATATTTTGTATTGTTCATATTATAGTAGTGAATTCATTGGTAAACCAGTGACTATTGGTAAGTATAAAATATAAGATATATATTTTTTCCTTTTCTTTTCTTCTTAGTTTGTATTTTTAGTTTTACTTTTAATTTTTTAATTTTTTTTTCTTTAAGATTAAAGATTGTTTTGTAAAAAACGAATAAAGATTATAAACAAAAAAATTTAAAAAGGAAAAGGAGAATTCCCCCCCCGTTTGCTCCCAGGTATGATTCAGACTGGAAGAGGGGCAAAACAGGTAACCTGTCTTCTGAAACATAAACAATTACATTAAGTTCATAGCCAAGCTAAAGGATGACTCTGACAATCCTATCTAACCATGAAATCCAATGTTTACAAGGTAAATGTTGAGAAGTTTCTAGACTTTCAACAGTTCACTAGGGTGGAATTACCCTTACTAGACAAGTTTAGTTGCCTTACCTAATAAAATGTACTTTTTATTATGTACACCACCCAGAGTCACTATGTAGAATGAGTGGCTATATAAATGTGATTAAATACATACATACATACATACATACATACATACATGACAAGCTAATTCAATAGGGCAGTCCAGGGACATAGTAAGCATTAATCCACCTTTATTTGGCTATTAATGGATAGCTTGAGGAATTGCAAAAGCAAAGCTAGGAAGAACTTTATTCCGCCCCCTTGCCCCTGCCCCGCACACACCTCTGATGTTGAATCCATGCATTTGGGACCAGTAGGGCTCCATTATTGTCTGGAGAAAGTAGTGCTGATGAATACATAATCTCTGTTTACACTGTACAGGGCAGACCATTTTACATTTACCTCCTAAACCTTTGTACCAATTTCTGAACACAGAGATCCTTTCTTACCATCTGAAAGCAAAAAGCATTGCTGCAACTATTTCTGGCTTTCCCTTTGCATTTTCCTATAGTACTGGGGTGGACTGGCTTCAGACCCATAATCCACATATTCATTGAGATTATGTACATTTGACTACCGAGCATGGAAAACTCATTGCTTCCAAGGCCTGACATATCCATTCCTTGCATCTAAGAAGGACATTTCTCCTGTCTTCTCTGCCAAATATGTTGCATAGGATGACCTCTCTAAGAAAGAAGAGGCTTATGATGCTGCTTATGATGACCTTGTTTCCCCATTAATCCTGTAACTGTGCTGAGTTAGATAGTTCCTATCTCGGTCATGTGAAACACAAACTGTCTGACACAGTTTAAAGTTTAAATACTCAGTCATGTTCTATAGTTTATTGAATCAAATCTGTCATGCATTTTGGACAATAATCAGAACAGGTATGGACTGTACTAGACTGGCTTTGTCAACACAAACTGTATGATAAGCTGGAGAAATAGGCCTTTGATCTGCCTGTCTTTGATTATTTGAGGTACTGTATTGCCAACCTAGCAATTCGAAAACATGCAAATGCAAGTAGATTAATAGGCACCACTTCGGTGGGTAGGTAACAGCGTTCCATATGCGTCATGTGGCCACATGACCGTGGAAGCGTCTTCGGACAACGCTAGCTCTTCGGCTAACAAACGGAGATGAGCACCGGCCCCTAGAGTTGGACACGACTGCACAAATGTGCGGGGGGAACCTTTACCTTTTTATTGCTTCTAAAGATATCCAGATGGATCCATTCCTGGGGGATACAATTATCTATTGGTATCTTCATCCCCCCAAACTATCAAAGATATGCAATGCTTTCTGGAATTTGCCAATTTCTACTACCACTTCTCCCCTGAATTTACAGCACATACAAAGTCCCTTACTCATTTTCTGAAAAGGGATCCCCTTCAAGTGGGATTTCAATGCTAAACATATTTTTCTCTTCCTCAAATAGCCTTTCCTTCCCCTACTCTGCCACCCAGATTCTATACATCAGACATATAGCTACCACCCATGCCTGTTGCCTAATGCTTCATTTTACTTCCCAATCCAAAGGCCTTCCATTTTCTCCAGGAACTCTAAGCAGCACTTCCTTTATGTGATTATTTAAGAAGTTAAAGGCAAAATTATCGAATCATTTCCTCAACTCAAAGAGATCAGTCCTGTCACCTTTTGCCTGCAGCTTCAAGCTGCAATGAAGACACATGTGATTTTTCCCATTCCCTACTTTCCCTTTCACACCTGCCTCCTCCACTGAGAAATAAACTGAAATCTGTCCATCTATGATCTATTAGATCTGATAATGTTACAAACATCAACTCCAGGTGATCAGAAATCTCAGCAGAGGGGATTTATCCCAGTTGACAATTCAAACCTGAAAATTCATCATTGTGAACAACCTTCCACAAATTATTGCAAATTCCTCAAAATTATCTGTAAGTCTTTTCAACAACAATGTTTATATTCAATTTTGTTCCTATTCTGTCTCATTTTAATTAACATTTTTATTTATGTCCTCCATTTAGGATACAAGAGTTGTAATTTTTTTAAAAAAATTAAAGGTGACTGCTTAGAGGATATTTCAGTTGCTTTCCCTAAAAAAGCCACTTTTAAGTTCATTTTTAAAAAAGGATTTTAAATATGCAAGTTGTAACTGTGATATGCATGTAAGCTAGTTGGTCTTTCAACAGATGCATGTATCTTGTTTGTGTTAGAAAGAACAGTCATAATTGTTTCACCATGCAAGAAGTATTTTGGTTATTATTATTACTTTCATATGATTTATGGCTGAAAACACAAACGATGGTGCAAAGATTCAGTGCCAAATTCCCAGATGGCATATAACATGAGCCAAACTGTGAAAAGTAAGTTTTGGTATATCTGTTTCATCAAAGCATTGGTGGGGGGTAGGGAAAGAGCAAAGGATCCTAAATGCTAAGCAGGAAACTCTCTCTCTCTCTCTCTCTCTCTCTCTCTCTCTCTCTCTCTCTCTCTCTCTCTCTCTCTCCCCCCCCCCCCCCCCCCCCCCCAGTCTTACCATTCTGAAGAAGCAGCAGCAGTCAAGGGTGTAGCTATGCCACTGAAAATGTGACCCGGGGTCAAAAGTAATGACAGGCATTATCTAAATTAGGGCAGGCAGATTGCAGCTTAAATCACACAGCCAGGGGTCTCTGTGTAGACTGAAAAGTAAAGTTCCTCTATACTTTTAGGGCAGAGTTCCTTCTCTTGCTGCAATTATATTTAACTGGAACACAGTACAAATTATAATGTTTCTCCCAGTAGTCACAATGATAAAAAATGACTACAACTTCACTAGAGGTTTCCAGTTCCTTTTTCAAAAAAAGAATAAAAATACTCCTAGATGAAGAAACCCAACTGAACTAGTTTGGGTCAATTAAAGAAACACCAAACAATAACCAGGAACCTGCTTATTATCTTGATCTCCAGGCTATCGTACGTAACATTAATATTTTGCAAGATCTGAAACTCATGTTCCTAAGCATGCCAGAGCGTACTGATCCATCACTGAAATGAGCAACAGCTGCAAATCTAAGCTTGGCAGAGCTGTAAACAACAACAGCAGAGTGTTTTTTGGGTTTTTCGTTTTTACCTTCTTGTGATTCTTGTAAACATTTCTGTGGGCAAATCCCTTTCCACAAAGCTTGCATTTATAGGGTTTATCTTCACTGTGTATTATTTTGTGTGCAGTCACTTGATCAAGTCGTTTGAAGGACTTATTGCAAACCTCGCAGGTGTAGGGGCGTTTTTCTGCGGAAAATGAGTGGGGGGACATTTAACCTCTTGTTTATATTGGGCTAGAAGATGAAAGGCAGAAACATTCATCTCCTCAGAGATTTCTGCAATGAAGTCAACCCAATTAAGATTAAACCAATTAGAAAGACATCTTATGCCCTTTACTTATACAGTTAAGTCGTTTCCCCAAATATAAGCCATGGCGCATCTTGAGAAATTGGCACGTTCTTTGCAACTATCATAGCAAAAACTAAACTCTGATTAATTAGCTTAAGTCAAAAGAGAATGACTTCAAAGAGGCAAAGCTTGTTGCCAGACTAACCATGAGAAAAAGGGCATGACAGTTTAAACATTTCAAAACTTAATTAGTAATACACATAGCATATTCATTTCTATTAAAATTCAGTTGATATGTTTAAGTTTTCAGCTATCAGTTGCTAGCTGAACTCTTACTACTATACCTTTCTAATCCATAACCTCAATAAACATCTAAAAGTCTCTGAAATCCATTTTGCTTCCTTGTTTAAACAAATGCACTTGGAGCATGCTGTGAGATGAGGATAGCAGATAACAATAAAACTGTTTTGCAAAGTTGAAAATTGTTTTAAAAGAATTGAGGGAAACAGAACATAATTGAATTTCTGCTATCTAGGAGAATATGGCCTGCTTTAAAGGTAAGAGGAGCATTTTGCTAATGACTAGAGACCAATAGATATGAATGTCTCCTTCTCTTGCCAGGGTCAGTCCACAAAAACAGCTATCACTAAAGGTTCATCCCTGCCTCACTTGCATGCAATGATACTAGTAGGGTAACAATCAAATTGTTAAAAACAGTTTGATAAATTTTTAAGAAAATTGATCATGTTGGTAAAGGTGTCCAAGCTGTAGGTGGGATGGTATGCTGGTGAAGCATAGGCTATATTACAAGTGCTGAGCTTTCTAGAAGGATATGCACAACCAATTAATGGTAAAGCATTAGAATTATACATGTAGACTTAAACTCATAAAGCCATTAACACCTGTTACTTGATCTAAATCATTTTAGGCAGCTACCCACTCAAAGTATACTTATCCAAAGGGGTGTGTGAAAATGCACTGTTTAGAAATACAAGACTATCTTATCCATATCAAAAGAATTACATCCAAAAAAAGACAAAAGTTATCTAGGCTATGAATTCATTATCTAATAGGTCTACTTTTTTCAACCTACACATTTGAGATGCATTTGATGACATTTCATAGAATTATCAAATAGTATGGCCAAAGGAATTCTAAGAGTTGTAGCACAATATATCTGAAATGTGTTAGGTCAGGAAAGGCTGTAATGGCACAATGACCTATTTGTTTATTAGCATTTAACACCATACAATTTTTGAAAACTCTAATGTAAGCATGAACCAAAACAATTTTATTTATTTAGTTAGTTTTATTTGACAGGGAAGAAAAGGTTTGTCTTTTACCTGAGTGAGTTATCATATGGCGTTTTAGCTGATTGGCTGAAATAAATTTCTTGTCACATTCTTGACATTCAACTATTTCATGAACCTGCAATATGAATATTTAATATTAATTTAGCATATTACACATATGTAGTTATCTTAGTCATTTATATTAAAAATAACCTGCTTTTCAAAGTTATAAAAACAAATCCCAGTGTGAGCAACAAATAAATGCAATTTACAAAAAATTAATTGGAGAACCTGGTCAACTAGTACAAGTGTTGCAGGGCCTACCAAAAAATGAAGTCCTTTGCCCTCTCATGAATTTAGCTAAATCGGCCCCTCATTCATTCTAATACTGAAAACTGTTGAGTTCCTATACCTTGTTTGGACAACCTACCAAATCACCACCCAAACTTGTTACAAAACTGAATGTGATCGGATACCCAGTATCATAACTGATTTATTTGGAAGGATCAAAACAGATATGCCTATATCATTCCTATGTACACCCTATTTATATATAAAATAGCAGCAGTAGTTTTACTTTAAGAGGAAGCTTAGTTAAGTGCTTTTTCGCTATACCTGCTTTTCTTTCTTCCTAATTTCAGTTCTGAAAGTTGTATAGAATGAAGTAAGGTGAAATAATCAGACACAAAAGAGGTCAGATGCCTCTTTCCCATATGCTTTTCCCTTGCCTTCAACAGGGCATAAACTTATATTTGCCAAAGCCACATCTGGTTTTGTCCTATCCAAATAATCTGATAAACACAAAGGGATTCCTTATCCATATAAAGTCAAGAGGTGAGCTTGAGTCCTGGTGTCCTCATTGACATATCCAGGAAGTTTTTTGGTAACCCCTGACACCTTTTGGGATATTTTTCCTACTACACCCCTGTAGCTCTCCCACCTAAGTACTATGCAAGAATAACCCTGCTCAGCTTCACTCTCAAGTGCTGCCAACTGCTGAGGTGCATACATATACCTAGCATACACACATGCTTGATATAGCTGCATGTGTGAAACTCAACCAAAAAGCCACTTGCTAATCTGAAAAAAAATCAATAGAAAATAATATTTTAAAGGGCAAGAAAAGAGTAAATGAACCATAGAAATTTTATTTCTCAGTCTGGCTCCTTCCTGGCAGATTATGACGTATACTCCATAAACTTGCTGATAGTTTTTCCTTAATACTATAAGCCTCTAAAAAGATTCTCTGATCCAAGCAGTGTGAACTGACCTTTAAAGACAATTCTAAATACTTGGCTAGTCTGGGAGTTTATGAAGGAATTGGCTTTATACTTCAGTGTCTGTGAAAAAAATTATTTTGCTTCTTACAGTTATTTTTTTTTATAATTATTTATTTTAATTGTATGAATTGATGTTTTATATTGTATGTTCTATTTTAATTCTTTTTTTGTTGTAAACCGCCCAGAGTTCCCCATTGGGGGGAGATGGGCGGTCATATAACTTAAATAAATAAATAAATAAATAAATAAATAAATAAATAATAATTTCTAAAAACTGTTTTGGAACTTGGGCTAATTCCTTGCCCTGAAATGAAGCTCCTAAAAAGTTTCTTAGATGAAATTATGAAATATTACCTTCATTGGACATTTGGGACATAGATAAAGTAGTCTACAGGTAAACTTACGTATTTATATAAGAATGCAAATCTCATCCTGCTAGTGCTTATGCATCACTCATCATGAGTCTGTATTCTAAGGAAGTACTTTGTTACCATTTGCAGACACATTATAGGAAAAGCATGTAATTCTGAGCTAGAACATAGTTTTGTACATCTGAGATCATATATCCAGTCTATGATATATCTAGATCAAAAGTTCAGAAGTAGCAAGACTGACACAAAATATGTGAAAGCATGAAAAAAGCATTGCCAGTCAGAAGAGAAAGTATTGACTAGATAGTCTAGTCTTATGATACAATGTAAAGCACTTTCATTGTTCATTTGTCAGAAGCAACACAATGAAATTCAAAACATAGTAGAAATTCATTTAATAATGAATTTCTCAAACACAAGCTTAGCATTTAAACAGGGCCTGCCCTACCATGAGCAGGGGGGTGGGGGAGAGGCAGGGTTAAACCAATCTTTCTGGTAGTTATTACTATCAAGAAAGAGCAAAGTACTATTTGTTTTAATAATACAATTACTACAATTTTTCTGATAGTCCAGAGGAAATGGCATATATACAAAATTATGCATCAACTATTGAAGTAATTTGATATAATTTGATACATAAGTGTTCATAAGATTGTTCCTTCTAGGTCATTTTTAAAGGTTTTTTTCCCCTAAACCTAACATGATAAAAAAATCTGTTTCTTTAAAAATAAGATTTTATATTTCTTGTAGAAGATTATACAGTATAATCTTTAATCTTGAGGAAGATTACACAGAATAAATGAATATATCAATATAATCCTGAAAGGTGACTGAACAAATGTAAATATTCAAACACTGTATGTATGTTTGTATATATACAGATAGTCCCTGTTTAGTGACTGTCTCATTTAGCGACTGTTTGCAGTTACGATGGTTATGAAAAAGTAACTTTGCAACCAATCCTCTCATTTATGACCTTTGCAGGTCTGGAAGGCAAAGGAAAGCTGAAGTAAGATTGTAAGCACAGTCACAGTTTCACTTAGCGATTGCTTTGTTTAATGACCAAGTTGCCGGTCCCAATTGTGGTCGCTAAACAAGGACTACGTGTACACACACACACACAAAAACAAACACACAATAGATTTAAACAGTGGTCCCCAACCTTTTTGGCGTGGCACCAAGGACCGGTTTCATGGAAGACAATTTTTCCATAGACCTGGGGGGGGGGCGTTTATAAGGAGTGAGCAACCTAGATCCCTCGCATGCGCAGTTTACAGTAGGGTTCGCACTCCTATGAGAATCTAATGCCACCGCTGATCTGACAGGAGGCGGAGCTCAGGCGGTAATGCGAGTGATGGGGAGCGGCTGTAAATACAGATGAAGCTTTGCTTACTCGCCCACTGCTCACCTCCTGCTGTGTGACCCAGTTCCTAACAGGCCACGGACCGGTAATGGTCTGTGGCCCGGGGGTTGGGGACCCCTGCAATAGAACATGCACATTTCCCTTTGCAATTCATTATTAAAATAATGAATCAATAATCATATATTTTATTACCTCTACCTTATTTGTCATATGGCTAACTTGTTCTCCATCACCCACTAAAAAAGTACAGAAAGCAAAATACCTAACACATGAAAGCTCCTTAGTTTTATAGCACCAGAATTGAGTGCCTTGGAGTAAACACTGAAAAATAGTGCTGCTTTGCTTGACATTAGCTAATGTACAGTAGCTGCTAGGATACTTAGGACAACCTGCAAAGCCTGAACATTATAATAAAAGCAAAAAAAAAAAAAAAAGGAAGAATAGCACACAAAACTCATAATCAAAATGATAAAGTGAGCTTCAAGCAGTTGCCAAAATAAAGTTTATTCATACAATTACGTTATCCAACACATTTTTGATACCCAACACATTTTTAACATAGGCAATAAGTGCAATTTCTTCTACATATAAGGCAACTTCCAAACCGTATTTGTATATGCAGCTGCAACAATCAAAACAGATTGGGAGTATATCAACTTCAGAATCTGGAGGCACTACTGAACTTAGAAACTTCAATGTCACACTTCATTCTGAAAATAAACATGCTTCCAACTCTTAAGAGCAGTAGGCTGGTGTAGCAACACCTAATGAAATGTCAGCCACAATGACAGATATTTTATCCTGCATAACTATCATTGACAGAGGTGAAACAGATACTTTTTTTGCCTAACGTCTATAATTAGTCTTCTTCTTTCAAATAATGTTCATAGACAATTAAATGTAAATGTTTTAGCACAGGATAAATGCTGTTTTGACTAATAGTGCTAATAATATTTAGTTGAACAAATAGTACAAGAAAGACTTTTGTTAAAAGAAAAAGAAATTCATTTGATTTAAGTGGCTATTAAATTATTCTTATGATATACTTATGGACTCAGCATCTATTCATAATTTTGAGCATTATGACTGTACAGTAAAAATGTAATATATACCTACGGCTAAATTGCTATCTCTAGGATAGGAAAGAAATACAAAATAGTGTTTTGCTTTAACTTTGATTTAACGTGATCATGAAAATAAATACTTAGGCTTCAGACTACTGTGTTTGTCAGCTGGAAAAAAAACCTGGATAATTTGTGTTTTAGCAGCTCTCAAGGGACTGAACCCTATAGCCTATACCCTAGCAAAGTTGAAGCCTACTGGGGGTCAGCCCTCACTTGACTGACCTTTCGGTGCTCTTGAAGATTTGTTGCTGAGGAACACCTCTTATTGCATACTGAGCACATCAGCCTCTTCCTAGAGTTTCCTGAAACAGAAACAAAAATACCACCGACAGCTTTAATAAAGAAGTACAAAGGACAGAGCCAAATGTTTTCACTGCCTGTGCCATTTTTCACAGGTCATTTGATGGATACAAGAATTTTACACTCTTACTCCATCTCTAACGTATTAAGTTACAAGACAGACTCTGTAGGTGTCCTCCAAAGATTTTGCCTATGAAATGTAGGTCAAGAAGGGTTTCATTTCTCAAAATAAAGTAACCCAGCATAGTATCTCTATATAACAATAATTTTTTTCCATGTACCCTAAAGTATGGCTACACAAGATTACATATATTAGTTACTGTTTTCTAGGAATATCATAAAATATTTGCATAAAGGAAGGAATTAATTGAGAGTTCAAAAGTTACCCTGATTTAGTCTTACAGATTTCAGTATTAATGCATGCTGGTAAGACAGCATTAGAACTAGTATAATATCTGAATCAGTAATGGGCAAGATAAACATCAATATTCTGAAGCTAATTCCAGATATCTGACTCAGAAAGTGTGTTCAGCCTTATTATAGACAGAGCTTATACTCTCACTGAATAAACAAGTTCACAGCTTGGAAATGTTCTAATTCAGCCCCTTCTTGATAACCTAAATAATTTGTGTGGCATAAAGAAACTTTCATCACAGGTAAAGCTGGTGAAAATGCTACAGTTTCTCCAAAATCAAGAGAACAGGGCTAGGCAAAACATTCAAAACAGGTGCTTTGCAAAGTATGTTAGAATGAACAAAGCATCTCTTCTCAAAGGGTTAAAGTAGCTGTGTCTTTTGAAAAGCTCATGTGGCCACTTCAGAGGGTGTCGCCAGCTGCCTGCATGTGTGTGTCCATCACCAGACACTTGGGTTCACTGGTGCTCCCTGCAGAAGTGTTGTCTGTGGATCCACAAGCATGCACATGAAACCAAGGCAAATGTTCAGAGCAATCATATGACTCTTCAAAGGATGCCATTTCTTTAACGCTACACTGAAGGGTGCTTCCTTCATACTAACACATGTTATGAAGTACTTCTATGCTTTAACTAACTCTTCAAGAGAACAAATTATTACTAATTAATCAAAGAATCGTATACAACATCCTGCATTCTGGAAGAAGAGACAACAGGTTGTCTTCTTTGTGACCACCTTTTAGGTGCTACCTTATCTTCTATCAGTAATTTTTCTCAAGTTCTTAATATATCCAGTTCCTTAAGCTCTTTTCATACATTCTAATCTCTCAATCATCTTTATTACCCTTTTCTGGATCTCATGTAATTTTGCTGAACCCTTCTTAAAACCTTTAAAATTTGAGGTAGGGTCTGACCAAAGCAGAATAGATGGATCTACTACAGCCCAGATTTCTAATTTTTTTAAAAAAAAGAAGAGATAAAAATATAAGAATAATAACAACAATAATGCTTTTAATGCATAATTTTAATGCAATCTAAAGTTGCATTTACCCTCTTTCAGCACCATCACACTGCTGGCTCAGAATCAGTTTATAATCAACTATCTTCCAAGATCTTTTTTTCAAGTAAGTATCCTCATCTGATACTTGTGTACTTTATTTGTATTTCCTAAGTGAATTTTGTACTTATCTCTGTTAAATTTTATACTGTTATTTTTAATTCAATTCTCCTATCAATATAATTTTGAATTTTATTCCTATCCTATCTAGATTTGTATCATTTGCACATTTGACAAGCACTCCCTCCACCTCTTCATTCAAAGTGTTAATGAAAACACAGAACTTTGGCACCCAACTTATCCCTCCCCAATCTGATGAAAAACCATCAATGAGCACTCTATAGTGTTCCAAGCCATGCTATTAGCAACTACAATATTTTCAGTGAGCTTACAGATCAATCTCTTTATTATTTACATTAGAATATTCCTAGGTGTCAATATCAGATAAGTAGTTTATAGATTGTTCGATCTTCGCTTTACCCGTTTTTGAAGATAGGAAGAATATTTTCTGTCTTCCAGTTATCCTCTAGTTCTCAAGGATTTCTCAAACATAAGAGATAAGGGACTGGATAGCCCAGTGTTTCCCAACATCATCAACTTTAAGACTTCCATTCTGCTGGCTAAGTAATTCTGGGAGCTGGACTCCACACCTATTAAAATTGCTGAGGCTGAGAAACACTGGGCCAGACCATCAGCTTCAGACAACCTATCTAGTCCTATAAGGCAACATATGTAGTCCTGTATATTTAAATTCATTTGGACTGTATATATAAATTCATTTGGACCTGCTATCAGTTTGAAATTTTAATATTGCCTCTTCATTGTACCCCTCAACATTTGCTGATGGAACAGTTTTTTGTTTTTGGTTAGAGAAGATTGAATAAAATAGGAGCTGAGTATCTATGCCAGTGTTTCTCAACCTTGGCAATTTCAAGCTGTGTGGACTTCAAGTGGCTGGGGAATTCTGGGAGTTGAAGTCCACAGCTTGAAGTTGCCAAGGATGAGAAACACCAATCTATGTTATTGAGCTATCCTGAGCTTAACTGAAAAAGCCCCCTTTCCCCACATTCTTTGCTAACTTCAGCAAATTCTAAACTTTCACTTTCTTGGATATCAGCTCTTCAGTTCTGGGCTACATGGACATAGACCTCCTTTTCGACATGGCCTTCTTTCCATTTTCTTTATGTGTTCCTCTTTGTTTTCATATCTTTGCTAAGCTTTCTATATATGCACATTATCTTCTTTTGTGGGACTCCATTTTTTTTCTCACTAGAATTGTTGCAATTTGTGCTTTTAATACCTCCTTCTCTGCGAACCTCCACCCATCTTGACCTCCTTTTCCCATCAGCTTCTCATGTCATTTATTGAATTTATTTTATTCCATTTGTATATTACCAGACTCAGAGAATGGCTCTCAGTAGTTGATATCATTACTGAGTGGTGATGTTATGGAATGTGTCTCTGAAAGGGGGGATGATGTGGTGGATTTCAGCGACGCCGCTGGTTCTCAGAAAGGAGGGATCACATTCCAAGGAGGTGGAGGAGATAAGAGGAGGCACAGTCCGCGGGGCAATGGTGGGGAAATGAAGAGGTTCAGAATAGCCCCGTCCCAGAACTCTCCCAGGTTATTTCCCTTAGGTTAGGTGGAGTAGCTTTAGTCTGGCAAGATTCTGTCTATACTGTGTGAGCAAATAAAGAACTGGAGTTTGAATTAATTTTGTTGTAAACCGCCCAGAGTCCCCTTGTGGGGGGAGATGGGCGGTGATATAAATTGAACAATAAATAAATAAATAAAATAAACAAACTGATTCTTCATTGTTCTTAGGCTGGGCCTGACAGGTATACATCACAGAATTGGCCCAATCAGTTCGATATTGTGGGGAACAGCTGCTCGTGCTTCTCCACTTCTGGGAGGCAAAGTAGCACTTCTGCTATTCTGTGCCGGTGCCATCCCTTTGTAGAGAACACTCAGCCCCCCTCTGTTGGTTTTCAGGAAATTACTGAAAATTAAACTATCTTGATATAATGCATTGCACCATTTCTACTTTTATTGTTATTTTATGTTAGGGGTTTAGGAAGGTGTTTTTAATGGGTTTTTAACTTTGTTATATTGTCTACCTGCAAGCTTCTTGAGTGAGATTTATTTATTTATAAATAAATAAATAAAACCATGGTTGAGTATTATATCCAATTTTCTGAAGTCTGTGATACATTTGACTGTGCTTAGTTTTAGTTTCCCTTAAAATGAAGAACTCCAGCATTACATAACCATTTCCCCCCGCCCGATATTCCTGTTACTTACCCAACAAAGGATTTAATCAGCTAAAATTTAATAGATTTAATCAGCTATTTATTAATGTCAATCACTCTTCTACCCTCTTAAGAAGAAAGCTGTTGGCAAGAGAAATCAGGAATTCCCTAGAAGGATGTAGCTTGGCAGAGTATGTCACCTAAAGATGACGGGGTAATTAAAGTCTCCATCACTACTCCTTCATGCCTCTTTGCAATACATGCAGTTTGCTTTTGGAAGGTATCATTCACATCTCCTGGTAAGGGGGATAATATTAGGCACCAACAACTGTACTCATTTTATTCACTCTTTTACTTATTTAATCCAAATACCTTATATTGCATTGCCAAGTTCATTCATTTGGATTTCTGAGCAGGAACTGATACTCTCAGTATACAATGCAACTCTTTCCTCCATTTAGTTACTTCTGTTCCATCTGAACAAACGGTAATCCTCAATTGCTATCATCCAGTCATGAGAATCATCCTACCAGGTCTCCATAATACCTATGAAATCCTCTCTGACTTCAAGTTCATTTTGTTTATTTTCTATACAGTATTCTGAAAATTAATGTATAGAAAACAAAAGCCATGAACTTTATGAGCAGCATTCTTTCTGATTTTCTTCTTTGGGTTGTTTCAGAGGCTCCACTTCAGCAGCACTCCCTCCTTCTACAGGTTAAAAGTCTTTGTCTGAGGGTTTTCATTTACAAATTCAGCATAGTTCAAATTAAAACCCTTCTAATCAACCTTGCCATGCTTTGGCTGAACACATTTAACTAGTCCTTGCGAGGTACAATATGTAGAGAGTAAAGAAGGTGACCTTGATGGAAATATGCAGGAACTGTTACCTAGGCAAAAGGGGCTGAAACATTTTTAAGTCCAGAACAATCAGATAACATTGGGAACCAGCTCAAACACCTCCTTAATTCACTGAGGTATAAGGAGGAGGAGGAAGTACAGCACAATAAGACTTGCAAGATTCTTTTTTTTTAACAGTAATTTTATTAAAAATTACAATTACAGTGATAAAAAACTAATACAAACTAAAAAAATAAAAGAATTAAAAGAAAAAATAGAAGGTGCAGGAAAAAAATAGAAAAGAAAGAAAAAATAAGAATGCAGTAAAGAAAAAGAAAATATATAAAGAAATTGCTTCCCTCTTTATCATAAGTATAAACAATTTTTGTAACTTATCACCTTCTCTTAAAATACAACAAATGATCCCTTCTTCCCATATCCCATCTCTTAACTATTAACAAATCCTTATAACCTCATTATTTCAGTCCTGATGTCACCAAAAGTCCATTAAGGGTTACCAGATATAACATATCTATTTTAACCTTGATCAAATAAACCAACTTTATATTCCTTCCTTTTATTTTTTAACAATCTTGATCTTTAGTCCCTTCAAATAATGTCCTAGAACTTGATTTCTTTTCATTTTTTCTTTGTCCCTACTCACAAAACTATTTAAAGCTTTAAGAAGCCTCTTTTGTAAATCCAATATAGGAAAATTATCCAGGTCACTTTCTTGGTTTGTTGTTTGTATATCCCTTTTAATTATTAAGACATCAGCCGGCTTCTTTTAGATGTGCAGTGTAGCACCTTTTTCCATATCATTCTTGTAGCCTATCATTTTTAAATCCACTTTCAAATTAGTCTCAGTCTTGTCAGGTAAAACTGGTTCCTCTTCCATAACATCTTTCAAACATAGTCTATATATAGAGGCAGACAGTCTTAAAATTAACTTCAGGGTCCATTGTTCAAAAATATCCTTCAATATGTCCAATGTTAAAAAAAATTCTTCATTCTGTATTTGTAAGTCAAATTTAAGTGTTCTTCTCCTTTAATTGTAATCTTTAGTTCCTTCTAATTCTCTCTAGTGTCCAACCTTCGAAGTCCCATCCTATCATGTATTTTTTAAAGAATTCAAAACAAAAGCATTTTCCCATGGGAAGTATCTTAAAATTAATTCCAAAATCTTACTTCAAATCCATCTGGACCCTTAGTTCATTTGTAACTTTCCAAACTCAACGTTCTAATCACCCTTTTGCTGTTCATTCAAAAAAAAAATTTTTTTTTAAATCCCTAAACTTGTTATTTAAAACTTCTTTCACTAAGGAAGGAAACTCACCCGGTGTTTTCAGGCTTGTCAATCCAAAGGTTCCTAATAGCTGAAAAGCAGTTAACAAGCAATTTCCAAACGTGATTAGAAAAGGAAGTATGCGAATCCAGTGTCCTTTTAGAGGCACCATGGTTTGAGAAAGATAGCTTTTCCTCATCTCCCAGAGCTCTAAACCCACCAGAGACTGCTGTCTTGTGGTCTCCTTGCGAGGAGAAACTGTCTGGAGCACTTGTGGGTGATCTCAAGTCCTCTCCTTGTCCAGAGAGGAATTATGAAGAGCCGGTCTACTCAGCAGCTCTTCATTCCGCTGCGGTTGTCAGCTCCACTTTTAGCAGAGCCATCTTCAGTTTGCCATTTCTTCCCAGGAAGTCCCAGACTAGCAAGTTTCTGTTATTACAGCCAATGTCAATAAAAGTAGTTTTAGCCTTCTTGTGTTGATTCCCTGATCTGTTCTACCTACCATGGCTGACATATTTTGTGCCAGCAGTCCATCATTTAGATACTTCTGATGAAACAGACTTCTCAGAGTTTTCCAGAGTCTGGAAAAAAGGGTAGAGGTTTGCAAAATATTACAAGTTCAGAACATCTGCATATTTTCCTCATCAAGAAAATAGGAGGCAACTCCCCACTACATCAACAGTCAGTTAATAAGAGGATTAGGGAATCCCCATTCTAACAAACTTAAGGGATACTGTAAATAAAGTGCTCGAATAAATATATCTAGTTGTCAAGATTTCTGTACCCAAGGTGCCTTGGTTTCCCTTTCAATAAAACTGCTTAATAAGACTATAGTTTTCTTGGTTGTGTTTGCTGACAGAGACTATAGTCCCATAAACCAAATATCTCCTTTCAACACCATTTGTAATAGCTAGTTACTGACTTACAATATTGTTTCCCTTCTGGTCCTCCTCCTTGGATTGTAGGAAGAGATAACATGACCATCTGAGCCCCCATGGTCTTATACACAGGAAAGGACAATTGTCATTGGACTTAATAAATCATGGACATTCTTCTGTCATGTTCTTGATCCTTGCTCTCGCAGATAGCACATTTCATCTGCAGATAGGTTCACTTGATATACATTTAATTCAATTGCATAGTAGAAAATCAACTACCATGACTTGTCTGTCTTCCACATCCTTTAGGGATCCACTGTCTCCCATCCTGCAGTCTTTTCCTTCCCCTGAGTACTCAGAGCCTTTTCCACCCATGTTATCTGCTTCTAGCCATTACTTTCATTCACTGGGCTTGCTCCTGTATTTGTGTGTCTTCCATATGGATGGATCATTTCACTGTCCATTTTTGTTTCAGAGCCCTTTGTTTAGACTTATCCTTTCTTGTGAACTGAAATGTTGCCACTTGTTGCTCCTATCCTTGATGTTTTGTTCAAGGACTGCTATAAATTTACATATATTCCAGATTGTTTTCTAGCAAGAAAACAAATGTGCATATTCACAGGCAAACTCCTGTTAACTCTCCCTGCCTATTCAGTCCATGAGCGTGTTCCCTGAAGCCAGGCTGCCTTATATTTCTTACAATTTCTGTTTATTCAGCAGGAAGAAGTCACCCAATCACTTATAATAGATAATCAGAAGCTCTCGGCAGTAGCATCCATAGGTTTTTGCTACTTTTATCAGCCTTACTAATGGAGTATCTCATTGCAAGCTTTGCTCCTTTGGGGCATGTGTGCAATGTCACAACACACACAGAAAAGAAGTAGGTCTTACACTGTGACATTGCATCCACAGATGAAACATATGAATTGGGGAAAATATCCCCATCTGAAACTTGCCTGTGACTAATTGATAAAGGCATTGTATGTGTTTTGTCAGGTTCTCTAAAAACAATTTCAAAATGTGAACACAAACACTAAAGTAATCTGTTTTGTATATTCAGTAACCAATTAACATGCCCATCATTCTGATCAGTAACCTCCTTGCCACGGGTTTATCTTCCCAGAAGCTGATCCTGGGAAATCACCCACCATTTTTCATTTTATAGTCCATGCTGACCAATTGACCACATGTAGAAGGATGGACAGGCACGGATACAAGTGCTGGTGAGCTGCTTCAGTATCAGCAATTGCTCAACCATCCCAAGGGTACCCTTGAAGGTGATGGTGACAATGGCCGATCATGGCTCTTTACAAAAACAAGTGTTCAGAAATACCTTCCTCTGAATTTGGAGCTTGAATTTTAGCTCCCACAATTTGTTAAAGGCCACCAATCCTTCCATAACTGTGTATTAATAAATTCTAAAACTGGTAAAATCACTCCTGAGTAATGACAATTCCAATATGTTATTTACCAGTGTGAACATTTTCCTTGTGCTTTTTCAGGGCATCTTTACTCTTGAACCGCTTCCCACAGCTGTCAGCCTTGCATACGAACCTAGCATCACCTCGGCAGGCTTCTTTGTGTTGTTCAAAACTGATGTCAGGTGATTGAAGAAGAGAAAAATAATGCATCAAGAAAAGCTACTCCTGAAAAAGTAGTCTTGCCAGGCATTTGAATGCACATGCTGTGCAGCAGACTTCCAGCCCACTTCATGCATAACTTACTGCATGTTGGAACAAAAGCATTTTCCATCTCACAGAATTAAGTGTTCACAAAGCAACTACAAAATCTGAAAGCAAGCAAACATGCAAAGAGGAGTCAGCAGCAAGGTGAGAGTAGTCCAGTAATTAAGACAGGGAACCTCAATTCTGAGCTGAAGGATGTGTTGCAAACAGAACACTGAAAACTTCTTGAATAATTTCCTGGATTCACATTTTCTGTGCACTGAAGAACACTGTTGGGAAAGAGAAAAGAAATCTCAAGTCAAACATACCATACTTCAACTGTTTTTGAGATCTGACGGATTTTCCACATATACTGTATGAAGAAACATACTTGGAAATATCTATTCCAAATTATACTCATACAAAAATGTTTGCAGTAATAACCGAGATATAAAATACATTCCAAAATGGGCACAGTCTTTAATCATTTATTTGCTTAATTATACAAAATATAACTGGTTTTTCATCATTAACAGCAAATCCAAATAACAATTTTGAAACAATATAGTAGTAGTACTTTAAATGAAAATAGTTCAATTAAAAACTGTTAAAAATAAAATAATAAACACTTTTGGACCATAAGGAAGGCTGAGCAAAGGAAGATAGATGCTTTTGAACTGTGGTGTTGGAGGAAAATTCTGAGAGTGCCTTGGACTGCAAGAAGATCAAACCAGTCCATACTCCAGGAAATCAAGCCAGACTGCTCACTTGAGGGAATGATATTAAAGGCAAAACTGAAGTACTTTGGCCACATAATGAGAAGACAGGATACCCTGGAGAAGAAGCTGATGCTAGGAAAAGTGGAAGGCAAAAGGAAGAGGGGCCGACCAAGGGCAAGATGGATGGATGGTATTCTGGAGGTGACGGACTCAACCATTGAGGAGCTGGGGATGGTGACGGCCAACAGAAAGCTCTGGCGTGGACTGGTCCATGAAGTCACGAAGAGTCGGAAACGACTGAACGAATAAACAACAAACACTTTTACTTCTATGATACAGAACAACTCATCTTTCACAAATATACCATCTCAGACTGCAATTCAAAGGATTTTTCTCTGCAAAAAGTAAGGGTGACTGCTGTATGGCTTGCATAATTTCCTGGGATTAATGCACATCTTTTATGTTAGGTTATTTACTTAAGGTTTTTTTTAAAAAATCCCATGCTTCCAATATATTCCCAAACCACTTACACTGGTTTAAAGTAACTTGAATGCTTGCAAAATGTCACTATCAATTTTTTTAGGCTTATTGTTTATACGAATATATACTGGTGCTTGTTATCTTATCAAAATATCTTGCTCACTGTATTTATGTCTGTGCACATCTAACATCACAGCATTCACAATACTGGATAATATGACATTGGCCCAGATGATTTCAACACAGGAGCCATAGGCTTACAATGAACTGATGCTCATCAAGCTTGTTGTATGCCTTCATGATGTCCTGTTTGTACATAAATTTTGCCCCATTCACATTACATGTTTGTATGTGTTCATGAAACACCTAACAATGTAAAAAAACTAAATTTGCTGAACTCTGTAAACCATTCATTTGCAAAAATACTACTCTATGGTCTTATTGACTTTATGGTTTCAAATGCTACAGACTTACTGCCTCTGTAAAGCTTGCTTTACTGGGAATTTCTTTCCACAATTCCTGCATTTGAATTCTTTTTCTTCACTGGGCTTTTGATGCAATGTCTGAAGGTGTTCAGCTAATATTTCCTGGCTTGCAAAACTGGATTCACAGTTTGGACAAGCATGGTCCTCTTTACAGGTAAAAGAATCTACATGGTAGAGAAAAGACGTCAGAAAGAATTTATTTCTCTGTGAAAACATTGCAATAGGTTCTGTTCTAAAAGAAGGCTGTCCAACTTTTATCATGCTGAGAGCCACACCTGGCCTCTGAGTAGAGTGCCAGAGGCCAGAGAGCAAAAATATGTGAGAAAAGGAAAAATCTAAATGTCATTAAATTTAATTCAGTTAGTATGATTGCTTCCTACGTCTTTCATAATTTCCCATTATGTTTTATTAACAATTACAACTGGATGACAATTTTGAGTACGCAAATAGTTTGTGTTTCCAGGTTCTAGAAGTATTATTTTTGAACAGAGGAGTATAATATTTATAATAACCTTTTCTGTAATATCATTAAATAATATTATTTAATATTATATTAAGTAATACAAAATGTGATGTGTATTATTATTATTATTAAATAATAATAATAGTTATAGTATTAAATATGTGGAATAAGCAGCATTTGATTAACTCAATTTTAACTACATTTCATCTTTGATTCAGTTGTACTCCAGTCAAAGACTAATTGTGGCCCTCAGCCTGATAAACATTATGCATCAAAGATTGTGTCAAGAATGACTATGACTAATGATTACTTGGGTACTATTGCAATTATTTAATTTTGTTGTCCCCTAGAAATTACCAGAATTTCTGTCTATTTAGAAAGGGAGATTTATTTTACTTAAATTAAGAAAAGGTTATGCTTTTTTTAAAATAGAAATGGATTTTCAAAATTATTCATCCATACCTTTTTCATTCATTTGTCGCAATTCCTTATGACTGCCATTACTGTTGTTGTTGCTATCCTCTTCTTCCTGGTTAATAATGACTTCCTCTTCCTCTTCTTCCTCCACTTCCTCCATGTCACTATCAAGGTAACCAATCAAGAGCTCGGTATCTGTTTCAATATCCTCAACAGCTAGGTAGAAAATATTTTCTCCTTCCTGTTGGAGAAAAAATGATTTTAGAAATGCATATTATAAATCCATTTTGAAAACAGCGTTTTGAAATAATTAATAAACAATTAGAACGTCATTGAAATTATTACAACTTTTGTTTCTGTCTTTGTCCAAGAATTGTTTTACAGGATTAAATAAACAGTGACGTAGTAATGTAACTTTAGAAAACAATCATGTTATATTAAGCCAAATATTAAATGGGCAAAACTAAAGGCTGCTGAATGCTCAAAAATCATAATATCAATTCAACGAACATCCAGTGATAATAAGTGCAGTTTCCTTATGGAATATACTACCAAACTTTGATTTTTTGGCAAACTTTATGATAGGGTGACATAATGATACTTAATTTATCATGAAAATTAAGCAAGGTTGGGCCTGATTAATACCTGCATGGCAGAACTCTACGAAATCCCAAAACTGGCTAGATTAAGGGGCCAAAAGAAGGTTATAACAAAGCACTTCCATATTGTTGCCAACAAGACTCCTACACGTGTTTTGGGCTCAGGGGTTGGGCTCAACTTCAAAGATACTTTATTGTTTAAGATTCACTAAAACCACTAACAGGGATCTCATTCTTCTAATGCTTTGAGATGTCTGTGCCATTAAAAACCCTAAATAATTGTATGAACTTGATGTGAGCAACTGTAATCAAGGATCAAACACATTCTTGTTGTTAGATCAGTAATGGAACGGGAAAAGGAAATGAACTGAATTTTTTTTCAAGGTGTGTACTACATCATAACTTGTCATCCTTCAATGGCATTATTAAAATTAAATAAGTCAAGTTAGAGAGTACTGACTTTTATCCTAATGTAAAAAGGGACATTTTCTTGTTTCAGAGTATTTTCAGTCTAGGCACAGAATTAATTCAGTTTACTAGTTCCTGGGGTAACGTGTGCCTTTTATTGTTCAGTCCAGAGCAATTAGCTTGATGCTCAACTTGAATTGGGTGTATTAAGACAAATTCTAAGGGAGAAGCAGTTTGACATCTTCATACCCCATAATTATTAGTTTTCTTGGTCCTGAATGAACAACAACTAATTTGAACAAGTAATTCTAGCTATTACTGTTCCATATCAATCACACTGTTCCCAATACCCATGTTCATCAAATCAAATTCAGCTATCTGTCTAGTAGGTAAAGGTAAAGGTTCCCCCCGCACATTTGTGCAGTCGTGTCCAACTCTAGGGGCCGGTGCTCATCTCCGTTTGTTTAGCCGAAGAGCCAGCGTTGTCCAAAGACGCTTCCACGGTCATGTGGCCGGCATGACGTTACCTACCCACTGAAGTGGTACCTATTTATCTACTTGCATTTGCATGCTTTCAAATTGCTAGGTTGGCAAGAGCTGGGGCGAGTGCAGGAGCTCACTCCATCACGCGGGGCTAGGGATTCGAACCTCTGAACGTGCGATCTTCCGATCGACAAGCCTGGCGTCTTACCCACTGAGCCACCACGCCCCACTTTATCTGTCTAGTACACAAGCTATATATCTGCAGTTAGCAACAGGCTTTACAATAGTTTCTTGATATGGGTGATTCTACCAGATTCCTGTGGAATATAGCATGCAGAGTCTGAGAGCATCCTGAACTACTGAATTCTTCATTCTGTCACTCTCAGTATTAACATGTGTCACCTAGTCTCAATGCTCCAACAGAGCCTACAATACTGCTAGTATCTGCTCTAGATTACCCACTCAACCTCTTATATGTCATAATACAAGTTCTCACAGCTGTTTATTGGCGATATGAAGCTTGCAGCATGGCCAGCAAAACACAATCATTGTCTCACACATCACCATTCAGAAGTCATTTCACCAACGTTACTGAAATTCTCATTTGTTGTTTATTTGTTCAGTCGCTTCCGACTCTTTGTGACTTCATGGACCAGCCCACGCCAGAGCTTCCTGTCAGCCGTCGCCACCCCTAGCTCCCACACTTGCCCTAGCATCAGCATCTTCTCCAGGGTATCCTGTCTTCTCATTATGTGGCCAAAGTAGTTCAGTTTTGCCTTTAATATCATTCTCTCAAGTGAGCAGTCTGGCTTTATTTCCTGGCATATGGACTGGTTTGATCTTCTTGCAGTCCAAGGCACTCTCAGAATTTTCCTCCAGCATCACAGTTAAAAAGCATCTATCTTCCTTCGCTCAGCCTTCCTTATGGTCCAGCTCTCGCAGCCATAGGTTACTACAGGGAATACCATTGCTTTAACTATGCAGACCTTTGTTATCAGTGTGATGTCTCTGCTCTTAACTATTTTATCAAGATTTGTCATTGCTCTCCTCCCAAGAAGTAGACATCTTCTGATTTCTCATACTGCCCCAGAAAAATGCTTATTTGGGACACTGCAAAAATGAAAATGGTGGGTCAGACCCCACTTGTATTACTGGTACAGTATTGCTGTTACTGGTGTTACTGTTTTGCTCCATTAAGGTGACAAGCACAAGGAGATGCAGAGAGATTACTCTCCTAAGGTCATCTCAATTTAGAGTCAGTCCTGCATTCTTTTAAAGGAGCCAAAAACTGAACAGATCCTATGTTTTTCCAGGGTGTAGTACAGCAGATTTAGTAGATTTAAAAGGAGTGCTTTGCACTCACTCACAGAAGAATACACGTGGAAATAGGCAGACAATTTCCTAAGTAGTCACTCAATCTTTTCAAAACATAGAACTGCATTTAACAATTCCAAAATGGGGTGCTTTATTCACACTTCTCAGAATTGCAAAACAGCTCTTTTGAATGCTTGACACAGCCTAATTGTTAGGTCTTTACCAATGTGTTAATTTAAGAACTGATGTTAAAGACACCTTCTCAAACTTGTCTTATGGATCTGTAAATATATAAAAGTACATTAACACAAAGCATTTGTGCTTCCTTTGTGATTTTTCTCTTCTCCAACCCAATTACTGCCTGTCTTTTAAACTGAGAAATAGACCAGTTATACCAGATTTATTGCAGTGTTGATTGATTCTCAGATACTAATCTTCCATTGTTACATTTGTTAAGTATTTGTTAAGTATGACTTTGAACCACTCTACTGCATCACAGTAAATACCTCTTTTCCCATTAACCTTTGCCATTTCACTATTCCAGTTTGCTGAGCTTGTCCAGACCACTAATATGTCTGGTGGTTAATGAACAGAGTGTTTGAATATAAAGAGCTGGGTATGATTCTGTTTAAAGAGGGTTGACTTTAACTGCTTAGGACCCTTCCTAATACAGTAGCTGTCAGCATACAACATTTTTTGAAAACACAAAAGGAAACAAAGGAATATAAACAATTCAAAATATAATCTGTTAGAAAGCTCAATAAAAAAATAACAAACACTGTTTTTGAAGAAGCACTGTGGATTTTAAAAGTTCACTGATTGGTGGTTTGAGGAGAAAAAATTGAATATTTATTGCTGCTGTTATACTGGTGAAAACTGAAAACAATGGACAATAACTTCATGGTTATATATACTCTTTGAATTTGGCACAATCACAGTCATTTTGATTAACATTTTCCTACCTTGGAGGTAATACAAATATCGTAAATCAATCAAAGATCAAACATGATAGCAGAATTGCAACTTCAATGTGAATTCCAGTATTTTTATTGTAATATAATAAATAAATGTATTAATAAACAAATATTATAATAATAAAACTTAATATACGAGTTTGCTTCCGGGCGTTGGAGTGAGCGGTGCGCTGAGCTGAGGCTCTAAGCCGAAAGCTCCAAGGCTTTCCATTTGCGGCGATTAAAAAGAAGAAGAAATCGCCGAAATCACCCTTGAAGAGAGGGTGAGCAGAAGATTACCCACAAAGGGTCATTGGACTCTCTGCTCTTTTCCGACCCCTGTATTTCCACCACGGGGGAAGAGAGATTGAAGCGGAGAAAGGTGGCTGGAATCGTCAAGAAGCTCTGCGGAAACTTCTGGAATATCATTTGGATTACAAGATGCCTTTTAAACTTTTAATGTTTTAACTGGACTTTCTTTTTATTGAAATTTGAGTGTTTAAGGTGTACTCTGGGTGAAAAAATAAATTGGATTATTGTAGATTCTTTTTTGCTTTCTACCTTTCTCTTTTTTTATGGTTGAATTGGAGGGATGTAAGCTGGCGTGAGAAATCTTGGAATTGTTTATTGTTTTTACTATTATTTTGTCTACAGTTCAAAGAAGTTTCTTTCTTCTTTTTTATCTTTTGTTTTTACATTTATATGGACTCATATACCTAATGGACTACAATCTTGTTATTATGACAACTATTTTTTAAAGGATCGTTTTTACTTTTTGTATTTTTTTACTCCCTCCTTTTTGTAAACAACCATTGCAACAATTATTATCTCTCTCCTTTTTTATTTCTCCTTCTTTCCTCTTTCTTTTTTCTTTTACAGGAATATTATCTATATTATGACGAATATGGCATTGAGGATGAAGAGTGACAAAGAGAAAGAAAAAGAAACTGGAAGTGCATCTATAGAACTTTCAATAACTGCAGTATTAATGGAAGCTCCACCATCAGAAGAGAAAAAAATCCTGGATGCAATTCTGGACGCAATTACTTTATTAAATTAAAAAATGGATGCTTGGGGTCAACAAATCAACAAGCATATAGAAAATTTATTTACTTTAGAAAAAAAGATGGACAAAAAGATGGATTTATTGGGACAACAAGTAGTTAAGAAGATGAAAGAGGTGAAAGAAGAACCAACCCAGGAAATAAAACAAGAATTTAAAAAAGAAGTGCAGATAGTTAAGGAAATGGTTAATACCTTATCAGGGGAATTTAAAGAGATGCAAGGCCAGATGCAGAAATTAGAGACTAACTCAGAAAGTGTCATTAAAGAAGTTGAATACAACTTAGATATTACTGCTTTAGCAGAAATGATAGAAAAAGAACATACTTAGAGATTGAGTGCATCCCTAGAACAATTAAATGAAAAAGCAAGAGAAAGGATTGTTTTTGAATTAGTTAAACTTCTAGAAATGAGAGAACAAGATTTGGACTTGGAAATAGATAAAACTTTCAGAGCTAATTCATGGTATGCTAGAGAAAAGAAAGTGTTCAAAGGGCAAAAGTTAAGGATAGCTTCTACTTTAAAAGTAAAAAATTTTTTAGAGAAACATAAGACAGATATGAGGAATGCACCAGGAGAACGCAAGAAGCATTTCATAGATAGAAGTAAGAAATAGAGATAAATGGCTGACTTAGGACTTCTTAAAAACTGGGAAAATTAGATTTTACCAATGACACAAGATTGGATGTTAAAATTGATGGATTGGCAGAAAATGATAAATTGACATGTTTATTAAAAGAAAATTTAAATTATTATTTTATTAAGGAGTGGAAACCATTGATGGACTATTTGTAACATGCAGGGGGGGCAAAGCTTATATGGGGTATTGAAGATTAAAATATATATAAATTGATATATTAGACAGGAAAGGTTTTTTGAATGTTATATATAGAACTAGCATGTATGATAAATCTGTTAAATTACTATGACCAGAGATAAATCGGAAGTTAACCAATTTCTATTTCTTATCTTTTTCTTTTTTTCTTTCTTTTTCTTTACTTTATTGCACTTTTTTTCTTCTTTCTTTGATCTGTATTTCTATTTCCTTTTCATTTCTAACTTTATATAACTGTATATCTAAAACTTTAATAAAATTGATAAAAAAAAATTTCAGCCATAAGATTGGTCCAAATATCTAACAAAACCATAGAACTGTGGCTTGTAGTGTTAGACCATTTGTTGCCTCTTATTTCCCTTTGTTTTCATTAAACATGTTATTCAATTAAAAAAATAATAATAAAACTTAATATTCAAAAAGTTTACTTTAGAATTACAGTATTATATTTTTGTTTTATAATGTCATAGGACATTTGAAAGGATAATCTGCTTCTGTTTGGGTTTATGTTTAATTATATTCTACATTTTCATATATCAATAAGAAACTTACCAAAAGTCACCAAATAAATTAGCTTTATTACTGTACAGAGTGAGATTTGAACTTAAAACGTATCACAATTTTGCCTATATAAACTCTAAATAAATGTCTTTGAAATTGAAAATTTTAGAATTATGTGGCCACAGAGGCCACTTACCTTGCTGCCCACTATCCCCCCATCCGATTCTACTTTCAATCTAAAAAAGCAATTATTATTTATTTATTTTTTTACCCCGCCTTTATTATTTTTATAAATAACTCAAGGCGGTGAACATACCTAATACTCCTTCCTCCTCCTATTTTCCCCACAACAGCAACCCTGTGAGGTGAGTTGGGCTGAGAGGGAGTGACTGGCCCAAGGTCACCCAGCCGGCTTTCATGCCTAAGGTGGGACTAGAATTCTCAGTCTCCTGGTTTCTAGCCGAGCACCTTAACCACTAGACCAAACTGGCTCTACATAGGAAGTTGTAACTTAGATTATTCTTAGAAAAGTACAGCCAAAATATTGTACCAAATTTACTGAACTGCCAGAAAAAAAGACCAAGGTAAGCTGGGAGAATCTTTTGATAAAGTATTGTTTTGTGGCTGGACACACTTGGTGTGACTACCATTTTGTGAATGGATAAATGGCAGCCCAGGACAGCCATCTTTTTTGAACAATCATGACATGTTCTCAAACTGTTAAATTTTCCCACTGGTCAAACAAAGTTGCAAACGCTCTATTAGCATTACAAAAATAAAACCTATCTTTGCCCATAATACAGCATTACTGGTCCTTGCTTGCAAAATAAGTTTCCAATTATTTATTTTCATGTCTTATGTCTCTGTTCCAGTGGCTCTGTTTACACTTACAATAACAGAATAGCATTTACAATAACAAAAAGAAACCAAAAGGAAACCAAAGTAGTGAAAGTTGCATGGAACTTCACCTGTATTGGGTTTTGGAAGGGGAGCCCTATGCACAAATAAAATCTGTTTAGCACATAATGTACTGCATTTGAATACTTGTGACATGTACTTACTCATAATAAAAGTATTGTCCTAATCATGGCTTCTGAATTTTTCCCTACAACAAGGAGCTACAAGGATTCTTTGTTCAGGAGCCTTGTTTTTTTTTTTTGTTGTTTATTCATTCAGTCGCTTCCGACTATTCGTGACTTCATGGGCCAGCCCACGCCAGAGCTTCCTGTCAGCCATCGCCATCTCCAGCTCCCCCACGGTCGGGTCCGTCACCTCCAGAATATCATCCATCCATCTTGCCCTTGGTCGGCCCCTCTTCCTTTTGCCTTCCACTTTCCCTAGCATCAGCATCTTCTCCAGGGTATCCTGTCTTCGCATAATGTGACCAAAGTACTTCAGTTTTGCCTTTAATATCATTCCCTCAAGGGAGCAGTCTGGCTTTATTTCCTGGAGTATGGACTGGTTTGATCTTCTTGCAGTCCAAGGCACTCTCAGAATTTTCCTCCAACACCACAGTTCAAAAGCATCTATCTTCCTTCGCTCAGCCTTCCTTATGGTCCAGCTCTTGCAGCCATAGGTTACTACGGGGAATACCATTGCTTTAACTATGCTTTGTTGTCAGTGTGATGTCTCTGTTCTTAACTATTTTATCAAGATTTGTCATTGCTCTCCTCCCAAGAAACGGATGTCTTCTGATTTCCTGGCTGCAGTCAGCATCTGCAGTAATCTTTGCACCTAGAAATACAAAGTCTGTCACTGCCTCAACTTTTTCTCCTTCTATTTGCCAGTTATCAATCAAGCTGGTTGCCATAGTCTTGGTATTTTTTGAGATTTAACTGCAACCCAGCTTTTGCACTTTCTTCTTTCACCTTCGTCATAAGGCTCCTCAGCTCCTCCTCGCTTTCACCCATTAAAGTGGTATCATCTGCATATCTGAGATTGGTAATGTTTCTTCCAGTGATTTTAACTCCAGCCTTGAATTCATCAAGCCCAGCACCTTGCATGATGTGTTCTGCATACAGGTTGAATAGGTAGGGTGAGAGTATAGAACCCTGACGTACTCCTTTCCCAATCTTAAACCAGTCCGTTGTTCCGTGCTCTGTTCTTACCGTTGCTACTTGGTCGTTATACAGATTCCTCAGGAGGCAGACAAGATGACTTGGTATCCCCATACCACCAAGAATTTGCCACAATTTGTTATGATCCACACAGTCAAAGGCTTTAGAATAGTCAATAAAACAGAAATAGCTATTTTTCTGAAACTCCCTGGCTTTCTCCATTATCCAGCGGATATTGGCAATTTGGTCTCTAGTTCCTCTGCCTTTTCTAAACCCAGCTTGTACATCTGGCAATTCTCACTCCATGAATTGCTGGAGTCTATCTTGCAGGATCTTGAGCATTACCTTACTGGCATGTGAAATAAGTGCCACTGTTCGATAGTTTGAACATTCTTTAGTGTTTCCCTTTTTTGGTATGGGGACATAAGTTGATTTTTTCCAATCTGATGGCCATTCTTGTGTTTTCCAAATTTGCTGGCAAATGGCATGCATCACCTTGACAGCATCATCTTGCAAGATTTTAAACAGTTCAGCTGGGATACTGTCGTCTCCTGCTGCCTTGTTATTAGCAATGCTTCTTAAGGCCCATTCAACATCACTCTTCAGGATGTCTGGCTCTAACTCACTGACCACACCATCAAAGCTATCCCCGATATTATTATCATTCCTATACAGATCTTCTGTATATTCTTGCACCTTTTCTTGATCTCTTCTGCTTCTGTTAGGTCCTTGCCATCTTTGTTTTTGATCATACCCATTTTTACCTGGAATTTACCTCCAATGTTTCTAATTTTCTGGAAGATATCTCTTGTCCTTCCTATTCTATTGTCGTCCTCTACTTCCATGCATTGCTTGTTTAAAAATAATTCCTTATCTCTTCTGCCTAACCTCTGGAATTTTGCATTTAATTGGGTATATCTCCCCCTGTCACTGTTGCCTTTTGCTTTCTTTCTTTCTTGGGCTACTTCCAGTGTCTCAGCAGACAGCCATCTTGCCTTCTTGGTTTTCTTTTTCTTTGGGACGTTTTTTGTTGCCGCCTCCTGAACAATGTTGTGAACTTCTGTCCATAGTTCTTCTGGGACCCTATCTACTAAATCTAGTCCCTTAAATCTATTCTTCACCTCCATTGCATATTCATTAGGAATATTAGTGAGCTTATATCTAACTGATCTGTGGGTCTTCCCTATTCTCTTTAGTCTGATTCTAAATTGTGCAATAAGAAGTTCGTGATGTGAACTACAGTCAGCTCCAGGTCTTGTTTTTACCGACTGTATAGATGTCCACCACCTTTGGCTGCAAAGGATGTAGTAAATCTGATTTCGGTGTCGACCATCTGGTGAAGTCCATGTATAAAGTTGTCTTTTAGGTTGTTGGAATAGAGTTTGTTATGCACAGTGAGTTGTCTTGGCAAAATTCTATCAGCCTATGTCCCGCTTCATTTTGTTCTCCCAGACCATGCTTACCTCTAATTCCAGGTGTCGTTTGACTACCCACTTTAGCATTCCAGTCTCCTATAATGAAAATAACATCTCTTTTTGGCGTATTATCCAGTAGGTGCTGCAGATCCTCATAGAACTGATCTACTTCTGCTTCTTCAGCATCACTGTGATGTTAAATGGCCTACCCTGAATTTGAATTGAGATCATTCTATCGTTTTTTGGATTGTATCCAAGCACTGCTTTAGCCACTTTATTATTAATTATGAAGGCTACTCCATTTCTTCTGTGGTCCTCTTGTCCACAGTAGTAGATCTGGTGGTCATCTGATGTGAAGTGGCCCATTCCAGTCAATTTCAGTTCACCGACACCCAAAATGTCTATATTTAATCTTGACATCTCACCAATAACCACATCCAATTTGTCCTGGTTCATAGATCTTACATTCCAGGTTCCTATGGTATGTTAATCTTTAGAACATCGGATTCGTCGTTCACCACCAGCACCATCGGCCGCTAGCCATCCTTTCGGCTTTGAGCTAGCTGCGTCATCACATCTGGGGCTAGTTGAACTTATCCTCTGTTCCTCCCCAGTAGCATTTTGACCATCTTCTGACCTAGGAGTCCCATCTTCCGATGGTATACTGACATATCTCTGGTTGTACTGATCCATTTAGTTTTCATGGCAAGAATACTGGGGTGGGTTGTTGTTACCTTCCCCAGGGATCGTATTTAGCCTGACCTCTCTGCCTTGACCTTCCCGTCTTGGACATCCCTTCACGGTTTAGCTCATGGTTTCATTGAGGTGCTCAAGCTCCAGCACCACGACAAGGTAACAATCTCCTTTGCTGGAGTCAGGAGCCTTAGAGGACATATAACATTTCTGTGTTTAATTTATCCCTATTTGCTAGAATAAACCAAATCCTATATGGCTGGGACAGAAAACTTATAGCCTGACCTATGTTAAAAAGGTAAAGGTTCCCCCTGCACATTTGTGCAGTCGTGTCTGACTCTAGGGGCCGGTGCTCATCTCCGTTTGTTAGCTGAAGAGCCAGCATTGTCCGAAGACACTTCCACGGTCATGTGGCCGGCATGACACACGCGGAACGCTGTTACCTACCCACCGAAGTGGTACCTATTAATCTACTTGCATTTGCATGCTTTCGAATTGCTAGGTTGGCAAGAGCTGGGGCGAGTGCGGGAGCTCACTCCATCATGTGGGGCTAGGGATTCAAACCTCTGAACTTGCGATCCTCCAATCGACAAGCCTGGCATCTTACCCGCTGAGCCACCACACCCCTATATATGACCTATGTTACTGGATTCCAATTCTCAAAATCTGTTGTCCAAAAAGTGGTATTCAATTCCAAGCATTATTATTCTCACCCAGCATTCAGGAATGACCACGAATGATGTGAGCTGTGGTCCTACACAATCAGTGCAGCCACCATTAGTTGCCTACCGCTGTGCTAAGACTTCATCAGATTATGGCCACCATCCTATGCTCACTTATCAGAGATAAGCTATACCAAATAATGAGTAGACATGGAAACTGAACTGGAAATCTAATAAGAACTTGATAAATTTACCTGGATAGCAGCCAGATTCTTTTGTTCTTGAGATGGTGCTTCATGTACAAAACGCAACCAGTTAGAATGCCTTGGATTGCTAGCATCCAGAACATAAAGCACTTCACCTTTATTTCCACGAACCTGAAAAGGCAATAAAATTTGAGCAAAGTTAAAACTTTGAAAAGCAAAGAAAGATATAAACCTAACGCTACAAAAATGAAGACCATCAAGTTCTCATTTTATCATTCTCTTTGATAGTAGAAGTAAATCTCTGGCTGGATTCACATATCATGTGAAAATATGATTTATTACATAGGTCACAATAATTGAGTTCAAATATCATGCTAAGCCATAAACAATGGTTAACAAACCACAAAGCTGAATTCACACAACAGGCTGTCCCAAAATCCAAAGTAAGGATTAGCAGCTGTCAGAGCTAGGTTTACTGCAGAGAATGACAGCGGGGTGCTCTGTGCTTATGAAAATGAAGAAACCTGGCAGTAATGGCAGTTTGCCCAACCTCAAATATAAGTTGAGAAAAAGGTAAACACATCTGGGCTCCTATTGGCACTTACAGCTCCTCATATTCCCCTTCATTTGCCTTTCAAAACCAACATCTTATTGTTCTTCACAGCATGTGACTACCTCATTTTTCCAGCTGCTGGTTGAAAATTTACACCTTTATGATTTTATATTACAAAGTAAAAAATTGAGCCTCTTTTAAGGGCCTCAAAGGGGAAAATTCATGATTTAATAATATTAAATGGCATGGTCTATTAATACATTATATTTTATGTATTTTCATTTTATATCTTCTACCTTACATTTCTCTTGGGAAAGCAAAAAACCAAATATGAACTGTGGCCATAAAATATGTTGCATTTGACTGTAATTTCTGAAATATTATCCCTCTTTAGCATGAATATTCAAATTGTTCAGGAACAAAGAGAACTCAATCCATTAAAGCCACATTTTGAAATATATGGCATTTTCTTACAATGGGAATGAGCAAATGTTAGGAAAAATACAGGGTCTTTTTGTACCTTTTTAAGATTCAATACATCATGTGAACTCATGTGAACAGTCTGGCCTACAAGAAGTAGCTGTGCAATGTAAGATAGGAATGTAAGATGTAAGATAGCAGTGTAATATAGGAACATTCAGGAAAGCACTGGCTGAAGAGACATAACCCACTAAGCCATGATTTGCTTAACCAAAGTTAAAAATATGGCTGAAGTCCCAGAATACGTTAAGTCACCTTCTGTGTGCAGAAAGAGAACTATTTCTAATACGAAGGGAAAATTTCATAAACTTTATTTGATAACAATAAAAGGACTACTTGTAGAATGATACCTTTGTAAATTCTGAAATGAAAACAGTAAAGGTACCCCCCGCACATTTGTGCAGTTGTGTCCGACTCTAGGGGCCGGTGCTCATCTCCGTTTGTTAGCCAAAGAGCCAGCGTTGTCCGAAGACGCTTCCACGGTCATGTGGCCGCATGACACGCGCGGAACGCTGTTACCTACCCACCGAAGTGGTACCTATTAATCTACTTGCATTTGCATGCTTTCAAATTGCTAGGTTGGCAAGAGCTGGAGCTAGTGCAGGAGCTCACTCCGCACGCAGGGCTAGGGATTCGAACCTCCGAACTTGCAATCTTCCGATCAACAAGCCTGGCGTCTTACCCGCTGAGCCACCACGCCCCTTCATGAAATGAAATGAAAACAGTACCTGACGTAAAATATCCCCCACGTGCAAAAGATATAACCCTTTAAAAATTAACAGCAACAAAAGCAATGATGACCATTATATTCACCACACATTCTTTACCCAATTCCTAGTACAGAATCAGACAGATTTTTAGGATAGCACTGCTGTTTATCAACCTATTTAATATATTTTCACATAGCTGTTCATGTGACAATCACATTGTTAGATCTGACTTGTTAGATCCTAACTTAGAAGTTCTGCGTGTTTTTCCTAATACCAGGTTCAGCTTCATTTTATTTATTTATTTAATTAAATTTATATAACCGCCCATCTCCCCCAACGGGGAACTCTGGGTGGTTTACAATAAAATAGATTAAAACAGGATAAAACATCAATGTACAATATATAAAATTAATAAATAATTATAAATCCAGATGGAGATGGAATTAAACGAAGGACAATAAATTAAGGAATTAATTAACCACCCCCATGAGGAACTATCCCTTCCTCCTTCCCATGCCAGGCGGCAGAACCAGGTCTTCAGCTCTTTCCTAAAGGTCGGGAGGGAGGAGATCTGCCTCAACTCTGGGGGCAAGATCCTGGGGATTCATCCTCCACACTGTATCAAAAGAAGCAACTTAAAGCTGTGGAATCCTATACTTTCTTTAAAAAAAAAAAAGGTAAAGGTTTCCCCTGCACAGCCATGTCCGACTCTAGGGGGGTAGTGCTCATCTCTGTTTCTTAGCCGAAGAGCCAGCATTGTCCAAAGATGCTTCCGCGGTCATGTGGCCAGCAGGACGTGCGCGGAACGCTGTTACCATCCCACCGAATTGGTACCTATTCATCTACTTGCATTTGCATGCTTTCGAATTGCTAGGTTGGCAAGAGCTGGGGCGAGTGCGGGAGCTCACTCCATCACGCGGCGCTCGGGTCTTGAACCACCGACCTTCCGATCAAGAAGCCTGGCGTCTTAACCACTGAGCCATCGCGCCCCTTACTTTCTTACTTAGGAGTAAATGTCATTCACATCTCATTACAGCTGAGGAAATATTTTTAGGATTTCACTATAAGAGTTTATTTTCCCAGAATCTTTTAGCACTCTCTTTCAGCATTAATTCAGTAGACTTTCAATGACTGTCATTGAAAGTCATGAAATATCAACAGGGAAATTGACCACTCCCTTAGCTAATAGTCTCTAGGGTTCTGTATCACTTTGGAAATAATTTGGAAAAGATGCTTTGGAATATGCAGAGCAGAAACAGAGCACCAGTTTCCAACTTTTTAAAGCAGCTGAATCTTTTCTGGGAATTCCGTGGCTGTGGTTGTCATGTGGTCCCAGAAAAATATGTGCTGCTTTAAAGTTGGACACATGCCATGTTTGGTTCTCATGCTCCCAAAGCATTTTTTGGAACTGAATTTTAATCACACCACAGCTCTAATGATCTTACTTAGTTTCTGTCTCTGTAGTTTAGATGAAATCCAAAGGCATGTTTGAAAATAAACATGAGGCCAACTTCTATTTTATTAGTAAGATTGTCATAGTGGGTAGATATTTAATTCTCAGGTGATAGGTAAATATGTTAACTTGCTGATTTCCAACTTTAGGCTACTAGATCAGGGCTCAAAAAATCCAGGTGACCTCTAAATGCCAGCAAGAAAGGCATTTCTCTTTGCTGTCATCTAGTGGTCATGCAGATTTTTGTACCCCAGATTTGGTAGCCCTACCCAACCTGGAATCCTGGTACACTTCAAATGTTTTCAGCTGCAGCTATCATCAGTATCAGATAGAATGCTCAGTTGTCTGGGAATGTGGAATGGTAAGCACTATAGATTTGAGGATGCTATTTCAATGATGATGTCTAAAATAAAGAGCCTAAAATGATATATTTTTTTAAGGGGGAGAAGAAAGAGCAACTGGTGAAGTTTAGCAAGCACTAAGTCTCCATACCTTACAATTTTTTTTACAAAGAATTTATTCACTAAAGAGATAACTATGTTAGGTACGTTTGCCGCCTTGAGTTATTTATAAAAATAATAAAGGCGGGATAGAAAATAAATAAATAAATAAACTATAGAAATGCAACTTACAGGATCTACTGTATATAGGACTGTGGGGGAAAATGCCCCATATATTTTATTTTAGATATATTTGACTTTGGGCAGACAAACAAGGCCAGTGTTAATTCCGACATGAATATGGATGAAATTAAAATGATCATATTTCAAAAACGCTGATGTTTCCACAAAAGCATAGGTTATGCTGTGTTTTCAACATGAAAGGTTTGAAAGCCTGAGGGGACTGCTTGAGTACACAAAATTGAACATTATACTAAGCAGACAAGTAATGAAATCATTGAAATTGGAACCTTCTTTTGGAAAATACTATGACCACAATCCAATACAAAACAAGGTTGCTTAAAACACTATGGTACTCAGTAGAATATAGGATGTCTTCATGATTTTTAATTCAGTTTCATTACTTCTGATCATTTGAAGCTGGTTAATTTATTTGTTAATTTCTCCATTTAGGATTTTACATTTTCTTAGTTTTGTTGGTAGTCCATTAATATTATATTTATGCAGATGTATTATTAAGCAAAAAATATACAACAAAATGATTACCATTTCTGTTTACAACCTCACAAAACTAGGACTTGTATGCATTTTCTCTTTATGTTATTGTTATATATAAATTGCATGACTACCTTTTTTTAAATGCAAATCAATCTGATTTATTCTTTGACACGTAAATTTTCCTGTATATAGATTTGTCTTTTCATTTCTCAAATGTAAGCAGCCTCTCTAATAAATATAATGCTGTTGTTTGCAGAATACTGTATTCTCACTAGCGTACTTTTCCCCCCACATATGTTAGTTGTAGAGGGGTTTTTTTGGATGAAACAAGACAAATCTTCTTTTGCTGTTGCTATAGGACCAAAGTCACTCTCTCTCAATGATATAAGTGCTGAAACCCCAGTTGTGTTATTAAGAAATAAGGATAATATAATACAAAAATAACTAAAAAGTATTAAGTTAGACCAAGGGTCGGAAATGGCGGCTCGCGAGCCAAATGCGGCTCTTTGGCCCCTTGAGTGTGGCTCTTCCGCAGGCAGGCGTGGCGGGCGTGGCGCGGCAGCGAGTGTGGCGGGGCAGGCGCGGCAGCGGGCATGGTGTGCGTTGCTGTGGGCATACCCCTGGCAACCTGGCAGCCGTCTCCGGCAGCCATCTTGACGACGGGCAGGGCTTTCCAAACTGTGTGTCGCGTGACAAGCCGGAAGCGCTGAAGGGAGTGGAAATTCTCCGTGCCAATCAGCTGTGCGTCGGGAAGCCTGGCAGCCTGCCCGCGCGATTTTTGCCTCCCTACCGGAACCGAGGGCATTTTCGGGGTCCCCGGAGCCTGCCCTTTTGAAGGGGCACTGCTGCCCGAGCTGCAGTGCTGCCCCTTCGAAAGGGCAGGCTCCGGGGACCCCGAAAATGCCCTCAGTTTAGGCAGGGAGGCTGCGCGCAAGCTGCCTCAGCTGTTCTGCGGGGAGAATTGCCACCCCAGGGCAGCGTGTGCATGTGGAGAGGGGAGGTTTCTGCCTCCCTGCCGGAACCGAGGGCATTTTCGGGGTCCCCGGAGCCTGCCCTTTCGAAGGGGCAGTGGCAGCAGCAGCTGCAGTGCTGCCCCTTCGAAAGGGCAGGCTCCGGGGACCCCGAAAATGCCCTCAGTTTAGGCAGGGAGGCTGCGCGCAAGCTGCCTCAGCTGTTCTGCGGGGAGAATTGCCACCCCAGGGCAGCGTGTGCATGTGGAGAGGGGAGGTTTCTGCCTCCCTGCCGGAACCGAGGGCATTTTCGGGGTCCCCGGAGCCTGCCCTTTCGAAGGGGCACTGCTGCCCGAGCTGCAGTGCTGCCCCTTCGAAAGGGCAGGCTCCGGGGACCCCGAAAATGCCCTCAGTTTAGGCAGGGAGGCTGCGCGCAAGCTGCCTCAGCTGTTCTGCGGGGAGAATTGCCACCCCAGGGCAGCGTGTGCATGTGGAGAGGGGAGGTTTCTGCCTCCCTGCTGGAACCGAGGGCATTTTAGGGGTCCCCGGAGCCTGCCCTTTCGAAGGGGCAGCACTGCAGCTCGGGCAGCAGTGCCCCTTCGAAAGGGCAGGCTCCGGGGACCCCGAAAATGCCCTCGGTTCCGGCAGGGCAGCAGAAACCTCCCCTCTCCACATGCACACGCTGCCCTGGGGTGGAAATTCTCCCCGCAGAACAGCTGAGGCAGCTTGGCGCAGCCTCCCTGCCTAAACTGAGGGCATTTTCGGGGTCCCCGGAGCCTGCCCTTTCGAAGGGGCAGCCGTTGCCGCCGCAGCGACAACCTGGAAGCACCGCCGCCGAAGCAGTCGAGCCTCTCTTTCCCTTCTTCTTCCAAACCTCCCCCGCCCCCTTCCACGCGATTGGCTCCCGCCCGCAAAACCCGCCCCCTTCCACGCGATTGGCCTGCGCCCGCAAACCCCGCCCCCTGGCTCTCGAGCACTTCAAAATGTGCACGAGCATGTCAAAATGGCTCCCGGCAAAAAAAGTTTGCCGACCCCTGAGTTAGACTGATGTTACTTTGTTCCTCATTTCTTTAACTTCAATCTCTGCTTTGCAACTAGGTATCTAAAAAAACAATTTTCTCCATTTGATTTGTTGTGGTATATATAATCCACATATTTGGATTACTTTCCTCCAGATTGTTTTCAGTATGCCAACTGTTAATTTTTTAAGAACTGGCAAATATATGATATTAATGGTCAGGTTCAAAATTGTTCTGAAGAAGTTATATCTACCAACCAATATATACATGATCTTTGAAGTTATTTGTTGCAAAATGGAACTCCCCCCCCCCCAAGTTTTGGGTATCATAAAAATTAACTGCAGTGGTGGGGAAAAAAACAAAGATTTTTGAGAATGTGTTTCTCAATGTGGCTCAGGTAACTTGCTTGATGACTCTCCTCTTTCTTATGGCTGTAAAATGAAATCGCATTTGAGTTTAGCCCAAAATATTACACAGTGGAATGTATTTTGTTGTACTACTTGACACAGGGATGTGAACTGAAGTCAAATACTGTGCAGCCAGTCAGGAAAAATGTCAGCACAACAATGAGGATAAACAGATGGCTTCCTCTCCTGCACTCAGTAAACACATTGCTTGCAATTCTGAAGACCATTTGGTAGATTGTTATTAAATAAGAACTGCAAGAAAGTACATTACCATATAAACAGCAAGGAAAAAATATTCCGTGACTAGACTGTAATTTAATTTTGAAGCATAACATATGAAGCCTTGTACTGCTAAACATTAGCCCTGCATTGATCTTGAAACCGATGGGATAGAAAACTGTATTCACTTCAACAAAGTTTAGCAAATGGAGTGATTTAAGGATGATGATTTCAAAGTTAAACTTCAGCCCATGTGAAGATAAATTATTTTAAAAGGTTTTTATTTTGCTGAAATCCCAGTGAAGGCTAAAATTCACTGCTTGTTCCATACATTCATGAAGGAGCTCTTCCATGAACCCTGACCAAACTTACCACTGTTAACAGGGATGCAACTTCTTTATTTATATACTGTAGTTATTAATGTCATTACTATTTCCCAAGCATATAATCAGTATCAAATGCTAAGAGTCATATCTTGGATTAATCTGTCTGGATGTCAATTTTTCCATAAGAACATGCGTAATTCCCATTAGACAGCATAGAATTTCAGATCTGATCTCTGAAAGGTGGTTCATGGGGCGTGGGAGTTGTGAACATAGCACATGTCTGTAACATCTGAGAGCAGCTGCACCTGAAACTAATTCTCACTCCAATCCTAAATATACATGCTTAAATTCAGCATAAAATAGCCTGCTCTAGTTATTTATTTATTATTTATTAATTCTATTTCTCACCGCCCAACTCCCTCAAGGGACTCTGGGCGGTTTACAAATCATCAAAATTACGAATATTAAAGATTAAAACATTAAAATAACCATTTAAAATACCATACATATAAAAATTAAGAAGGCGATGTGCTCTTTCAGCCTTGGAAGGGCTATTCTAGGACTATCTTACTATACTAGCCATCCCCAGGAGTTTCCGCCCTCCTTACTGCCCCAGGCCTGTTGACAAAGCCAAGTTTTAAGTTGTTTCCTGAAGCCCAGGAGTGAGGTGGACTGTCTTAACTCTGGGGGAAGAATATTCAATATTGAAGAATATTCAACAGGGCAGGCGCTGCTGCAGAGAAGGCACGCTTCCGTGACCCCGTGAGATGGAATTCCTTAACTGATGGGGTCCGTAGCATGCCCTCCCTGCAGTTATATCACAGAATAATAGGAAACTAACTTGAATCTTCTGCTAGAACAAAAAACTTGTCTTAAAGGCTCCCACATTGATGTCAAATGAATATTACAAAATAACTTTGCCAGAAAGCAGTTTCCATTTGTATGGTCAGAACCCCAGATTGCTGCTTTTTTTTCTAGGTACTAGAGGTGAATCTCACTGTTGTCTAGAAAACCTGTACCTCTGACTACTATTGAACATACTGGATGCTTTGAGCCCACTGGCATTCAATCAGAAAAGTGCAAATTAGGTCAACTGAATCAGCTAAATACATCAATTGGAATGGGAGAGAAACAGAAGTCTTATAATTCACCAATGGTAAACATGATTCAATGTGTCTCTTACAAAACACCATGTGTACCAGAAATTCATATGTTTGAATACCAGCATTTAAAAGAGTCTGAAAACTTAGGGTGATTGAATTTGGACAAGATTTTTGTTTTAACCACAGCTGCCCACATATGAAAGTTCTTGACTTGGAATAACATAAACAGAGATATATAAAAAGATGGTAATTAAAGGAAGACCTATTGCCAGAAGACCAACCCATGGTCTTGCAGAAATATGTATTTCTATGCTGATGAATAGCTTTACTGATATTACAAGAACATTATCCATGATCAGCTCTTCAGAGATAACATTACCATAACCTAGGCTGACCATACATCCCGTTTTGAACGGGACAGTCCCATTATTTTAACATTTTCCAACTGTCCCGTTGTTCTGGACAAAATGTCCATTTTGTCCCAATTTCAAACAAAGTTAGAGTGCATGCGTGCGCTCACCGGCACACCTGCCTGCGCGCCTGCCTCTTGCCTGCCTGCCTGTGCGGCTGCCTGTGCGTGTGCCTGCATGCTATCATGCCAGCGGGCGCACACACGTTAGGGTCCCATTTTCGTCTCAAGGAAATATGGTCAGCCTACCATGACCTCTTTGTCACTGGAAAAGCTACAAGGGAAAAAAAACCAAATGTACCTTCTAAAACAGGCAATAATTGTTAGGGTAGCACTTGAAAAAACTTCTAATTTGTCTATATTTATATAGTTATTCTACAACTATAAAATGCCATGCCAAATGTGAAAGTATCACAATACTTTCACAAAGGGTCAGCTCAAGTTTTAAAAAAGATGGAGCTCACAATTATGTGGCAGATACCAAGGAGGCATCTCATTCCATGAGTGTTATTAAGGCACAATTCATGCATCATAATACTGAGAAAGTGCTCTCATAGTAAAGCTGGTTTCCATAAAATCTATTAAAAAAAGGTAAAGGTAAAGGTTCCCCCCGCACATTTGTGCAGTCGTGTCCGACTCTAGGGGCCGGTGCTCATCTCCGTTTGTTAGCCAAAGAGCCAGCATTGTCCGAAGACGCTTCCACGGTCATGTGGCCGCATGACGCACGCAGAACGCTGTCACCTACCCACCAAACTGGTACCTATTCATCTACTTGCATTTGCATGCTTTCAAATTGCTAGGTTGGCAAGAGCTGGAGCTAGTGCGGGAGCTCACTCCGTCACGCGGTTGCTAGGGATTCAAACCTCCGAACCTGCGACCTTCTGATCGACAAGCCTGGCGTCTTACCTGCTGAGCCACCACGCCCCTAAAATCTATTAAACATGGTGGTAATAGTTAGTTGGCTGTCTAATCCCAAATGGCTCTTGCTGACATAAATCAAACCTTACGTACTTAGAATCAAGTAGCAACTTCAAGAAATATTTTGCCAATTGGCACAATATTACAATGTAATAGCCTTATCCCATGGTAGAGCAATATAATGCTGTAAAGTAATGGAGAACTTTATTTCTGATTCCATACAAATACCCCATCAACAAAATCTTTAATTGCTTTTCTAACTGCAAATAACAGAAATTCTTGAGATACTAAGCTTGCTTTTATTTTCTGTTTGCCAAAAGGAAATAGGCCACTCAAGACCTTTTTGCTGACCTGCAAGTACAAAGTACCCTACATACTGTGTACTTTCTCTGTAGTAAGTCTTACGAAGTTCAGATTTTCTTCCCAGGCAGCACAGGCACGGGAGACGGGTGTCAGCAACTGAAAGGTGGAAGGCATGGTCTTGCAATCCAAGCCCCAACCTTTACTATGCACATATAAAGAGGGTGGGACGTAGTTAGTGACACTGCACCTGCTATCCTTGGCCACCAGCACCCCTCCAGGATGCCAAGCTGGGTAGACACAGGGAGACCAGTAAGTGTCTGCAATGGAGAGCCTCTCTATCCATGGTAATTTTCAGAAACTGAAAGTCCTAATTTTGCAGAGTTCTTATGGACAGGGACAGGGGAAGCATCTTTTACATCTAGAAGGCAACAAGAGAAAACAGGTCCAGTATGCTTAACCTTATCCCACATCAAGCATGTAGCAGCACTTCTTGCCCCTGTTTCAGCTTCTTGCTTTCATTATGTATGCCTTTTGGATAGTCATTTATTTTCAGCAGCTTCTTAGCTAATGTAAGACATGCTTCTCAGGTACTCATGTCATAAAGAAGTAGTCTTTCTTTTCAAGTGAATATGGTAAAATCATTACATACTATCACATTTATACAATGATTATGCTGTTCCTTCATCACACTAGGACAGAACTAGTGTGATAATCAGTCTTTAGAGTGTCTGTGCTGCAGATCAACATATCCCTAGTACTAGATATGGGTTTTGTTATTGCTATTCAAATCTACTTTGAAATCTAGGTCTTATTTTTTTAACTTCAGTTCAAGTTTACTTACCTACAGTAAATGTTTCCTGGCAAGGTACAATTTCAAAAAAACTATACTTTTATTTCTGTATTTGCACATATCTAATCAAATATAGAAATATGCTCTCAATGTGGCTAAATAATAATAGTAGTAATAATTATTATTAATAATAAATATTTGTTGTCCAGGAAACAAATGCCAACTTGGCAAACACTTAGAACTTGTCTTCATAGTTTCTGGAGGGACTATCTATATAAACCTGGACAGCTACTTTCTACTTTACATACTCCTAGCAATAATCTTGGAACTCACAACATGGCTTATAATATATTACAACTCTTACATTCAGATCATCATCTCTAAACATAAACCGCTTAGGTTCAAACATTCAAAAAATCATAAAATGTGGCATGCAGCAATCTCTGCTAGATCCCAGAACTAGGTCAGCGAAAAGAAAAGTTAAGAAATTGTGTCAAAGGGCTGATAAAACCCAAGTTTATGATTTGTTGAATAGGTGTCATAGATAAATGCACTACACATCTTTAACAGACAATAAACAATTTATAGCATGCAAAAAATTATTCTGCTTCTAGCTCTCAAGACACCCCATATTTTTCAGCAAAATGAAAGTATTTAAATAACAAAGATCAGTGAAATATGAGCAGTATGATACACTTATGAGGCTGAAAAATCAAAATAATTAATTAACATCATCCTTATCAGGTTGTGCTTGATTTTCTCTCTTTCAAGAACATGTTACAAGGATGTTAGAAGAAGGATCTAATGATTCTGGGAGCACACCAGGTCCTCTGACTGCTGAAAGACTGCATTACCCTTTCCCAGCTTTTGAGATGTTACTAAGAAAACATTGGGGTATTTAAAGTTGTTCAAAAATGAGAGTTGAAGTTTTCAAGATGTATTTCTTGCATCCTCTAAAGCAGTCTCTGTAAATGTAAACAGAAAGTTCCTACAATTGCAGAATTACAGCAGTCCCATAATCCTAATTATAGGGATGTGCAGAATATAAATGTTTTCAATTATTACTTTTTAAATAAGTAAAATACAGCCAATGACAAAGAAATCAAACTGTTACTTGTCAGCTACTTAGATATTATAGATTTCAGTAGCCTGTTTTCAACATACAAGAAATGTTCATACTGATTCATAATAATATCACAGTGTAACATTTCGAAAGTAGCTTAAAATATGTGAGTTAAAATATGTTGAAACACATTTCATGTATGAGTGCTAGGTATCCTGTCTATATTAAGTCAATGCAAGCAATTTTCTAGCTACTACAGGCTGGTTCAAGTCTATTTATTCCAGACAACAAATAATTTTGTCAACCAACTTTCCCTTTATTCCTTTATGTTTAATACACAGGGTTGTCTGGCAAATCCATGACCTCATCTCTCCTTTACAAACTAATGCAAATTTTCCCAATAGGTTTGTTGCATTCCTTTCTTAATCCTCAACAGGACAAGGTTTTTCTTTTAATCTATTTCTACTAGTTCAAGAAGACAATGCTATGGACATTTGGTCTATCCAATGGCTGGTATGTTGTGATGTGCCACACTTTCCTTTCATCCTTTATGGAACTGGTGATTGCATTTATTTAGGAAATTGGAAATATGTGTCATCAGTATGTTGATGACATTTAATTCTACTTCTTTTTATTATGTTCAGGTAAAAATATGTTGTAAAAGTGTTGATGAAGCTTTAACACTATGATCAACACTGGAACAGAGAAGGCAGGGATTTGTGTGGGTGGAATTTATATACACGACTTTCTGGGAGTCTCTCAGGCACTTTAGGAAATCACAGCCTTAATCTTAAAACAACTACTTGCGTAAGCACCTCCTTATGCTTAATTATCATAGCTCTACATTTTTATGGATTTTCATCTCTTTTTATGAATGAATGAATATATACTAAATAAACAAACACATAAATTGTATTATATTTACAACTTGTTAGTCTTCGTGAGTACACCAGCATCTTTGTAGTTGCTCAGCTATCTCTTCAGCATAGACATCTGAGAGCTAAACATCTGCCGCTACTGTAAGTCCTCATCTTCTACATCATAAAATCTACTTCAGCACCATATACATTAAGTGGGCAAATAAACCACACTAAGCCATGGTTTAAATATGGCATAAACTATGGTTTGTTAAACTGGCTTACTGCACTTTAAAATAAGCCAAGTTTATGCACTGTCTCATATTCATCTGTCCTTGCTGGTGTTGAAAAAATATACACTATCTTGACAATATTAGGAGAAAGATGGAAAAGATGAAGCAGCAGAATTCCCATACTTCATAATTTCAAGTCCCAAAACAACTGCCACTCTAGTCTTATAAAATAATGCTTTAGATAATTTAAGACACAGTGCTGGAATTCTTACCTCCCACATCAGCCTGCAGTCTGTGTTTTCATCCAGCTCCTGAGGCATTCGCTTTTCTCCTGCAAATGGTCCAAACTTTTCTCCCTAACAACAGTAATATGGGGAAAACAAAATTGGCATCTTTTGTTCATCTCTGAAAAAGTACTGCTAATTCCCCAAGTCAAACTATATGTTAAAATTTACAATACAAGCAATATGGGCAAAAATACTTGTACCTCTTTCTTCTTTTGCTCAATTATCAGCTATGGAAGGAAAGGTGAATTCATATCAGGACCACAGTGCAAAGAAAGAGGGAATAATCCCACTCCCCCATTCTCTAAATATCCATACCAAATGAAATCACTCGCCACAAAACTTTCCGTTGAGCTAATATTAAAAGATATACTGCAGAGTATCTAATGCTTTGTTTGGGGTTTGGTGAACTTTTTAAAATTTTGTTTTCCCAATCAGACCAAACAGCACCTTTGAAGTGTGGTAGAAGCCCACACAAGCAGAATTACTAAGGCCTCTCTTACAATCAATATTATAAATCTCATTTGACAATGATTTTTTTAACAATTACTGTATAGTTTTAATGATACTGCGAACAGCCCAATAAGTCTGTAATACACAATTGGCTCATATTGGATCAAGAGTGACCGCCACCAACTGACTCTAAGCCTTGGCTTCCAGATGTGCCAACTGCAACTTCCAAAATTCCCACCTGAAAGCTATGCCAACTAGGAATTCTGGAAACTAAAGTGCCAATACTTCTGGACTGCCAGAAGCACCAATATAGGTACTGGTGCCACCAGTACATAGACTCCTGTATTATTCCCAAAAAAATGTCTATGTCCAACTAGATTAACAAAATGTGCATGCTGTTACATACAAGAGGAGGAGGGGGGAGATGCAGCAACAGCATAGTTTCCTCTCAAACTAGCATGTACTGTTCTTCAGATATGCAAGTGTATGAACATCCTGATTTGAAGAAAGATGAACTGGGAATCAAAAGGTAATTTGGTCAAGGAATGCAAGACAGTAAGGGAAAGAGGGACAAAGAAGCAAGTTCCACAAGCATCATTCTGAATATTTTCCATAAAGAGGATCCTTTGGCTTCAAATTTCCATTGGTTCAGAATACATATAACAACGGATCACTTTGCAATGGGAGTCAACAGCTGAATGCCCCAATCCATCTTTGAAATTTCTTTGCATGATGTAAATAACATTCCTGCTCCAAGCTAAATCTAAACTTCCTGGACATTGGTTCAAAACTGTTGAGTTATTCTTTTAAGCTGCTGCTTCTCCCTGGCCCTGTAAATTTAGTAAAATTGTGAAATACAAAAGAAACCTTAAATAATTCCTTTTTAAAAAATATTCCTTTTTAAAAAAAGTAAGAACAAGAAAAAGGCAAGAAACAGTTCTGTTTCAGGGTGCGAAATATCAGCCCTTATTACTGAGAAGCAGACGGAAGTGGGATGAGAAATGACAAAAAACGAAGGGGTTGGGACTAAACTTTGAACTTAAGAGCTGCAGGCAGAGCCAGCGAGGCAGTCTGTAATACGTGGCAGGCGTTCCCACAATATAAGGAACTAGCGGGAGGGGGGAGGGGGGGCGCTTGAGAAAGATTTAAAAAACAAACGCTTGCCCGCCGTCCACCCCCCAGCCTCGCTTGCGCCTTACCTCCCCTGCGTGTTCCTCACCTTAATGGGGCAATAGCAAGGATCACCCACCTTTTTCACTCTCCGGGCCGTAAAGAGCCCCATCCCGTCTTGAATTTTAGATGACTTCAGGGCGAACCTGTCCGGCACGTACATGCCCAGCATTCTGCCCTACCTGGAAGGGAGAAGGGATTGTAGTAACCTCCTCCCGCTGTAAACCTGTGGGCTAATCGAGAGGCATTGTAATTGAAAAGGCAAGGGGGATAGGGAAGAAACCATGAAGGAGCGCTTGTTGCTAGAATCCCCCCCCCGCCGCCCCCGCCTTCTCGAAAGTAAGGGCGGCGCAGCTGGGCAGGGGCTTCTGCCACCGCTCGGGAAAGCTCCGCTCCGATTGGCCGAAAGTTAGTTGAGATGGGGAGGGGGAGCTAAGATTCCATTAAGCGGCAAAGCACAGGATTCCGGGGCTGTACTGAGAAAGCCGGCGGGCAAGTTAGGCGTAGTTCTTTGTTTCTGTCAAGGGCGAAGTAATTCAGTAATAGCTGAATATTGCAGGAGCGAAGGGTCAAGGGAGGAATCAGAAGGTTTCTATCTCAATGCTTTTAATTCGGCTGCGAGTCGATGATTGCCTTTACACTCTTAGGCTGCTGTTCAGAGAGCTAGTTCAACCTCTTTGATCCGAGAGGTAGAAGTAAATTTAGTAAAAATTGTGAAATACAAAAGAAACCTTAAATAATGCTTATACAGTGGGAAAAAAGTATGATTAAATAATGATTAACTGAATACAACCCCCCAAACAATCCAATTAACAAAAATATATTAAGTACAAATGCCTAAATTGAATCATTAACTTAATGATAATTGCCTTTAACATTAAGTCTAGACCAGTGTTTCTCAACCGTGGCTGCTTGAAGATGTGTGGACTTCAACTCCCAGAATTCCCCGGCTAGCATGGGGATTCTAGGAACCCTGGTTGAGAAACCCTGCTCTGGGATGAAGAAGACAAGGAGAGAGTGATGTAGATGAAGGGGAGAGCAGAGGAGGTGAAACTGGGAAGCAGAAGGGTGAAACTGGGAAGCAACTGGGAGTGGAGTGGCCAAGAGTGTGCATAAAAAAAAAGGTAAAGGTTCCCCCCGCACATTTGTGCAGTGGAAGGCTTAAAGCAGTGTTTCTCAACCTTAGCAACTTTAAGATATGTGGACTCCAATTCCCCATGGCTGGCTGGGAAAATCTGGGAGTTAAAGTCCACGCATCTTCAAGTTGCCAAGGTTGAGAAACACTGGTAACATTCTGTGCCACCATTTCATTTTTAGCACACAAAGACTTCCATATTTTAGGAATATAATTCAGCATCACACTGAGGTCCTTAAATATGATGTCTATTCCCCAAATTATATTAACATATGTATTGATTCTGAAACCAGAACAAAGCTATAACAGAACAAAACCAAATCATGTAAGTTTGGTCTTACATTGCCAGCCTAAGAAACTGAAGGTACATCCATTTTTAAATATCCCTTGAGGAGTCCAATAGACCCAAAATAATATCTTCTGATGAATTTCATCTTAAAATCGCAGGAAAGATATTTCACATGTTATAATACCTGAGCCCATTGATTTTCCAGAATTGGATATTCCAATTCTTCCTTCCACAAATGAAATATATAACTGATGCTAACTTTCATTTCACCTTTTAATCCCTTACAAAATTGAACAGTTGGTTTCCATTCAAGCGCAGCACTTCTTAAGTGACTTCTTAAAGAAGCTAGAATTTGAAATACCTCAGAGGCTGCTGAAACATCTAGGCCATAATTTTTAGTTAATACATGTTTCAGTTGTATATTAGAGCTAAGTCAAACTGAAAATGCAGTCTCTCAAAAGCTTTAAAACAACCATTAAAAATCAACTGATTTAAAGTATTAATTCCTTGTTTAACTCCAGCATTCCAATAGAACAACTTCTCTATTATTTTCCATTTGAGTTTTGCTATAGCATGAACTTTTCATGTGATTCAGGACTAAAATGGAACCACTTATTAATAACTAAATATGTCTGGCAGCTTTCAAAGCAGGAAACAGAGATCCCAATTTAGTATACCTGGCCTTAAGACTTGCCAAGATTTCAAAGGTATTACACATCTGTAGAGCAAATGAGCCTAAAGGGGAAAGTAATTGTAATAAATCTCACTCAAAAAAAATATATAGATGTTAAAATAAAAGCCCAATGATCATTCAAACTCCAGTAGGTTAAACTGCCATCCTTATAGTAAAGGTAAAGGTACCCCCCGCACATTTGTGCAGTCGTGTCCGACTCTAGGGGCCGGTGCTCATCTCCGTTTGTTAGCCAAAGAGCCAGCGTTGTCCGAAGACACTTCCACGGTCATGTGGAATCCTTATAAGATAACCACCTTATAAGATAACCATCCTTATAAGATAACCACAATTTAGGCCAATTGAACCCAGGCATTTTAGCCTGCCTTATATTTTTATTAATATCTGTATGAAATATCTAATAGGAATTAACATTGGAATTCCTCCTAAGATATACAGTAATTTTGATGTCATATTCATTTTAGTAACATTAATATTATCCCAAAGACTTAATGGGAGTTTTAACCATTGAGTTATATGAGTCCCTCATTGGGGGAGATGGGCGGTGATAAATTTGAATAATAAATAAATATTGAAATTATATCTATACAGTTGGACATATTTAATTCAACATATTGTGATCAAGAAAGATGTAAATCCAGGTATTTTATAGAATCTGCCCCCACTGTAAATCCTAATCTTTTACAATAAACCATAGATATACTATAATATATAAGCCTTTGACTGTGTGGATCATAACAAATTGTGGAAAGTTCTTGGGGATATGGGGATACCAAGTCATCTTGTCTGCCTCCTGAGGAATCTGTATAACGACCAAGTAGCAACGGTAAGAACAGATCACGGAACAACAGACTGGTTTAAGATTGGGAAAGGAGTACGGCAGGGCTGTATATTCTCACCCTACCTGTTCAACCTGTACGCAGAACACATCATGCGACGTGCTAGGCTTGAGGAATCCAAGGCTGGAGTTAAAATCGCTGGAAGAAACATTAACAATCTCAGATATGCAGATGATACCACTTTGATGGCTGAAAGTGAGGAGGAGCTGAGGAGCCTTATGATGAAGGTGAAAGAAGAAAGTGCAAAAGCTGGGTTGCAGTTAAACCTCAAAAAAAAAACAAGATTATGGCAACGAGCTTGATTGATGACTGGCAAATAGAGGGAGAAAAAGTGGAGGCAGTGACAGACTTTGTATTTCTAGGCGCAAAGATTACTGCAGACGCTGACTGCAGCCAGGAAATCAGAAGACGTCTAATTCTTGGGAGGAGAGCAATGACAAATCTTGATAAAATAGTTAAGAGCAGAGACATCACACGGACAGCAAAGATCCGCATAGTCAAAGCAATGGTATTCCCCGTAGTAACCTATGGCTGCGAGAGCTGGACCATAAGGAAGGCTGAGCGAAGGAAGATAGATGCTTTTGAACTGTGGTGTTGGAGGAAAATTCTGAGAGTGCCTTGGACTGCAAGAAGATCAAACCAGTCCATACTCCAGGAAATAAAGCCAGACTGCTCACTTGAGGGAATGACATTAAAGGCAAAACTGAAGTACTTTGGCCACATAATGAGAAGACAGGATACCCTGGAGAAGATGCTGATGCTAGGGAAAGTGGAAGGCCAAAGGAAGAGGGGCTGATCAAGGGCAAGATGGATGGATGATATTCTGGAGGTGACGGACTCGACCGTGGGGGATCTGGGGACGGCGACAGCCGACAGGAAGCTCTGGCGTGGGCTGGTCCATGAAGTCACGAAGAGTCGGAAGCGACTGAACGAATAAACAACAAAATAGATATACTAGATCCCAAAGGCAACAAATTAGACATTCCAATTAATAGTGTAATGAGTTATAATTTCAACAAGCTTTGGTAGTGACATTGCACAATTATCAAGAATAGTCGTAATATCATTTACATATTAGAGCAACATATATTCAATGTCAAGTGCCAACACAACATACATGTATTTATTTATTTAATAACAAAACCAAACTTCCGTTTTAAAATGCTGTTTGGCTTACTGTAAGTTACTGCCTCCCCACCCTCCATTTCCTGTGTTTTATCCAATTGCAAGCAGATTTAAGAAACCAAGTATGTAAATGTATAATTGGGATTTTGCTGAAATTATATTTGTTTCTGCTGTTTTATACAGAGCCGCCAGAGTCTCTTTCTACTCTTAGCTGTTCACTTTGGAGGTTCAATCATTTTTACATCAAGCAAATCTGCTTTCATGAAAAAGCTTCTTGAAAAAAGGCACCCTGCTTCTGCCCAGATGTGTGAGGACAGTAACCAACATCTCTTTATTTAGTGACAGACATTTACCCTTGCAGAGTATGCTCTGGGCATGCCCCAGCATGTAAAAAATCTATTCTTGCAGCAGGGCCGCAACTAGGGGGGTCAAGCGGGGCATGTTCCCCAGTAGCCGCGCTGGGGGGGCTGCCAAAATGACAAAATATTATTTGTATACTGACTGTTTCCTGGCACGATCACCAATAGGGTGCAGCATGCAACGGTGGGTGACCACCCCTGCCAGCGGTGATTGGCTTTGGGGCAGCATGGAGACAGGCCAGCCAACCCACCCCCTGCCCCAAGGAGGCCGAGTGGCTCTAGTGTGCTCGCCATTGGCCAAGGCTGCAGCCAATCCGCGTCCACCGAGCACCGCCCTCAATCCCAGCCTGCCTCTGTGCAGGCGCGCCCCGGCAGCCGAGCCGAATGCTTCTGCAGAGGTGCCTCTTCCTGCCCGCTGCACTTGATTCACTGGCGCTTGCCACGGAGGGAGGGAGGCGCAGGGTGGTACCACCACTCTGATGCTCCAGGGGGGCCACCACCATTGCATGGAGCAACTCCCAAGCCACTGGGCTGCATGGTGGGCCAGCGGGGGCACACCTGGGGGGAAGGCAGCATTTCTCGGCTGTGCTGGTGCTGCCCCTGGCATCCTCCCCTGTCCCATCTGTGCTGGCCGGCGTCCCCGGGGATGGGGAGGGTTCCCTTCCTCCCCCACATCCCGCCGCGCTGCTGTTCCCCGTGGGGGACAAGGGACTCGACCCTGCGGAGGAGCGCGGAATCCATGGGGGGGGCGGGGAATCCATGTTTGTCCCGGGTGACACAGACCCTAGTTGCGGGCCTGTCTTGCAGGATGTGCTCTGTACATGTGTGCAATCCTTGTAAGGGTGTGTCACTGCTCAGTTGCAGACCTGTTGCTTTTGCACTCATGGGTTAAAAGTGTTAAAAGCTTTCATTTTCCTTCAGAAAATCTCAAAATAGTGTTTGCTGGCAATGTTTGTTTTTTCATTATTTATGGAAGGTTGGAGGGGTGTTTGGGTGGGTGGGTTTGCTTGTACACGTGCATAGCATTTCCAGTTAAACTTTGCAAAACTGTGTGTTTTTAACTTTCAGAAAAGAAAAAAAATATTGTAGCTAAAAAAGTTCTTTTTTTCTTGCATTTAAGATGCTGATTTTAAAAACTGAACAAAAGTAAAACTTTATTTCATTCAAAAGTGGTCAAAGTATAGTTTGCTTCATAATATGCAAATTTGCTTCAATGCAGTCAAGCCCTAGAATTACCAGGGGTCAGTGTAATCCAATGGAGAGTTATATTAACTTTAGGGCTGGCAAGCAGCCTTTCCTAATAGGATTAGGTAGCACATCATGTTGGTAGGGTTTGTGACATGGTGACATCTGCACATGTAGGTTTGATTCTTAACTTTGATTATGTCACTGAGTAAAAATACTGATAAGCTCCCATTATAAATTAATGTACAGTATAACTACTTTCTCAGCATTGCCCTCCACTGACATATATTTCTACTACAGGTAGTCCCCAGTTAACAACCACTTGTTCAGCGACCATTCAAAGTTATGATGGAAAGTGGCACTACCAGTCCAAGAGGTTCTGGTCATCCCAGCACCCCAGCACCCCCGCAGTCACGTGATCGCAAGCTGGGCACTTGGCAACTGGCTCACACTTATGAAGGTTGCAGCATCCTGTGGTCATATGATCACCATTTGCAACATTCCCTGCCACGGTCATAAATGTGAACCGGTTGTCAAGCACCCAAATCATGGTCACGTGACCGCGGTGATGCTGTGATGGTCGTAAGTGTGAGTTCCGGTCATTAGTCAGTTTTTTCAGCACTGTTGTAAGCCCGAACCATCACTAAACAAATGGTTGTTACGTGAGGACTACCTGTAAAGCCTAAAGTTCCTTAACTTTAAGCAATTTTTATCCTTAATCTATTAACTGATTACTTTGCTTTGTTACATTAACTATTTCAGAGCTTTCCAAACTTTTCATGTTGGTGACACACTTTTTATACATGCATCATTTCGCGACACACTCTTACAGCAGGGCACAAGGCAGCTACTAGGACCTGCGTGGAATCCTGGCAGGGCAGGTTTGGAGGCAGCAGCAGCCGCAACACACCCAAACACTGCAGCCGACACACTAACATGTCCCGACACAGAGTTTGGAAAGCTCTGAACTATTTATTCAAAGAACAATTTGGCTTTCACTTTCACTTTCCCACTATATTTGTTCTTTTTCCTTGGGATTAACTTGTTATTCCAATGATGGGGAGACTGGGTAAGAGAAAAGGAAAACAAGCTGCTGGGTAACAGTCTCCACATTCATCTCTAAAATGCCCTCCTGAAAAGCCAGTACCTAGACCAGTGTTTCTCCAACTGGCTGGGGAGTTCTGGGAGTTGAAGTCTACACCCCTTAAAGTTGCTAAGGTTGAGAAACACTGACCTGGACCTTTTAGCTCCATTTTTTCCTTTAAGGTCAGGATTGTCTATTCAATATTACTCCTCAAGCTCACCCCAAACCAACAAATGACTTCTCATAACAGCCTCATAAAGATGTTTAACAACACAGGGGACAACACTGAAAATTGAGGAACCCCAAACTGGAGTATCCAAGGCCTAGAGCATTTCTTCTTCATAACTTCTCATTAAAACTGCTCTACTCACGTAGGAACTAGATAATCCATGTCCTCTAGGATCTATAATTGATTCCCTAACTCTTCCTCAACAACCATTCCTAAAAGGGGAATTTGGAGATGGGGTAGCAGTTTTCAAAGACAGCTTGATCAAGGGAAGGCCTATTCTAGAGAAGGCATACTACAGTACTACCTATTTCAATTCAGGTGGCATTATGCTATCCCTCAAATGATGCATTAATTGTCTCCACATTAAGCAGCTCATACCCTGCATAGCTGCTCAAAGGAGCCTTTGATAAGAGCTGATTCTGCTCAGGTGCAGGAAGTCAACAAGTGACATGAAGGTGTTGTTTAAGAATAACAATTATCAGTTTCTCAGAATGTCTCCTTATTCCACTGATCAACCAGGATGTCTATAGATTCATCATGTTGACTGGAAATCCTCTAAAATTCTGAGGATTCTACCTAAATCTATCATCCTCCAGAAGAGAACAGCTTAATAAGCTCTCTGTTCCTGCAGAGTTAGAGGTTGCCCAAAGGTTTAGCCTAACCAGGCAGTGATCTGGAAACATTTATTTTCTCTCCACCACATATTACATTCTCAATATCTAAAAGATGTCAAGCAGATGATATCTTCATAGTATTCAACAGCAAATTTATTTCCCTGCCCTTTAAGTCTGCTGCTGAATCGGTGAGTAACCCAGAAGCCACATTAATGTTCTAATATAGCTCTTCTTTCATGTCTTCTTTCAACTGTCCTGGAAGTGCTGATTGGCTATTAAAGATCAGATATATATTTTATTTTATCATCATCATCTATATAGGTAGCTGTGTGTGTGTGTGTGTGTGTGTGTACACACACACACACACAAACACATGACTAGTTGTTCACTGGTTCTTAAGATATTTTTTATGATTTTATTTTTCATATTATTTTAGAATTCAGTAACTTCCAATAATGTGGAAAACCTCCTTGCCCAATGCTCATTTCTCCATAGCAAACTTATTCAAACAAAGTGTACCCAGTTGGAACATTACATTTCAAATAATATTATATCTAGTGCCACTCTGAACACCAAGCTTTAAATCACTTTTGATTATTTTGCTAATAATACGTATTATACACTACCACGTTTCTGAAAGACAGGAGAACCTGAAAGTGAACTCTCATCTATTAAACAGATTCATTTAAAATGGGAATTCAGTCCAGGGTACATGTCTTATGGATTTAGACTATATACAGTTTATCAGAGTGCAGACTGGAGCTGGCCAAAATGTGTTTTTTTTTCCTCAGAGGAAAGAGGTATTTGTTTAAATCTGATTATAATGCTGAAAGAAAAACCATGCATTTGGAAATGTTAAAGAGCTGGGGGAGGGGAAGTGAGAATAAAAAGGAGAGGAGAATCTGACAAACCAACCAGTATTTAAAATTCTATATTTAAATCTGTATACTTACAGCTTATAATTTTAATTACTAGGCTGCAGTGAATTTGTTCTTTCAGGTTATTCTGTGTTTAAAAACCCTTATTAATATAGCTACCTTTTCTAGAAAGCCAGAGAGTATAATTATGTTATTCTTTGGGTTGTCATTTTGAGACAGCACTGTTTAAGTTACAGTCATTGGTAATTGGGATCCTTGTGAGTTCTCAAGTCAAAGGTAAGAACAGGAGTACACAATTCAGTCTTCAAAAGCAAGCCTCTAGGGATTTAAGCAAATGTACAAACCATCCATGTATATGAAGTAGTAATCCAAATAGCAAGGAAAAAAGTGCTGGATTGTTGCCATTATATCAAAATAAATTGTGACATATTCATAACACTTCCACTTTTTCAGTGACTGAAGTATCACATAAAAAGAAAGCACCTATATCTGATTTGTTATGTAGGATGCCTTATTGCTTGGCTTTTTAAAGGGACTTTTTTCATTTATTGAAATGTCTTTCAACTAACTGGATGATTCATTTAAAAGCTGGAATGCTCTTTAATGTGGAACACATAAAAAACAATTGGTCTGTCTCCTGTAATTGAAAGGGTCACTGTAATAATTTAATTTAACACTGCAAAATAACATTTGGAAATCCCCAAGTCATTTCTTCTGGGACTTAGAAGACAAGGATTAATTTAGCATGAATTCATCATTAAAGCACATAGACATTTCTTCTAGCTACAGATCTAAACTCTTTTACAGCCAGCCAAACTAAGATCACAGCTGTTAAAAGCATGTGTTGTGCTTTTATTTAGGTCTTAATTTGCTTCTAATTCTTGAGTTTGAACTGTATCATTTACTGAGAAGATATTTCGTAGCTCATTCCTAGACAGATTGAGTGAAAAACTTACTGAATTCAGTGGGGTTTACTCCCAAGTATATGTGTTAGAACCTCAAACCTTTGTCTTAAAAGCAGAATTTAGGGTAGCTAAAAAATAATGCCAGTCAAGTTCAGAATTGAAAGCTCTTGTATCACCATGGAGAGATGAAACAGCTAGAATACTAGGACAGCTTTGTACACTTAAGACTCTTATCTTGCCAGGAATCCCTATGCCAGCTGTGGGCTAATGTCTACACTTCCTCATCCTGGTGTATATTAGGCTTCAACTTCCATACTCCCTCTCAGAAGACTATTGTAAGTTGATGAAAGGAGGGGTAGACACCACATATTCTTTTCCAGCTTCTAAAAAGAAGGTGACAGGCGAGGCACTTCAAAAGCATTACATCCTTCCTTATAGCCAACATTCCTGCCACTATAGCATATTTAAAAAAGGTAAAGGTTCCCCCCGCACATTTGTGCAGTCGTGTCTGACTCTAGGGGCCGGTGCTCATCTCCGTTTGTTAGCCGAAGAGCCAGCGTTGTCCGAAGACGCTTCCACGGTCATGTGGCCGCATGACGCGCTCGGAACGCTGTTACCTACCCACCGAAGTGTTATATTATATAAGATAAGATAATTAATATAAGATAATAAGATAATATATGTAATATTATCATATTACCGGTGTTTTAAATACATAAAATCAGATTTATAAGGCAATGGTGGGGTATAAGTAAGAGATGGAAAGAATAAATCCATACAGCTGTCTAGCTGTTTGTATGTAGCATGGTGCAGACAAAAGTAATATGAAACTTTAATTGGGAATATACTATTCACAAGTTTCTGCTGTTCTTTTTTGCTTCAAAAACAAAAGAAGGAAGGAGGAAGGAAGGAAGGAAGGAAGGAAGGAAGGAAGGAAGGAAGGAAGGAAGGAGGGAGGGAGGGAGGGAGGGAGGGTATCCTTACACCTACCACATAGCCATAGCTATAGCTTCATCAGTATCTCAGCATACCTATTCAGTGCAAATCTCTTTGGGGTTTTTTTTTTAAATAGATGTGACTTCACTTCATATAACTGAAAATATAGTTACTCTTGTTTTGTGCTTCCTTTTACACAGAGAAAGAAAGAGAAGGATTGTGACAGGAAAAGAAAAGGAGTCACTTTCATATGGCTATATTTTTAAATGTAAGAGTTGGGTTTGGGATATACCATACATCTTGGACATCTTTTTCTGGTATATGTGTAACCAATTTGCTCTATTTTTGACATGTCTGATTCCTCCCTGAGATCTTGAACAGTCTTGAAGTTCTGTGCCTGTAATTCTTTTCTTTTCTTTTCTTTTTTCTTTTCTATTCTTGAAAATTTCAGCCATTTTTTAAAGCTTTTAACAGATTTTTTTTAAAAGTTCAAGATACAAAACACAGAATAAGGGGGGATGGGAGAGACAACTACTGATAAAGCATGAGTATAGTTCTTTTAGTGATGCTTTTTCCCTTCCCTTCCATTTGTTTCCCTGACCACTATCCTAAATATTTGTACTTTACACTGAACATTAAACACTGAAGGTTATTGCTAGCATCTGTTTTAATCACTTCATCTGTTATTTTGATTGGTCTCATATCTCTTTTCATAGAAACCATTTTCCAAATGTCTAAATTTGCCTTGCTGTGTGATGTGTCTAAGGGACCCATTCCTGCTTAAATTTGGTTAAACGTCTGTTATGGATGTGTACTGCCAGTTTTGTGATTGCTACATACTCTGCAAAAAATGTTGGCCATTTCAAAGAGAGCAAAAAGTCCAGCTGTACTATGTAGAAATGACGTGGACAACCTGGTACTTATAGGCACCATGTTGCTCAAGCTGGCATTAAAGCAAATAAGCTAACAAAAACATAAAGTATATAAGAATTAAATATTTCAAAAAGTCCTGGGATTTCCTACAAAGAACAAAGCAAGCCACATCAAGGTTTTTTATATTATATCACACTTCTTGAAGTTAGCACTCTGTATTCTCTATGCCTTCTGTTTCTCTGAGGCCAGTGTTGCTATAGGGCTCAGGATAGTTGGAAGCAGGGACCCAGAACAAATTGCATTTAAATAAATTAAATATGAAACAGATGTTATAGTACTGATTCTAAAATTTAAATTCTTTACAGGAAATCAAAGGCATGTTCAACTTGCCTGAACAATTAAGTAGCTCTTTTGACATATTAAACCTCTTTTCTTTTCTTTTCTTTTCTTTTCTTTTCTTTTCTTTTCTTTTCTTTTCTTTTCTTTTCTTTTCTTTTCTCTTTTCTTTTCTTCTTTTCTTTTCTTTTCTTTTCTTTTCTTTTTTTTTCTTTTCTTCTTTATTCCAGATCTATCATTTAATTTGCTTTGTCTAGAGTTATGATGATTTAGGGAATATTTATTGCTCATTCTTCAAAACCATTAAAACCACATTTCTTATATCTGTTTTTAAAGAATCGTGTTTGTCAAATGAAACCGGCTCTTTGAAAACCTGTTGCTGTTAACTGACATTTGTCACTGTTACTCTAAACCATCTCCTTTATCAATCAGTAAGAAATGCAGTTGCATTATTAACAAGGTAAATGTGTAATTATTTATACCAAAATAATGTTACAAGGCTTGAAAAAGATATGAAATTGTATAAAACAATTCAAGATCACAAGAAGGTGATCTGAAGGTGCCACTGAGTGGATCAATCAACTGTACTGGCCAGATGTAACAAAGTAAATTTTGCAAAACAAACATACATTAGTATAAGTGTATTTCTTGTTTTTAGAAAAAAATAAACAGTATTTGGGCAACTCGCTAACCATAGCTTAGGGCAAGGGTCGGAAATGGCGGCTCGCGAGCCAAATGCAGCTCTTTGGCCCCTTGAGTGTGGCTCTTCCGCAGGCAGGCGTGGCGGGCGTGGCGGGGGCAGGCGCGGCAGCGAGTGTGGCGGGGCAGGCGCGGCAGTGGGCATGGTGTGCGTTGCTGTGGGCATACCCCTGGCAACCTAGGCCCAGCCTCTCTTTTTCCTCCGGGGACGGGCTTCACACAGTCTCGCGGGAGTTTGGAAGCCTCCGTCTCCGGCAGCCATCTTGACGACGGGCACTTGCCCATCGCCTTAACCCAGGGCTTTCCAAACTGTGTGTCGGGGGCCCCCAAGTGTGTCGCGTGACAAGCCGGAAGCGCTGATGAAAATGCCCTCGGCTCTGGCAGGGAGGTGAAAATCGCGTGCGCGCGCGCTGCCAGGCCACCCGGAGTGGAAATTCTCTGCGCCAATCAGCTGTGCGTCGGGAAGCCCGGCAGCCTGCACGCGCAATTTTTGCCTCCCTGCCGGACCCGAGGGCATTTTCGGGGTCCCCGGAGTCTGCCCTTTCGAAGGGGCAGCACTGCTGCTGCTGCCGCTGCCCCTTTGAAAGGGCAGGCTCCGGGGACCCCGAAAATGCCCTCGGTTCTGGCAGGGAGGCAAAAACCTCCCTTCCCCTCCCCGCACGCACACGCTGCCCTGGAGTGGGGTGGAAGTTTTCCCCGCAGAACAGCTGAGCGCTGCTTGAGCGCAGCCTCCCTGCCTAAACTGAGGTGCTGCCCCTTCAAAAGGGCAGGCTCCGGGGACCCCGAAAATGCCCTCGGTTCTGGCAGGGAGGCAAAAGCCTCCCTTCCCCTCCCCGCACGCACACGCTGCCCTGGAGTGGGGTGGAAGTTTTCCCCGCAGAACAGCTGAGCGCTGCTTGCACGCAGCCTCCCTGCCTAAACTGAGGTGCTGCCCCTTCAAAAGGGCAGGCTCCGGGGACCCCGAAAATGCCCTCGGTTCTGGCAGGGAGGCAAAAACCTCCCTTCCCCTCCCCGCACACGCTGCCCTGGAGTGGGGTGGAAGTTTTCCCCGCAGAACAGCTGAGCGCTGCTTGTGCGCAGCCTCCCTGCCTAAACCGAAGTGCTGCCCCTTCAAAAGGGCAGGCTCCGGGGACCCCGAAAATGCCCTCGGTTCTGGCAGGGAGGCAAAAGCCTCCCTTCCCCTCCCCGCATGCACACGCTGCCCTGGAGCGGGGTGGAAGTTTTCCCCGCAGAACAGCTGAGCGCTGCTTGCGCGCAGCCTCCCTGCCTAAACCGAGGTGCTGCCCCTTCAAAAGGGCAGGCTCCGGGGACCCCGAAAATGCCCTCGGTTCTGGCAGGGAGGCAAAAGCCTCCCTTCCCCTCCCCGCACGCACACGCTGCCCTGGAGCGGGGTGGAAGTTCTCCCCGCAGAACAGCTGGCACAGCTGGCGCGCAGCCTCCCTGCCTAAACTGAGGGCATTTTCGGGGTCCCCGGAGCCTGCCCTTTTGAAGGGGCAGCACCTCGGTTTAGGCAGGGAGGCTGCGCGCAAGCAGCGCTCAGCTGTTCTGCGGGGAAAACTTCCACCCCGCTCCAGGGCAGCGTGTGCGTGCGGGGAGGGGAAGAGAGGCTTTTGCCTCCCTGCCAGAACCGAGGGCATTTTCGGGGTCCCCGGAGCCTGCCCTTTCGAAGGGGCAGCACCTCGGTTTAGGCAGGGAGGCTGCGCACAAGCAGCGCTCAGCTGTTCTGCGGGGAAAACTTCCACCCCACTCCAGGGCAGCGTGTGCGTGCGGGGAAGGGAAGAGAGGCTTTTGCCTCCCTGCCAGAACCGAGGGCATTTTCGGGGTCCCCGGAGCCTGCCCTTTCGAAGGGGCAGCACCTCAGTTTAGGCAGGGAGGCTGCGCACAAGCAGCGCTCAGCTGTTCTGCGGGGAAAACTTCCACCCCACTCCAGGGCAGCGTGTGCGTGCGGGGAAGGGAAGAGAGGCTTTTGCCTCCCTGCCAGAACCGAGGGCATTTTCGGGGTCCCCGGAGCCTGCCCTTTCAAAGGGGCAGCACCTCAGTTTAGGCAGGGAGGCTGCGCGCAAGCAGCGCTCAGCTGTTCTGCGGGGAAAATTTCCACCCCACTCCAGGGCAGCATGTGCGTGCGGGGAGGGGAAGGGAGGCTTTTGCCTCCCTGCCAGAACCGAGGGCATTGTCGGGGTCCCCGGAGCCTGCCCTTTCGAAGGGGCAGCCGCTGCCGCCGCAGCGACAACCTGGAAGCACCGCCGCCGGCGCTTCCAGTTTTTGTGGGCTGGCCGTTGGTGTGTCGCCAACGGCAAAAGTTTGGAAAGCCCTGCCTTAACCTCTTCGTTGCTGCTCTGCTTACTCTTTTTCTCCGTGCAAAAGCAGCACATTTCCACCCCACAGCCCTAAGTGTGCGCAATTGGCTCCCGCCCGCAAACCCCGCTCTTGCGCTGGATTCCCCACCAGCTTTACTTTGCCTGGACTGGGAGCGTGAGCGGCTCCGGAAGAGAAGCGACTGGAGCAGTCGAGCCTCTCTTTCCCTTCTTTTTCCAAACCTCCCCCGCCCCCTTCCACGCGATTGGCTCCCGCCCGCAAAACCCGCCCCCTTCCACGCGATTGGCTCCCGCCCGCAAAACCCGCCCCCTTCCACGCGATTGGCCCCCGCCCGCAAACCCCGCCCCCTGGCTCTCGAGCACTTCAAAATGTGCACGAGCATGTCAAAATGGCTCCCGGCAAAAAAAGTTTGCCGACCCCTGGCTTAGGGTTACCAAGAAAATATGCAGTTTTGCCAGCTGGTTCTTCCATACCATTCTGTGTAGGAATTAATATAATGTATGGATGCTCCTTTGAAAGGAATAGTAGAAATTAGGAAGGAGGCGGTCCTGTAAGTCCTGGTCTAATTGTACATATTTTGATAAATAAATGTTCTTTCTTGCTCCGATATAATGATATGATATGCTATTATTATCGCAAGAGAAACTAATACAACTTGTATGGTTCACCAACTACCATCTCCATGGAACTTCTACTAATGCTAACCAGAAAACAAATCTAAAATAACCTGTATTTTTTTAAAGCTTATTTATCTTCTTCCTATAATGGCATTCACACTTAGTTATAAGCTGCAGTTAGCATGCATTCAAATGTAAATTATGCTTGAACCAAAAAAAGAACTTTATTCTTCTCCACAAGAGAAGTTTTCAGACCTGCCTTTCCTTTTCTTTCAGATTTTCTATAACTATCCCAAAAGATTCAGGATATAGTACAGAAGCATAAAGAATTTCAGTTCTCGCAGAAGAATCTGAAATTCTGAAGCATTAGAGATACTGTCAGGACCAGCAAGTTTGAAGGACCCCTAAGTTAAATATTATTGTATTTATTTAGCCATTTAAAGTATTTTAAATTCATTATTTATAGTCAGATATAAAGGCAGGATGTAAGAAATGCAAAACATAAAATAGGACACACAGTAATGCAGTAAAATCATAATACGGCTTCACAATGTGAACCAATCAAAAGCATTAAAAATGCAGAGCAAACTAAATGAACAGGCATGATACAAAGTAAGTTTAATGTTATAGTCTAAGTCAAATAAATAAACAAACAAACAAACAAACAAGAGAGAAGTTTTGCCATCAACTAAAAATAGCATTTCAGTGATGGGAAACTACCACAGAATTTAAAAATAACACTATAATATGTCTTAGGTAATATAGCTAAGGATTAAAAATAATATACATTTCACATGTAAACTATTCAAGAGCTGTAATATGCTATACCACTGCACTAACTAAAATAACTTATGTTTAGATTATACCATATGCTGAAACCATTTATGTAGAAATATATGCCATCAGTGCTGAAAATTACTTACTTTCAAGTAATTGTACCTCAAAGCAGAATAGTGTGACTTATTCTCAGTAAATTGGAAGATACTGTAGTTGTCTTCAGAATAAAATGAAATAAAACCCTGGATTAAATAAGATCCTGTTTTAATTCAATTACAATTTGTAGCTGGTAGATAGAAATGTTTAAGCTATTTTCATAACAAATACTAAGACATTTTAATCTGGGATACATTACTTTTGAACATTCTTAATGGCCTCTATAAAATTGAAAAAAGCTGTTTTGAAGATCTGTGATATTCTTTCAGTTTGTTTATAGATACATAGAATGCATCCCTTATGATATATTTCAGCAACCCTTATGAACACTCCCTTAATCCAAGGAGGAAAAAGAGTTTGAATGCTACTTGCAAATGTAATTTGTCCCACATTCTGTTTCTCATATTGTTTCAAAGCTTATGATAGATTCTTGTTTTAACTGCAGGATTGTTGAAGGGTGGGTAAGGATATGAACCAATCTAGACCCACAGAGAGCTAAAATGTTAATCAAAGCAATATTTATTGCAATTTACAAAAGAATACAATAAAGAACTAGTGAAGTTAGTATGTACATAAAGTGTCCCGTTCCTTTTCTAAGTGAATGCACATGGGCATATCTGGATATAAGCTTAACTGAACAAAGATATCCTGCAGGTACTTATTAAGCTCTTCCTAAAAGTTCTTTAAAGATTATTTAGTGTCAGATGCACTTTTGCCACCCCTTTTCCCACAGTTGCTTATCTAACTGCAGGGTTTGTAAGGTTAACTCCTTCTTTAGCTAGCCTTACTTTCACTTCCAAGGAACAAAAGCCTTGCACCACCCAAAAGGGGGAAAGAAAGAAAGAAAACCCACTCACACTTGCTTTCTAACTCAAACTCCTTCATCAGCATCTGAAACACCTTTGGGTTTTTTTGCCCTGCAATGGTACTCGAAGAGGTATGCCTCCTTATGTGATTTTCTTTTCTGGCACTGATTTGGTTCCTTTTCTGCTTCTCCTTCCAGGAGAAGATTCTCCAGGAGAAGATTCTCCTTCCAGGAGAAGAAGACAGAGATTCCTTGCTTGGAATCTCTGTCAGTCCATTGCCAAAATCCTCCAATTTTCCTCTGCTTTGTAGCCATGGATCCTCTTGGTCCTCTGCTCCTCCAAACCCAATCCACTTGCCCAGTCACTCCGCTCACTGTCAGCATCTCCTATAGACACCAAAAGAACACCCTTCTCTCCTGCTTATCTACTCCGGCTTTTATATACTTTGTCTCCAGAAAAAGCATATGAACCAGACTGTAGGTGTTCCCATCAGTTAGGATTTTTTTTCCTAACTGCCAGTGTTCCTTGAACCTTGCACCTGATATCAGACCGCCACAAAAACAAAACAAAACAAAAGGAACTCTTCCCCCCCCCCCGCCCCATTGTGGCGGTTCATCATGCCACAAAGTTGACTGGCTAATCCAAATCAGATCAAAAGTCTTTGTGGTAAATCAGATAAATTTCTGACTCGTAAACTAGTGGGATAGCAGGGTTTTCTGCCTTGCCCTAATAGTTCCCTTTTGAATATTCTTTTTTTATGTACAAAAAAGCTTGTATGTGCATCTTATATAAATTCTAAAACACAAGGCATGTACCGTACAGCTATTGTTTTCCTTCCATCACTTTAAGCAGAGTGGTAGTTCAGATGGCCTGGTAAATTTTACTTTTGTGGGACAGTGTTCTAAAAGAATATGTTGCGCTTCCTTGCTCAATCACTGCATATCATCAGAGTTTATATAACCAGAAGCAAACAATGGGAGAGGAGAAGGGTAAGAGGCAAATTAACCAGAGAAAGAATTAGCTGTATTAAGAGGTACTTTTATCTATGGCAAAGATGTCTGTTCATTAAAAAAAGGAGTATAGTTATTAGTTTTGGTTTAATTTGGGTTTTGCATCCCATAAGAAACTTAATCATACCCTTACAGGTGTCCAACCTATTGCATTACTCCTTAAGGAATCATAAGGCAAAAACTATAGCACTAATTATAACACTGCTCAGAATGCAGTAGCACTTTGGAAGAATTCATTTTTCCAACCACTTGCAGCTCTTTGTATCCAGTTCAACATACACAGAAGCTGTTACATTAAGTGAGGTGTGGACAAAAGTTAGATCTGAATCATTTGGATTGGAATCTGTGTGATTTGCAGTAGATTGGCAGGCGATGCTCAGTTCCTGTTAATAAAAGATAAATTAAAATAAATAATTAAGTTTTGAAAGAAAGCTGGAATTGAACTTTGATTTAAGGGACTATGAGTTTAGTTCAAGAATTAAAAACATGCTATGTCATGATCCTTTAAGTCACTCTTGACTTCTGGTGATTACATGGATAGGTCCCTGCAGTTTTCTTGGCAATAATTTCAGAAGTCATTTCTAGTACAGTGTACTAGAGCCAGTTTGATTTAGTGGTTAAGGCATCAGGCTAGAAACCAGGAGACTATGAGTTCTAGTCCTGCCTTACACATGAAAGCCAGCTGGGTGACCTTGGGCCAGCCACTCTCTCTCAGTCCTAGGAAGGAGGCAGTGGCAAACCACTACTGAAAACATTGCCAAGAAAACTGCAGGGACTTGTCCAAGCAGTCTCCAAGAATCGGACATGATTGAACGGATTTAAAATATATATATATTCTTTCAAGGGCTGAGAGAGAGTAATTGGCCCAAACTTACCCAGCTAGTTTTCTACCTAAGAAAGGATGAGAAGACAGCTTTCCCCTGTTGCTAGTGTTGCACCTTTAACCATTACACCAAACTGTCTCTTTTCCTGGCACGCATACATGTTAAAGTATTGGTCTTAGAAATAAATGTCTTGCACGCCAATATATTGTGCTTGGCTATTTTAAAAACAACAAGGGAGAGAGGGAGGACCTTTGCATGAAGAGCATCTGAATTTCCGTCCCTGACAATTCACATTTCAAGCATCATGGAGAAAGTGATGGAGACAACTGTGAAACTCCCTACCATATTGGGCAAGATGGAGTAGCTACTTACTTCACGGAAGGCAGAGGTGTCTGATCATTGGGGAAACTGCTCACTGCAGTCCCCTGCAATGGGGATTAATACATAGAACAAAACATATGGCTGTATGTATAATTTATAATTATACAAATAGCATTAGATGGAAATACAAGATATCCTTGGTAACTTCTTAAGTAAATCTGGGTGCAGAATGTGGATTTTTATACTGGAAAGTCGTATAAAGTGATGCAGTGACTGCCCTTTCTCAGTGCCTGGAGACTGTGGGGATCTGGATGGGGAACAACAGGCTTCAGCTGAACCTTGGTAAGACGGAGTGGCTGTGGATTGATGGCTCTTCCAGATCCGGGAAGTTAACATCTTTGGTTCTGAATGGAGTTGCACTACCCCATTCGGAATCATCCCTTACAAATGTATGTGTATACTGTGCATTATACATATGTGTAACAAGTGTTTTTAAACCATTTCTAGTTTCTGGATGACTATTGGTTGTAAAAACTGTAACTTGAACAGTGTAAATTAATACATGTACTAACCATTTTTGTTTCTGTTTCTGTACAAATGTATTTTACAGCTTTGAACAACTTCCATCATTGTTTGCATTGTGTCGAAATCCAATTTGGAGGGGTGTCAGATTTCTCGTATGAAATTGGCAAATTGGGTTTCTCTACAAAGCAAAAGTGTTTTGGCAAATTGCATCCTTTACAAAGCAAAGGCTTCTCATGGTGACGTGAAGTGCAGGTGCAAGATAACAACGGTCATGCGTGTATTGTTATGGCTAGTTTCTGGATCTTCCCATGAGAACAAATCCTCCTGATTTCCTCTGTGGGAAGCCTTGCCCTGTGAGAGCAAGGAGGGGGGGAACTCAGTGCTTAGATGCAGCACTGCCACCCAATAGCAGGTCATGCTGTGTGCTTTAGGCCTAATGCTTTAGGCCTGGTGTGTGTCACAGCTAACTTCCAGCCAATCAGAAAGCTAGAAGAACTGAATATCTAACCATGCAAAATGGTGTTCTATGCTTCTTGATTTCTAGTGTCTTTTAGCCATGTAGTTCTTCATGTGTATTCTAGTTTTGAGGACTGAGCAGTGCATAGCTATGGGAGGCTATGCATGGCATGAGCTCTGGCCCTGGGATCAATACACGGAACTCTGCTTATAAGTTTGTTTTTTGTTTTTCCTTTTACAATGCTGTATCATGTATATTCAACTTTCCTTTTTGCGATAATGTGATTGTATATACATTATTGCCTTATGCTACCAGTAAACACTGTTAGCCCTACAAGCTGCATTCTTGTCTGTTTATTCTCAAGCCTCAAGTTTTTCCCCTTTAAGCCAGCGTACATCCCATCAGTGCGGAACCTGGGGGTCCTTCTGGACTCACGACTCCTGCTCGAAGAGCAGGTGGCAGTCATGGCCAGAAGGGCCTTTGCGCAACTTCATGTTGTGCGCCAGTTACGCCCTTTCCTGGATTGTGAGTCCCTCCGTACAGTCACTCATGCCCTGGTCATCTACCATATAGACTACTGCAATGTGCTCTACATGGGGCTACCCCTGAAGAGTATCCGGAAGCTTCAACTGGTCCAGAATGCAGCTGCGTGCGCAGTTATTGGTGCCCCTAGATCGGCTCATGTGACACCTCTGCTGCGCCAGCTGCACTGGGTGCCAGTATGCTTCCGGGTACAATTCAAGGTGTTGGTTATGACCTTTAAAGCCCTACATGGCATGGGACCAGGCTAAATAAAAAAATAAAAAAAAATAAAAATAAAGCATTTATTTACAAGTGTTGTTGTGCCAAACACAACTGACTGCTAGAATTATTAATATTTCATTTTGCCCATTAGGATGAATGCTACATCCAGATGCATGCCATGAATTAAACATTAACTTTAGAAGCTCTTGGCCTCACCTTTATTATGAATAGCTCATGCAGACATATGGCTTATAGTTTTAGTAAAACAACTTAAGGCATGGTGTGCAAAATGTATTCCAAAACAAATGTCTGCTTTGGCGACTTACACAGCACTAAATCACATTTGCTGAAATCTTTATGGAAATTGCTACCCACATTTTAATAAAAATTCACACTTTTACCTCGCCAATGCCAAATAAAGCACTTGTAATCTGTGCAAGTTCTTAGCTGCTTTATATATTTTGTAAGAGATGATACTGTAAGTTCCTTTCCTCTCTGTTTCTTAGTAGTATGGTAGAAGGAGGAAAGGATGTGTCAAATGAAAATCAAAATAGATGTAGGAAAAATGGCAGTCTTCTGAAGCACAGATGAGAAAAAATCTTGCTTGATCAAATAAAGTAAAGGTAAAGCTCTTTCCAGGGATGTCTTCAGGGTATGCTAAAAAAAAAGTCTAGCTGGCAGCCAGGATGGTGTGATTAAATCTCTATCTCTATTTTATGTCCATTGCATTTTTTAAAAACTTTTTTGACCACAGCCTGGGTTCATCCAAATACTAACTAGGCCCAAATCTTCTGAACTTAGACAAGATCAAATAATGTTGCCATCTGCCGTCCAGTTGATACCAGTTAAGAACACTTAGATACACAATATGCAAATAAACTTTATAGGATTGAATATGGTTGACCATCTGAAAAAAAAATCTGCTTGTTTCAAATGCAGGGAATATGAAGGTATTGACCTAGAGCAGAGCTTTCCAAAGTTTTCCCGCGGCGACACACCAACTGCCATTAGTGTGTCGCCGCGGGAAAACCCGGAAGTGCCGCCATTGCGGCAGCACGCAAAAATCCGGAAGCGCTGCTGCCGCTTTTGGGTTTTTGCGCACCGCCGTTGGTGTGTCGCCGCAGGAAAACCCGGAAGCGCTGATGATGATCAGCACTTCCGGGTTGTGTGGCGACACACAGTTTGGAAAGCTCTGACCTAGAGATTCATTTTCTAAAAGTTAGAGAACATTTAAAGAAAGTGTAATAACCATAGTATTAACTGATAAAAGAATGAGAGTATTTCTTAAGAGTGATGGGACACAAGGAAGTAGTTACATTAAGATGGCATATTGAGATTGTTCAGGAGGTTGTTCCCCTTTCTCACAACTACTTATAAAGTTAGTTAGGAAATGTGTGTATGTTAGTGAGTTACTGGAGGTGGAAAAGTTGAAAGACAGTCCATTTGAAAATCCTAAAGGGAGAGATTCAGAAAAAGAATGTTATGAACTGAAGGCTGGAATCCTTGATGGAACTTGATAGATTGCATTGTGAGATACTTGTCCCCATCAAGGTTCTGTGTCTTTTAAACAAGCAGCCTTTTACGTAGTGCTTTCGGGCAGTGATCTCTCCTCTGAAAGGAAGCACTCAGAGAGTCCCATCCCTGAAAATTCACAGTTCTCAGGGAAACGGGAAGCACCGACAAATTCTTCAAAGTTCACACAGAGGGCAAGAATACGTAGGCTATCTATCTGTTTTTTATATTTGGCTTGGAAGAGGTTGTACGGGCTGCTATATGAGAACAGCCTTTTGGAGATCTTACCTCCTTTTTTTTCTTACACAACAGTTGAAAGAAAGTTAAAACAAGTAGTGGTGAGAGGAAATGAACTTTTCATAACTTAATGGTAGCACATTGCATTAATAAGGTGCTAGAGGGAAGCAATTTTTGTCAGCATCCTTAAAGATAGTCATGCATTATTTATTTTAATGCTGTATAGAATTATACTTCCTTTCTTTGACCACACAAGTGACTTGGTATTATCTGACAAGTTGGCTAAATGTCTAGCAATCTCTACACTTCATGGTCTTTTACATAATATTTTTAAAAGTTCAGCTTCATGTCACTTATTAACTTCATCTGATAACTATAATTATTTGCACCAGAACAATAATAATATTTTTGCAGCATTGTTTGGCCTTATTCACTAGACGTTGTTACATAAAAGTCTCTTCTTTCCTCAAATGTAGGACATCAAAGGAGGTTGACACAAGTTGCTTTTCTAGACTTAGAGCCAATGCACCATAAGCATGACAGCTGACAACTGAAATGAGAAGAGACCATTTGTGTCCAAATAGTTTGTTATTTCATGCAAAGCATGAATTTGCATTGTGAGCTGGACTGACATTAAGTGTTTATAAACACTTTAAAGACTGCTTTGAGGAATGGGCTGGACTATTTTCAACTTGTGCCACTTGCTAACCAAAGCAGATATTTGCTTTTGTCCTAAGATTTTAAGAATCCTGTAAAATCTGTATTGTAGCCAAAGGAAAAAAAAATGAAAGCTTTCCTTCAATAGGAACTATAAACACAAAACTACTGGAAAAAATTAGTAAAGCCTAGAACCAAAATAAAGAACTAAAATCCATTGCCAAAAATGCCTGCTGATGGTGTTCACCCTGCAGAACATAGATCAAACCAACTGCTTGAGGGAATATGTAAAAAAAAGTAAATGCTCTAGAAATAAATTTTGTTTTATCTTTATATCTAAATGAATGCATCATATTTTCCTATCTGCAAATGCTGTGAACTTTGCTCAGCATCCAGCTCTCAGCAAAATAGCTTGTTTATTCTGAGATAACAATTGCTTGCAGCTGTATTTTGCTGATGATGATGCTGTTATGCAGCAGCATACAAATATAATAAAACACAGTCCTACTCTCAGAAACCGATGTGGTATAAAAACATATTGAAGTAGAACAGGGAAATCCAGTTTTTAAGCCTACACTCAGCCATGAAAGTCCACCAAAGAGGTAAGAATAGTATACCCAGTCCGCTTAAGCTCTCAGAACAGAGAGATACAGATGTAACATTATGTCATGCTCCCGTGATATCTGTATCTCTCTGCCTGAGAACTTAAGGGAAAGTGGGCCATATATACCATTCTGATAGCTTCTAGATATCCTTTCCTGCAAACTGATGACTGCCAGAGCTAGGACTAATGCACTGTATATAGTCATCAAAGTGTGAAGGTCCACAAATTCAATTCCCATTTGAACCCATAGAATATAATTCGGTCACTCATATCTGAGGAGTCCCAGTAAACACAAAACTGGTCATGTGGTGCTTCCTGTCGGTCGGTCGGTCGGTCGGTCGGTCTATCTGTCTATCTGTCTATCTGTCTATCTGTCTGTCTGTCTGTCTGTCTGTCTGTCTATCTATCTGTCTATCTATCTATCTATCTATCTATCTATCTATCTATCTATCTATCTATCTATCTATCTATTTTCTATCCCACCTTTATTATTTTTTATAAATAACTCAAGGTGGTGAACATACCAAATACTCCTTCCTCCTCCTATTTTCCCCACAACAACAACCCTGTGAGGTGAGTTGGGCTGAGAGAGAGTGACTGGCCCAAGGTCACCCAGCCGGCTTTCATGCCTAAGGTGGGACTGGAACTCTCAGTCTCCTGGTTTCTAGCCCGTTACCTTAACCACTAGACCAAACTGGCTCTCTGTATATAACTGAAGAGATTAGAGTATAGCCAAAACCATAGTTCCCATTCATACATTACCAAATAACATTTAATAGTCAGTAGTGTATAACTTATACATTAATACTGTATATATTTGCACATAAGTAATACACATAGATCATAAATTAAATATCCAAGCATAGACTTACATACACTTTGATCCAAACAACCAAAGTTCAAATCCCACTTCCAAGGCTTACCCAGTTTCATTTTCAGAAAATGAGTTAATTCAGTAACCAGGTTGATTATACATGTGAAACCTATGTATTTTTTTAAAATGCCCAACAATACTTTCAACCTCTGGAAAATAACAAGAGATTACTCCCCCCATCCACCCAAGGTAGTTTGCAAGAATATATGGGCCTGTGTTCCTGGAATACTTAAGCGTTATATGTAGAAAAATGGGATATTGATTGAAACTACAAGCAAAGATATCCACGATAATAAACCTGCACCAGCAATTGTAAGTCTGACCCTTTTGAAGAGTCATGTTTCCTTTCATAGCAGATGCTGAAGAGTTTCCAAGAGCTTCTACCAATTTCACATTTGAACCAATCTATGATGGTCATATGCTAATAGTACTTGTGAGTTTGGGAAATACTTTTTAATGGTAACCAAGGGTAACAGTAAATAACAATCTTGAAGATTCCTACATTAATAACAAATCCATAGAAACCTATGTCTCTCTCTCCCTTTCCTATCTCATATCTTGCCAATGCCCTGCTTGCCTCTCTGGCTTCCAATCTACCATAAAAAAATTACCAATTACAAAACTAAACTAAACAACAAAGCTTTACTGCAGTTGAAGCTCCAAGTTAGCAACAATAGTAATAACAACAACAGAACAAGGATCCAAAAGTGAATGTCCAACCAGGTCAGAGCTAAAAAGTCAGAAATAGTATTCAGATATAAACATTAGCAACCCGGAACTAAACAGTAAGTGACAAATAGGAAGATGATCCAGCTGTCACAAAAAAAATACATCTGTCACAAAATCAGGACCCAAGTGAAAAAAGTAGGACACACACACAAAGTGTAGACAGTCTGACTTCTGGAACTCTTTCCCCTGGCAACACTCTGAGTAGCTGCCCCATTGTTTTTCCTACAAGGATGCAGTGGAGATTTTTTTTCCTGTTTTTTTTACAGCTCCTGGACTGTTCCAGACTATTTTCAAACTTTTATCTTTCTTTTCTTCCTCTGCTCCACCAAATCTGACCTTCTTTTGTGCAATTTTTGAGAGTTATGTCAAAGACAGACAGACAGACTGATTGATTGATTGATTCCTGGATCACCAGCCATGGCTTCTGGAGTTTTTTCCAACCTCTTGACCAGAAGTGGCTAGTGCATTTGTGTGCATGAGTGCATGCATGCATGTGTGCAGCGGGAAGCACATGGTACGCTGCATGTGAATCATTCTGGGTCACATGACCTGGAGTAATTGGCATTGGCCAGCTACAGTATTTCTCCCATGGGGATGGAGAATTTTTTTCTGAAATGTTTTTCTCTGCAGCTGTAAGGCAGATCCAGTCCATTTTTAAACTCATTTTGTTTTTTGCTGGCTTTGCCCACCATACCAAATTTGCTCCAATGCTGTTCCATTGACTGACAAACAGACAATGGACAAACAATCCTGAATACCTTTACATAATTTATTTCCAACAGTCTTGCCATCTTTTATTATTTTATTTTTGTTTCCTATTGTAATTTTTTTAAATGTTTTTACTTGTGAGCCAACCAGAGTCGTTGGGAGTTGGGTGGCATACAAATTTTAATAATAATAATAATAATAATTATTATTATTATTATTATTATTATTATTATTATTATTATAATAAATTTGCCCAATTAGCCAGGACTGTCTCATACCAAAAAAAAATTATTTAACAGTTGTTTAATAAAAGAGTACTCTGTATTTCTTATCCCTATAATAATCACAGACAATAAAAAAGACATGGCTTAATTATTCAACATTTTTCCCCACATGGGCAAAACCACATCCTAGGGGGATGCCCATCCAATAGGGCCAATAGAAAATAATTGAAACTACGTAGCTCTAAAAAATGTGGATCATAGTTTGGGAAGTAATCTAAGTATCTAGCATATCCTAATAGGGCTAGGAAAGACAGACCAAGAGAGCATATGGTATATACCAGTGGCATTAAGTACCAATTTCCTCAACATGAAGATTCAGTACAACAATTTTTAGAGCAAATTAAAAGACCTGGTTGAGGTCTTAACACAGATCTTAAAAGCAGAAGGAATGTATCTGAGCTGGGGAGCAAATACAACTTCTGAGGAAGTACATTCTATAGCTCGGAAACAGGAGAAGGTCTGAGAGACTGCATGAAGATCAATTCACAAAAAATAAAACAATTAGGAAGAGTGTACAGATTCAAATGAAGGCTCAAATGAATAATAATTGACAGACCAAGGAAGTCATAGTTGGATGGAATTGGTGATCCTTTTTAAAAAAAGGCAAATATTTAAAGAACAAAAGGTAAGGAATAAATTGGTGTATCGAAGTCACGATGGTTTGCAAGGACAGAAAGATCTGGAGGAGTATAGTAAATAGTAGTGGTGTAAACTAGATTTAGCTATATTTCCTTTTCTTCCTTTCAATTTCTTTACCTTAATATTTTTCACTCTTTCCCTGTACTTGCTTATCCCAAATAAGAACAGCATGCATACTGTATATGAAATTAACTAAGGCATAAAAGAACTTAATTCCTGAGGAGTATTTCTGTCTTTCCTAAATTACCATATTGGTCTGTATATAGTAGCATGCTAAGGTTTATCAAATATTTTCTTTGAAAACCCCATGAAATTATTTTTGCATTTTAATGGAAAGCTGTTAAGAATGCTGCCACTGTATACGTGGAGTAGGGGGGAAATAGAGAGAACAGTGTTCAGATAAGTAGATAAGTAGTACAAGTTTCAAATGCATTTTTTTAAAAAAATCACAATTACCATTTTGAGTATTACAGCCTCAAAACAAAATGTGTACGTTTGGAAAATTTCATTTCAAGGTCAAAACAAAACACTGAAGCTATTTTGAGGTTTGTTCCATCAGAACACAGCCAACAAAATCCTTCTGATGGGAAGTTTCAAATGAGTCTGTATTGTTCCAAACTTGAAACAAAATACATTCCCCATTTTGTACATTTTTTAAACAAAACATTCTGTAAGGCTAAAGAGACAGCAGCATACATTCTAATAAATAGTTTGGAATTGGCATACTGGCTAGAGCTACCATTGTGTGAACAGGTATATTCTCCATTCCATTCTGTCATTTAATAAGAGTGTCCATGATACTCTCAAAATTCTAAGTGAACCCACTGGTTTACAGATGTTGCTTGTCCACCTAAGAGGTCAAACTACATATTACAATGAATGTGTAATGTGAAGTCATCTTTTTGTTTTATTTTATTCAAAAGAGCTAAGACGTTTGACCCCGATTAACTTTCGGCTGTATGAGTATCAGGTATCCATGAAATATTTAGAACCATGAGAAATGTCACTCCACCCATACATATTCAGTCGCTGGGAGCTGGGTGACATATAAATTATTATTATTATTATTATTATTATTATTATTATTCTGTCCAGTCTTAGGTCCTGTCCAAACTTAGGTACCCACAAAGACAGTGAAAGAAACTGAAGGCACTGTTATTCTCATTTCCTTCCATTGACCTTTTAGTCTGAATTTAGAGCTGATAGACCTTTATTATATTATATATATTTTTATATAATAAAAAAATATTTTTATTTTTATTATATATCATAGAGAGCCAGTTTGGTCTAGTCGTTAAGGTGCTGGGCTAGAAACCAGGAGTCTGTGAGTTCTAGTCCCGACTTAGGCATGAAAGCCGGCTGGGTGACCTTGGGCCAGTCACTCTCTCTCAGCCCAACTCACCTCACAGGGTTGTTGTTGTGGGGAAAATAGGAGGAGGAAGGAGTATTAGGTATGTTCACCACCTTGACTTATTTATAAAAATAATAAAGGCGAGATAAAAAATTAAATAAATTAAATTAAATATTTAAATTCATTAAGATATATGCTAGTAGAACTTCCCAGGATTAATTTTAGGTCCTTATAATGGCTGATAATTTTTCCTTGGACCAATTACTTTTGGTTTCAGCAGGAAAAATAATAATTGACAGACCTTGCTAGCAATTGAATATCACAACTTGAGTACTGAAAAAAGAATGTCCCAACAACAGAAATACAAATGTTGGAACATGTGGTAACAAATTAAAACTTCTGAGATATTGTTGCAAAGCAATCTCTCCTATAGACACATAAACATGTGTATTTGGAAGCTTAGTTCAAAGGAAAATGTAAACTTTAATATGGACTTGAAAATATTTGGAGAAAAGATAATAAATCGTAAATTTTGAGTTAAAATAATGCCTCAACATTTCCCCGTTCTGCTCACTTGCATAGACACATACCAAGCCTATGTCACAAAGATCCTTAACATGTGGTTTCTGTATATATGATACAGTGTAAAGGCTAGAATGTTCAGTTTGAATATGACTGTAATATGTATTATTCTCAGTCGTCTGTGAGGATAAAATGAATTAAGCACAATGTTAACTGTACAGCTATCTACATAAATATCTCAGAAACAAGTTTTTTTGTTGTTCAGTCGTTTAGTCGTGTCCAACTCTTCGTGACCTCATGGACCATAGCATGCCAGGCCTTCCTGTCCTCCACTGTCACCCGGAGTTTACTCAAATTCATGTTCATTACATCGGTGATGCTGTACTCAAATGAGAATTTGTGCATTTGGGAAAAGGATACAGCTGCAAAATTACGGACTATAGTCTCACAATCAACCAGGAAGTTATTGGAATCCCTCTGAAAAAATAGGGAACTAGATCCTTAAGAGTTTTACAGCTAATACTTGATCTACACATATGCACACACATATTCATACAGTATTTGAGTTTATATATTATAAAGGCAGTCTTGCCCATTAGCCAGCATTCCATCAGAAAAGTGTTTTCACGCCGCATGCCCACATTGTTCTTTATCCTAATCTGCTTTGCATTTTTTGCAGGCTTTGCTACCAGAAAAAAGATTACCCTTCCTATATATTTCATTCAATTCTTCCTTCAAATTTTAAAGTTAGAGTATGTGTAGCTAAAGTGTGTGTGTGTGTATGTACTGTATGTATGTATGTATGTATGTATGTATATGTGTGTAAATCTTGAAAAATCTGTTTTCAAAATATGAAAACAATTGCTAGAATTGCTTTTTCAGGAAAACAAATGAAAACAAAAATGAACTGCTTGACGAAGATCTAATTTTTAATCTGATTTCTATGAAAATGCAGAAAATAAACAGTTTTAACAATCCATGTTTGCCTTCCTTTCATTTGTATCTGTGAAGTGTTCTTCAATATGTAAGTCACAAAGTACAATCCAAAATATAATTACAAGGACATAAATATATTGGGAATCAGCAGAAAGTAAGAAAGCTTGATTATTCATTGGATTTTGCTTAATGTATGCCATGTCAAGCTATTATCATGAATTAAAAGAAATAGGCATCCATATCAGCTTCTACCAATTTTAAGCACCAGTAGATTATGTTATTGTTTTAATACATATGAAATGATTGATCTGACAAATTGTGTATTATCAACAGTGCTAAAAGATTTGCAATATACTAATAGTTAATGATCTTCAGATATAAAATGCTTACTAATTAAAGATGCTCAAAATGCATTCACAATTATACAAATTTATGTATATGTATATATCTATGTAGATATATGAAACATCAAGATGAATAGGAATGTATAATCTAATATTTTAATTTTATATACAGGAATATAATGACTGACAATTTTGTACATAAAATACATAAACTTTTTAAGCATTTAAAATTAATCAGATAGGAATTTATATTAACAATAAAACTGGAAAGTCCAGTTAATACTTAATTTAGATCAATTTTTTTAACAGGAAAAGATTTTTCATAGTTTACAATGTGGAAACATAATATTAAAGAAGACTGTAAAAATAATTTACATAAACCTTAGTCTATGAAAAGAGATTGGGTGGAAGTTTTGTTTTATATGTTTCATATGTTTCATATGACTAATATGGCACTGAATGATTTGTTTTAGCCTTTGATATGATAAAATAATTTAGAAGCATTCATGCAATATGGAAGAAAAAAATGGCAGGTTCTTCGATATTCCCTGCTATCTTGGTTATCTACTGATCATCAAACATAGACCACCAGATGCATGATAATGCAACCGTCAGATACCAACGAAGAGCACTAGTCTCAGTCTTTTTAATTACTTCTGTGAACATAAATATAGATGTTAATATCTTCTATACATAGTACCAATACAGTTCACAACTTCTATTCTGTATAAGTAGTTAGTCCATCTAGTAATGTTCTGCTGATTTTTATGTAAAAGATGCCTAACAGAATTTTCTTGTTTTCACCAATTTGCTTTGATATTTGACAGAGTACCCTCCATGTCCTATGACATAAACATCCAGAAGGTAGGATTTGCCAGGCTTTATACCTTTAATTGTCTCTGTGGTAACTGCTTTTTGTAGGTTTTGACTGTGAAAATACTTACAGAGGACTTTTTCTGATTTTTTCCTCAAGTCTGGTCCCAGACACTGATTTTGTTCTCTTTTCTTTTTCTCCTCATTATAATCATCATCTACTTCTTTCTTGTAGATGCAAAACTTGTTTCTTTCTTGAGTACCTAGCCATGCCACTGTGACTGAGGAACATGTACGAAGTTTATCAAAGGCTTTAATTCTTGTATCTTCAGGAAGAGATGGAAATGACTGCTTACTAGGCCTTGTTGTAGCCAAAAACTTCAATACAGAAGCTCCTTTCTTATTTCCTTTCAGACGAATGAGGTATTTAGCTTTTGGATTTCCCCTAAGTTGAAACTGATGGACACCTTCAACATTTTGAGACAATAGAAGTTTCCTATCTCTTTTGACTTGGATTTGTATGGCATTGAGACATGAGTGAACAAAAAATGTAACTTTTTGATGTGACGAAACAGGAGAAAACCGCAAAAATTTGGAGCCTTTTCTCTTGACAAACACATCTGTAACCTTCCCATCTTTTAAATCAACTGTCTTCTGTTTGGCCTCTTCTTTAGTTCTTGCAAAAGTACCAACATAGGCAGTACTCATATTTGTGTTGACATTTACAGCAAATATATCAAAATAGTACTGTGTACCAGGTTTCAGTTCAGATACAGTAAATATGTTCTTGTTTCCAATACATATCTTTTCCAGGTCAACCTTAGGCTTTGAATAAAGCTTTGAATAAAGCTTTGATGTTGGTTTTAAGAAGCTGCGTTCTTTCCCAGAATTACTGTTGGAAGAAAATCCAAAATGGGCAAAATCAAAGGGGCTAAAATCCAGACCAGGTTTAGGAGCCCTCATAAATGTATCATCAGCACTCTGTTTAGTCTCAACAGCACAGAGGCTTTTGAAATTATGTTCTTTATTAATGACCACACAATATTGTATTGGCTGTTTCAGTACTGAAGCTGTAGGGCTAGGTTTCCACGCCAAACTGACAGTTGTACGGCCAAGAGAAGTGACGTCAACTCTTGGATCATAAGGTAGTTCGGGATATGGCTGGTCTGACTCTGGAGTTGTACTAGCATAGACTTTAAAGTTTGTATCCTTTTCTGTTGACCAGAGTTCTAGCTGGTATAACCCTGAAGGTGAGGTAGAGGATACAAAATACTCAACATCATTTCCTCTATATGAAAACAGCTCTGTGCCTTCTTCACTAACAATCTGCTGTTTCTGCTGTTCAAGTGGCTCTGGTTCACCTAGAAGAGATAAACAAAAAGGAGGGATTTTGAAGCAAAGCAGACGCAAACACAGGATGGTTTCTAAGGGGGTATAAAGGTTTATAAATGCTGAAAATCAGTTGGAGTATAAAGATGGGGGAAGTTATCTGTTTTTCCAAGTAGCTTTTTTATTTTTTATTTTTTTCTCTCTTTGTTCTCATTTTCCTTTTTTTTCTCCTTTTAATATGTATAAACAGCAATAAATAATAATACAATGGAGACCTCAGTATTCACTATCAAGCCCAAGATAGAATCCTTATTATATTACAAAATAATTCAATGCATTTCACAACAGTCTATCAATGTCACACTTAGCTTTAATTGTGCAATTCAAGCAACCTTATGTTCATTAACATCTCAGAATTATAGTTTAGATTTTTTTAGATTTTTTTTTTATCCTGCCTTTATTATTTTTATAAATAACTCAAGGCAGCGAACATACCTAATACTCCTTCCTCCTCCTATTTTCCCCACAACAACAACCCTGTGAGGTGAGTTGGGCTGAGAGAGAGTGACTGGCCCAAGGTCACCCAGCCAGCTTTCATGCCTCAGGCGGGACTAGAACTCACAGACTCCTGGATTCCAGCCTGGAGCCTTAACCTCTAGACCAAACATTGATATAAAGGTTTTTTCCTTAAAAAATGGTTTACATAATCTAAATTATTACAGCAGAGCTTTCCAAACTGTGTGTCGCGACACAAAAGTGTGTCGCCACACACAGCGTGGTGTGTCGCCACACCACCCGGAAGCGGCGGTGCGCGCGTGCACGGTGGCCGCCATGCACGCGCGCACCGCTGCGCGCCCTCCGCGCCACCGCACGCCCCTCCTGCGCGCCGCCGTGCGCGCACGCGCCGCCGCACGTCCCCCCGCGCCGCCGCCGTGCACGCGCGCGCCGCCGCACGCCCCCCCGCACCGCCGCCGTGCGCGCGCGTGTCGCCGCCGCTGCCGCCGCCGCCGGGTGTGTCGCCAGCGGCGGCACTTTGGAAAGCCCTGTATTACAGAGTTAGCAATTTCTAGTTTATATTGTACAAATACTGCTGTACCCACTGATATCTGTATTCTATAATGTATTATTTGCATCTTATAATACAGTAAAACAATTAACTACAAAAAGAGAGAGCGAGATTTTGGAAAGGGATATGTTTATATGTATGTATAAACTAAATTGCTAAAATCAACTTTTGTGGACACATAATTATAAAATGACATATGGACATGTTTTCAAAGCATTCAGTTATTGTATAAATAATATTGGAATCCTATTACAGTATTCAGAACAGCCAGACATTAGGAGGAAAAACAAATTGTGCTACAGTCCAAACTCAAGAAGAATTTTATGCAGTTATTTTTAGACTTGAGGAAGAAAGTCTCACAAACACTTCCCATTGTCTAAATTAAAAATATACTACAACTACTACTACTACTACTATTACTACTAATAATAATAATAAGATGCACAATAATGCATTTAATTTATTTCAAACATAATACAGGTAAATGAGGCCATTAGTCAATACTAATTGACTAATATAAAATTAATATCCTTTGTTTGGTCTTTGCTCTAATTTACCTGAGCCTTCTCCACTCGATTCTTCAGGGAGGTCTTGCAAACTCAGCTTCCATTCCAAAGGTGCATCACAAGGAGTTACTGTAACTGCTAACGGTGTATTATCTTCCTCTACCACAAAAAAATACCTATGGAAAGATTAATAAAAGCATGATTTTCTTCACAATATAACGTGAGGCCAATTAAATGAACTTTTCAAAGGATACACACACACACGCACACTCACACAAATACATACATACACACATACATATATACATACACACACATACATACACATACACTAGCATGACAGCAATAAAATAGCAAATTTAATAATATGCTATATTTAACATTAAATGTAATATATATCATAATTCATCTGTTTTCTCTATAGGAATCCTTCCCCTTTGTTATAATCTTTTCACATGAATAATTATATTCATGGATCTTTTCATAATAATATAGAACTATTTTTTAATACTACAGAATGATTTGTCATATGAATATATGTGTTTTTTGCAGTATACAAAAAAACCTTGATTTTTTAATGTCTTAAAACTTGTAAAAGCAGTGATTTCATATTTTATATTATCTGAACTCTGTGATCTTCTCATTAACCATGTATTTTATAGTGGTTAAATTAACATACTTGGTTAAGCAATAAATCATACTGTTGCAAATGTATTTAAATACAGGTCTTGGTGAAAATTTGCACCTTCTTTACAGTAAAGGTATATGTGAATGTTATTGTTGGGTGAAGAGAAAAGCAAATATTAATGCTGGAGTGAAGATCCAGCCCAAAAGTGTTAATGAAGTTTGGAGGTAAGAGCAAACAACCTTGAAAATTGAAGATTTTAGGGAATAAAGGTTTTTCATTTAAAGATGAGATGACTAAAAGCTTTTATTTACATTGAATTTTATGTATTTATTTTATTTTATTTACAACAGGATTTTCAACACTCTCCCACCCCAAAGAATACTCATGGGAATGAAACTATGTTATGTCATAGCGTCATTCTTAGGAATGTTTCCAGAACTCTACTGCTGAAGGCATCAAGAAAAACCAAGCCTTGGGGGAAGGGGGGAATTTAGCATGAGGTGGGGTGGGGAGAATGAGAGAATAAAAGAAACATATACTGTAACTTTACACATACACTCACAAAGTTGGGAATGTAAGGTATTTGCCGAGATGTAGTAAGCACTATGAGGAAATCTGTAGGTACAGCATCCTTTCTTTTCTTCATATTAGTCTGACAACAATAATTCCTTGTAATCTTGTTTCTCTTTTTCCTTCTCAGGATGGGACATTGTTTTAAAATAACATATTTTTATATTGTTTACTTGTTTTTAAATTTGGGGGTGATGTATTTTAATCCTACTTTAGTTTCTTTGCTTTAGGTTTACTCTATAGGAGCAAGCTGTCAAAAGATTCCAAACAAATCTTCCTTCTTATTCTTTTTTTTAAATTTTTTCCAAATACTGTCTTTCCTGGACTATATGAAAGTCTGAACGTGAAGCATTATTTCAACAAAATCCAACTGGAAGAATAACTTTTTTAAATGATTTAACCTTTTCTAAATAAATATGTTGATCTTTTTTGTCTAATCATCAAAATATTTGTACTAAATCCTTAAATTTTAATAGGACCTTCATGCTTATTACAGGGAGAGAGGACAAGGAGGTTTTTTTTTCCCCAGCTCAGAATTTGATTCTAGTTTTCAAACACTGTATGGTTTCTTGGACCTTCTGTTCTTGAAACTTATAGATTTACATATGATTTCAATTTTATAACATTTCTAATCCCATAAATCTGAACCCAGATTTAATTATGGCTGCAAACTGCTACATTGGAATAAGCTGTCAGTGAACAGTCATATATAGCAGCGGTTAAAGACTAGAAACCAGGAGACTATGACTAATCCTGCCTTAGACACAAAGGTACCTGGGGGTAATAGTATGTGGGAATAACCTTGGGAGACAGGGCAAAGAGACGCAGCCAAAGGAACAGTCAGATAAAAGGCAACTTGGCCCTGTAGTGGCAACCTGCGGAAGACCTTTGTATTTCGAGGAGTTAGGTGGCATGCTTTGATTTTCCTTCCCCACACCTAGGAGATTAGAGTTTATTTTGAGTTATACTGATGTTTTATTGGCTTGTTTTTATTTCTGCTTGGCATGGGAGGCGGAGAAGAAGAAGAATATACCCACTCCTCCAACAGCCCTCCAGAACATATCTTTGTGGGAAGTGGGGGGAGAGAAAACCCCCAGCTTGTTAAGTTTAAGCATAAGTTCACTCCTCCAGCCGCCCCTCTAGTGGCTTGGAGTGGTGGGGGGATGATAAGAAATAGTTTATGCTTAGGCACTGGCTTATCTGATAGCTTCCCAGGCTCTGGGAATGATGTCATGGACAGGTGCCCGGCCCCAGAAGGAATCCCAGTCAAGGTCAGTCTGGGCTTGGTCACGGGGTTTGGAAGCCAGGCTTTGATAAAAGCCTTAGTATTGTCTTTGGAGTTTTGGGAGTCCACACAGGCCTGAGTGCTGGGTGCTGTGAAAATTGCCACCTTGGGGTATCTCCGCTGTCCTTATTAGGGGGCTCCTGGCAGTCTATAGGAGATTAGGTATTACCTTGTTTGGTATGTATGTATTTCTTTCTGTATGCTATGCTTGTTATGCTTTGTGTAATCTGTTTAAACTGTGTTTTTGTTTGACTTCGTTTGCTTAAGTTTATAATAAAGCTTTAAGTTTCTTTATCCACTGGCATGCTATTATCTATGGATCTAAAAGAACCAATTACCCGGGCCCCTGATCAAGGCGCTTGGACTCTTGGCAACACAGGCCCTCAGCAGGAATGCAGGCAGGGCAAGAGGCTCAGAAGAGACCCTCCCTAGTTTCTTGGGCTGTAAAGGGGACGGGGAGGAAAATGTACTCTCAAACTTGCAAGATTCTGTTAATATAACCTTACAATAAAGTAGAATTAGCTCATCTGGCCATGTTTCCTGTCTGGTCTACCTCGCAAGGCTGACACTGGGTGACTTTGAGCCAGTCACTCTCTCTCGGCCCTAAGAAGAAGGCAATGGCAAACGATTTCTGGAAAAATATGTTGCCAAGAAAATTGCATGGACTTGTCCATGTAGTTGCCAGGAATCAAGATAAGACAAGTTATATATCTCCTTAACTTTACTTTGCCTTGAATCAATATACCTTTTGGGTGTTCCTCTGAAGAGATAGCTACTGATCTCTGCTCCATCAGGGAGTACTGAAGAATCATGGAAAAAGGTTTTGTCCTGGATCTGCATCTGAAAAAGTTCTTCATCTCTAGTAGGTAGTTTCTGCATCCAGGAGCTAAATGGTAGCAGAAGGAGGAGGTAGGACATGGAGCATCTCATCAAGAGCATCCTAGAGAAATAAAAATGATGCACGGTAAATCATATTGTAAACATAGCAATTACTATCCATGTATTAAGGATATTAACTCCAGATGAAAACTAACTGAAGAAGTATGCACAAATTGATTTTCCTGCCTTATCCCAACAGCCCACCAATCTCCACCAATTTTCTTATCCCTACATCTTCCCATAGCCTCAAACTGGAACCTTTTAAGTTGGCTGCTCTGTGTATAAAAGTGCTGAGCAGGGTAACTTTAATAAATGGAAAGCTCCTCCAACCCTCAGGAGAGGCTTTTCAGGGCAGGAAGGGAGAGTACAGGGAAAATACAGGGAAAGACTTTAATTTTCTTTGAATCTCCTTCCTTTCAGATTCCACCATGTCTTAAGACAAATACTTTGGGGGTTTTTTAAAGACACATATCAAGGCAGAAGAATACTTGGTTGGAACGAACTTTTCTTTTGTTCTGCAGTGCAAGCAATTCATATCCTTAAGGCTTCAGTCCTGACAATAAGTTTCACTGAACTCAAGATCTGATTTATAATCTTTCCCTGCTAGTGGTTTCCCTAACTCTAGTACCTATCAAAAATTGGTTTTGGGAGTTTTGGGAGTTTCTCTTTCAGATGAATAGTCACATAGACAACAATTTCCATCCATCCATCCATCCATCCATCCATCCATCCATCCATCCATCCATCCATTCTATCCTGCCTTTATTATTTTTATAAATAACTCAAGGCGGTGAACATACCTAATACTCCTTCCTCCTCCTATTTTCCCCACAACAACAACCCTGTGAGGTGAGTTGGGCTGAGAGAGTGTTCTGCAGTATCCTGAATTTCTAACAAACATAATTTAAAAAATAGATCAGAAGAGGAAACAAACACCTCAAAACAAATATGCATATTGTAAAATATTAAAAGATAGCTATCTAATAGGCATGTGATTAAAGTCTATGGGGAACAATATATGAAGTGTACTTATAAAAGGTAGATACTCTAGTTTACTATACTCTGATATCCTACAGTATATTCTCATTAAAAAATCTTGTTCTTGTTTGTTTCTCTTTTGTTCAGTCACTGAATAATTGTCTTTATTCTACTTGTATTCTACTAAATCAGTCAAACACATACTAGTATGATCACGTAAGACTATGAGCAGTAATGAAATTTAATTTATATCAAATAATTCTTCCTATGTTTTACTAAATGAACACTCTTTATACAGCAGCATGCTTCTTCTGTTTTTTTCCCAAACTCAGCACTGAATGTGACACACAAGAGATATTTTTGCCATTGTTTCTAGTACAAATTTATATTTATATGTACTTGATATTTATTAGATAATATGCAAATTATTTTTTCTATGCACTAAATACAAATAACGATGATAATTTGCATGAGCTAAGCAAGAGACTCTAAATATGAGATTATTTGAAAATTTCATGTACAGTACTGAGTCCATGATGGCATATAGGCAAGACTGACATGTATTAAATATAATTGCACACGCAGCATATAAATGTGTCTGTAGCTTGAATCATGTCAACTGGATTTCTATTTTCTCAGTGGAAACGTTTTGCTCCTTATCCAAGGAGCTTCTTCAGTCTGAGCAAAGTTGGTAAGGGAATCCTAAATATGTTTCTAGGTAGCTGTGTGACCTTACACCTGGGGTCATGGTTATATTGAGATGTATTTTAAGTCCTTTTATTATCTAAAGGAGGATCGTTAAGATCACCATGCTGCTGTTGAGCTTGTGAAATGGTCTTAATCTTCCTAGGCACAGAAGACAGAGCCGGGAGAAAGATGGAAGAAAGATTGTGCCTGAGGCCCCCACCTCTATTCAAGGAAGGATTTTCCAAGTTGGCATAAATGGACTCCTTGACCCCTCTCTCAAACCACCTATCTTCTCTGTCTAAAATGTGAACATTAATGTCCTCAAATGAGTGTCCTTTTTCCTTTAAATGAAGATAAACTGCTGACTCTGGTCCTGTGGTGTTACTTCTCCTGTGTTGGGCCATCCTCCTGTACAAAAGTTGTTTGGTTTCTCCAATGTAGAGTTCAGAGCACTCCACACTGCACTGGATTGCATACACTACATTGCTTTTCTTGTGTTTTGGAGTTTGATCTTTGGGGTGTACAAGCCTCTGTCTCAGTGTGTTGGTGGGTTTGAAATATACAGGTATGTGGTGTTTGCCAAATATCCGTTTTATCTTTTCAGACACTCCAGCCATGTAGGGAATGACCAGGTTCTTTCGTTTACTCTGAGTCTCAGCCCTATCTGCCGCTGTTTTAGGTCTGGTAGATTTAGATTTGGTGAAGGCCCAATTTGGATATCCACAGGCCTTCAGAGCTGTTCTCAGGTGCTGATTTTCATTCTTTTTGGAATCCATGGAGGTGGGGATGGTTTCTGCTCTGTGTGACAATGTCCTGATGACTCCTAGTTTGTGCTGCTCCCACCATCCACTGCAGCATACCTGTATATTTCAAACCCACCAACAAAAAGGACACTCATTTGAGGACATTAATGTTGATGGTGGTGATCTTGAGCATGGTGATCTTAACAATCCTCCTTTAGATAATAAAAGGACTTAAAATACATCTCAATATAACCATGACCCCAGGTGTAAGGTCACACAGCTACCTAGAAGCATATTTAGGATTCCCTTACCAACTTTGCTCAGACTGAAGAAGCTCCTTGGATAAGGAGCAAAACGTTTCCACTGAGAAAATAGAAATCCAGTTGACATGATTCAAGCTACAGACAATTCCACCTGGATGACTGAGAACCTTCATAGACATACAGCATATAAATGTATTTAGCTTATTCTGTTAGGAATACTTCTACAGCACAATCTTATGCATGTCTAATCATGTCTAATCAGAAGTATGCACCAAGTTCAAGAGGACTCAGTCCCAGATATTATATGTGGATCTGCCTTCTATACATATAAAAGTGCTGCCCATAATATTTAAAACCTTATGTAACACTAACTCTATGTAAATATTCTGCTTTGCATCCAGGATATTTAAAGAATCTCTTGCTTTTATATGACCCTGCCCACACATTCAAAACTTTGAAGATGTCTCTAATTCAACATTAATGAGTTTAGTCAATGATGGCTTTTAGTCTCTAGAATTCCTTTCCACCTAGTTCCATCATTCTCTTCTTTATCAGAAATACTGTAATATACTAATTCATAATTATCAGGCTCTCTGGATGCTGCCTAAACTGAAAGCTATTTTTTTCCAAGTATGCTCCTCACAGAGTTTCTTTAGCAAGATTTAATAAAGTAAATGGGATAGGGTTAAGGAATTCCAGAAATTAAATTATTCTCAATTCACAACCAGCATATCCTTGTGGTAGAGACTTTTTCAAAGTCTTGATCCTCTGTATTCTAATTTTTTCTCCAAAATACTTTTATGATTTTTAATGATTCAGCTTTCCCTAGACTACCAAGTTATATGTAGCCTGATACAACAACATTAAAACTCTTAATAGCAAGTGTAATTATGAAGATGAAACTAATTTTCAGAATTTTCTTCACATTCTCCTTTCACGTCACACATAAGAAAAGAGTTTAACAGACAGAAATCCATAGTTGCTTTTTTGTTTTCAGCACTGTTTTTCACAGCACCCATACACAACAGTACTTCTGTGAATAACACTATTTTTAAAGTTGCATTTAAACTTGCTCTCTACCCAGCTACGGAATTGCAGATATAGATACCATATACTTTGGGTGGGGGGGAAGCTGCAGAACAAATATATGGAAGAGTAAATGAGTTGAGAGGAAAGCAAAGTTGGAGAAAGACACAGAGTTAAGAAGTTTAAAGAACAGAAGGCAATGTATAGATCAATGTATGCTTATGGTGGAAGCAAAGATGATGTGCAAGGATGGAAAGGCATTGAAAGGTATAGGTAATGTTTAAACTATATTTATCCTTTTCTTTTATCTTTCCCCTTTAAATTATTTTGCTTACTATTTCTTACTTTTTTCTGTATTCCACATAATGTTGCTTACCCCAAAAGGGAAAGCATAATGGGTATGTACGTATAGATGATTATTATGTTGTATTCTTTAATGTAAGCTCAAAAACAGCAAGAAAGGTGGGGGGAAAATGGAAACAGTGATCACAAATCAAAACACTTGGTATCCTGATCAAGCAAGCTAATTGTTACAACATAAAGCTAAAACGTAAAGCTAAATTTATGTTACAACTCATAAGGTAGGTAAAGGTTCCCCCCACACATTTGTGCAGTCATGTCCGACTCTAGGGGCTCATCTCCGTTTGTTAGCCGAAGAGCCAGTGTTGTCCGAAGACGCTTCCACGGTCATGTGGCCGGCATGATGCACGCGGAATACAGAGCATTTGCAAAATTAACAGTATGCATCCAGAATGGACGTTTGACTAAATTTGCAAGGCAAATTCATATATTTAGAGTACTGATTTAAGGGAGAAATAATTGATGTAAAGACAGTAGTTAGAAACAATTTCAGTGTTTATAAATATGTTAATTCAAATATCAGTTGGGTACAATGGAAGGGAACTTAAAATTATGGGAGGGAATTTAGAATTATTATATCAATTTTGTTGTTATTGTTGTTTTTTTCCCCTTTTTTCCCCCTTACATGATTATGTGCATTTATCCTTGGAACAATGACAAACAGTAGCGATATCAACATTAATATAATGTTCTGAGTTTTATAGAGATTTCTAATTATTTCTTAAGAATCCATATTGAACTTAGTTCTACACATTTAATTAATTAGTTAATAAAATAATGAATCATGGAATCATAGGGTTGGGAGGGACCTTGGAGGTCTTCTAGTCAAACCCCCTGCCCAATAAAGGAACCCTCATATCATTCTGAACACATGGCTGTCCACTCTTTTCTTGAAAGCCTTCAGTGATGGAGCACCCTCTGTATTTCTGTATGTCTGTAAATATCTGTGTGTGTGTGTGTGTGTGTATGTATGTATTTTAATCTCATATTTTAAAAGAAGACAAAGCAAACAATCTAAAATGAAACAGCTAATGCACATTTTACTTTTTAGGATTACAAATCTGCCCTCTAATGGCCTTTTTTTCCTCCTCTTTTATTCTTCTCTTTCTGAACCATGATTACTTTCCAGTCACTATCATCTCATAATATACATATGAACATGAATTTGAATGTCTGGTTACACACTGCAGTTCTGGTCCACAGCATTTGAATAAACAGAATAGTTTAGGAAAATTGAATAAGACACAAAGCTTACTCTTTTCATCCTGATTAGCTCAAGTAAAGAACTGTGCATTTCCTATTAAAATCTAAAAGAAAGAAATCTCATTGTTGCATTTAAGAATTTCTAATAAAACAACCTAACCAATTTACAGAAAAGGATTAAAGATAAAATATAAATAATAAAGCAAACAGAAGATAGCCATTAATATTTTGTTTGAAAATTTAGGCAAGATATACATCAAGCAAGAGTATGCTTTTGAATAAGCATGTACATACACAAACATGCTAATAAAGCAGTGACTCACAGATAATATCCAGATTTTTATATATATTAATATGAATCTGAAGGGTTTGCTAAGTATCCCACAGAACGAAAAGTAAACACAGTAACAAACAAAAATAAAAGATTTTGAGTTTATTGAAACACCAGGCCATAGAGCCATCTAGTTCAGCATTCTATTACACTACTTGATCCATCTGGAAAGTTTCCCTGCACTGTAGTTTCCAGGAACCATTCTTTAAGGCATATTAACCATTATTCAGTAAGTAGTAAATAACTCTTGATATCAGTAACATATGATAGCTTGATTTTCTGCGAAACTGTCCAGTCCCTTTTTAAAACTATCCAAATTGGTTGCCATTAACACATCTGCAGGTAGCTAATTATACAGTCAGCTGTGCAAAGAAAAGTATTTTCCTTCTCTCAGTCAAGTACCTCCCTGCAAATACTGTAGTTTCAATGTGAGACCTGGAATTCTTACAATGTGAGGAAGAAACAAGAATATATGTCTATATTATCCATGTTGTGCATGATGTTATATAGTATATCTCTGTCATATCAATAGGACCATCTAAAGCTTAATAATAAGAGCATTTTAACTAGAGGTACAGACATAAATTGCTCAGTCTCAAAACAGTCTAGTTTAGATAGTAGTATGTCATAACTTCAAATATATTTACATAAGACGTTAACCCAATCCTTTTTATGGTGAATTTTAGGAAACTGCTTTTTAGGTTTCCTCCAGATTTTTTAAAAGGGATAATTTGCAATGCATGTAAATATTTCCTCAAAACTAGGAATTAAAATATGGATCATTTTCAGTAATGTGGCTTGACTGTATTTCCTTTTCAGATTCATTAGGCTGCTTTAAAAGAAACCAGTAGTTTCTAAAAGGCCCCGAAAGAATCATGATGCGTATCCTTTTCCAAAACAGCATAAAGAGCAGTTGTCAGTGGACATACTGCAAACTAAACCAAAGGAAACAATTCAATTTATTTTCTGTCAATTTGTAAGTCCTTGAGAGCTGTAAAAGATCTACTACTACAACAAAAGGGCTGGATTTATTTGAAGCAAATACATCTGGAATAAATAAAACTAAATGTTTAATTACAGAGAGTTGAAAGTGCATGATTGTAATTTAGTGAGGATAATTTCAAAGAACAGCTTGCCACAGGCATTTGTGTGCTGTATTTCTTTAACCATAGCAGGGAATGTTTTGTAACCCTCAAATCCTATTTTTAAATCTGAGTGTATTTAGTTTTGCATGAGTTACCCATTTGATAATAAATCTGCAGGATGCAATTTAACTGTAACCTTTAAGAAATCAAAGAGGACTATGTGAATGTGGTAACATTGCTAAAACTGGACTTTGGGGACTATGCACTGTTCCATTAAACAACCTCATACTCGAGGATATTAAACTTAGCAGCAGGACTTGGCTTAATACTCAGAAAAATTACTGTTAAGTGACAGATCACTTAAAATAGGATGATGTCTAACTCTATAAAAGAAAATGTTCCATATACAGTATGCGCTTAGAAAACACACACATAAATGGAAAAAAATTAAAAATTAAAAATGTTTTTTTTAAAATATCTGGGCATATATACATGGTTTCTTCTTTCTTTATATTGGACATACCTGGGAGTCGTCATCCTTGATCCAGAAGTAAAATGTTCTTAGTCCTTTAATTCTCCCTTACTGATAGCAGAGAATAGAACCATGGAGCTTCCATATCTGTCAAATGGATTTTACACCATCACAAGTATATTTTAGATAATCACTTGTAAATTACTATGGGCCTTGTGTTCCACTTTCATATGTGAGAGCCAGTTTGGTCTAGTGGTTAAGGTGCTGGGCTAGAAACCAGGAGTCTGTGAGTTCTGCCTTAGGCATGAAAGCTGGCTGGGTGACCTTGGGCCAGTCACTCTCTCTCAGCCCAACTCACCTTACAGGGTTGTTGTTGTGGGGAAAATAGGAGGAGGAAGGAGTATGCTCGCCACCTTGAGTTATTTATAAAATAATAATAATAATAATAATAATAATAATAATAATAATAAAAGGTGGGTAAATAAATAAATAAATAAATAAATAAATAAATAAATAAATAAATAAATAAATAAATATGCAATTTATGAGTTCAAGAGCTATGAAGCCTTGAATATCAGCTGTGGAGTTTGAACAATGCATATCACCTTAGAAATTATTTTGCTTTAAAAAGAATTATAATCTATGCTCTTCCATGTAACACTTGGGACTCAGCTCTTAATTGCAGGTGGTCCTTGTTTAACAACCACTAGTTCAGTGATCGTTGGAAGTTATGATGGTGCGAGTGGTACTTACAACCAGTCCTCAAAATTCTGGCCATCACAGTGTCCCTGCGATAACTTGATCACGATCCTGGCTCTTAGTGACCAGATCACAATTATGACATCACAGCATCCTGCAGTCACATGATCACCATTTGTGACCTTCACTGCTGGCTTCCGACAAGCAGAGTAAATGGGGAAGCCGGCAGGAGGTCGCAAATGGCGACCACATGACGTCGTGCTTAATGATGGTGAGAGATTCACTTAACAACTGCAAACAGAAGTGCCAGAACTGCTGTCGCTAAGTGGCACAGTCATGTGACATTGTGCTTTATGACCACTTCACTTAGCAATGGAAATTCTGGTCCCAATTGCTGTCATTAACCAAGGACTACCTGCATTTAACTTGTGCGTTTGTTTTAAAGCAGTTATGGAGAGCATGTTCAATATGAATGGGAAATGTGTCATGGGAAAAATGTGTCTTTGTTCTGAAATAACTGTCTAGGTAGAAACACTATCTGACTGTATTAGAACACGAATCCTTGAGGATTCTTGAAGATATATGTCTGTAGCCCACTTCAAGCTTCAAGCTTCTAAGATCTAATCCAAGGAAATATAAACACATTATTTACTTATTTATAAATAAATCAGTCTGTTTAGAATTGGTTTTATTACCAGGAGCAAAAACAAAAAAGGTTATATATTATTATCAAATATTTATTTTCTATGAAAATAAAACAAATTAGAAGAAATATCTAGAACATAGCTACAACATTTACCAGTTTATCAGGAAAATGCTACTGGGCATTTATTACTAGAGTTTGAAGTAGTCCTTCTATTTTTTTGAAGTGCTTTTGGGGTAGATAAGGGAGTTTTCTAATACCACACATGGGAATCAAGATTGTTCTTTTTAAAGTGATACTTAAATTATTGCTGGACTGTTAGAGGGCAGATGCACATAGAAAACCTAGGGAATGGAAGAGTATAAAAGAGATGTATGGTCGGAGGCAATGAATCACTCCCCATTTCCTTTCGGCAGTATCTCCCCTATGACTTGTATTTTTCATCAGCAGAGTCAGTGTCCAGTGTGATACCTGGGGACAATGTCTTTAGGAATGTAAGCTATTGATAATAATTTAGCACTCTTGGCCTACGTGAACCTCCCTGCTTTATTTAATGTAGTTCTGACAGATCCAGGTTCCCAAATAAGGAACTATAGTATTACTTGTTTAGTTGACAACTAGTTTGGAGTAAAGTCTATATTTCACATTTTTAACATTGGTGTATTTTCACATTTGCTGGAAGTTGAACTATCCCAATATCATGTGGAGATTTTCATAGATTGATTTGGCTTTGAAATAATTTGGTCTGTGAGAGCTCATTATGTTGTCTGTACACTGTATTGCAGAGGACTGTACATATATTCCTAAAGTCTTCTAGTATGGGCAATTGAATCAGGATTTGATATAATCACCACAATTCACACTATATTAGGCTATCACTGAAAAGCTTTCAGAAACTCCAGTTGCTACACAGTTTATTTCCTGGGCTTATATCTGCACAGTGCATTTTGAAACATTTAATACTGACATTGTTTAATCTATTTGTTTACTAGTTCATTCCCAAACATATTTCAAAGTGACTATTATCACCTATAAACTCAAAAATTATTTAGCACCCATATATTAGATTGAGTCTTCCATATAAGGTACCATTGCTATTCAAAATCTGAATGGCAAGGATGTAAGTTAAAGTTTTTCCAGGTAAATCTCCCTCTTATAGCTTTTTTTTTGCATAATTGTATTGAAGGTCACCCATACAGTATGTACAGTACTATTTTGCTATAGTTCCATTTTTTTTCTTTGTATTGTTTGTGGATTTTGTTGAACTTATATTATTTTACTAAAACTAAAAGACAGATTTTTGTAAAAAAAAAAGATGAAGTGGTTCATCATCTATTTGCATTCATGAAGTTGTACATATGTGCCAAATTCAACTTTAACACAATACTCAGGATAATTTGGAACTCATTAGCCTTGATAGTAAGTAGGGTTGTGAATTTCAGAAGTTCTGTCAACCCATTTTGGGGCCAGCTACAGTTCAGCAGAAGCTAAGCCTCAAATTATTTGTATTTTACATCTTTCAGCAGAAACAAAGGCTGAAATAGTTTCAGTTCTTTCAGCCATATGAAAATGGGATTCAGACCAAGCTTTTTGGGCTGCAAAAATCTGGATGGCAGTAGAGGTACAGAAAATTAACTTTTTCCTTTCTTCTAGTTTTCATCTGGATTTTGCAGCCCAAATCTGCTAGCCTTATCCCTAGCCTTTCTGGAATTTAGAGCAATCACTTGCCCAGAGGGTACTGCTATTATTATTGAAAGGAATGTGAGGAGAGATAGGCTGGCTTTGTGTTTTTGATCTCTCAGACAAGGCACAACCTTTTCAATCAATTACCTTCTTCAGGGCAGGGGGGCATCCTGGCAGAAAATATTAAATTAATTCCATTTAGTTCATTAAGGGGTTCCTTTAAAAATATTTTAAAATAACCTCTTCTAAATCTGTTGTCTACACCTAAACCTAGTCTTACAATCAGAAAGATGGAGTTAGTCTCCTCCACACTATTATTGAAAGTTTCACTTGCATATTTATGTCAGCTGGCTGGCAAAAAAATAACAGTAACAGCAAAAAATTGCTTTCTATAAGATAGAATAAGAAGGCAGGGAGGAAAGAGTACTGTCAAGAAGCATCTTAGCCTAGGAAACACAAAACATCCCTTTCTGCCTGGCTGTCATCATTTATATTCTAAATATCAATTATATTTATATAATCAGTACTTGGAATAGAACAGAAGGTTTATTGTGAGTCATGCACACAGCAAAATATCTTTTCTTTTTACAATTGAACTGTTAAAGAAGTTCAATCATCAGAAGAACTGCAACAAACAGGTAAAAAATGAGTAAGTTCAAACTTGTCTTTGCAGCAGAATGCATCATAGACTGCATCAACAGTGTGTAAGAGCATGAGCAGAGTGCACACATGCCCACAGTTAAGCTTACTAAGCCAAGCAGCACAGAACCTTTGCATTTTTAAATACATTCTGAAGACTCTACAAATAAAAGGCACAAAATAATGTAAAAGTGAAAAGTGAATAAATGACTACACCACAGTTGAAATCTCCAAGAGCCAAGCAACCAAAATTACTATAGGTACCCACAGAGGACAAGGAGGGCAAGTAACCCACAGCACATGCAGCCAATAATCAGCAATCAAACCAACATGTACTAATTCATTTGACACCATTTTTGCGTGAATTTAAGCCACACAGAGGATGCTCATGAACAAATGCACATCTTTGATGTTACCTCTAGCATTCCATCTACTTTTCTTTTAAGAGTGATACACATTAACCCACCATCATAAAATCCAGCTTCCCCACAAGATTTTTTTTACAAAAAACAAATTATACTTACTTTTCAGGCAGTCAGCCAATGGCATGGTAGGTAAGACTCCTGCAACCGGGAGCTCTGTCCACAAGGAGAATAATCAATAATCACAGTTGAATAATCAGCTGTGACCAAGCTGGCATCCACAAATGCTTGTTCAGAACACAAAGCTTCAGCCACCGCATGACTACAGTGTGAACTCAGACTGCCAAGGTTATTCTGCCTGCAGAGCACAGGTTTTTCTGGAGTTACTCAAGGACTTTTCTAAGAAAATAATAAGGGACAGAACCAAGGACAGTATGGTAATCTCTGTACTTAAGAGATTCATTGTGAAGAATAGATCAAGTGCAGAAACGCCCTTATCCACGTATCTTCATTCCAAGGGATTAAGACACACAGATTACTTCACCACACTAGAACTCAAAAGGGGGCTGATTTGAAAGCAAAAGAATAGTGGGGGGGACCCTAAAATAACATTGGATTTGATTGGATTAGATTGTGTTGGCAGGCAGGCAAATGAATATTTATCAGCAGTAGAAGCGCAAGTCCAGTGATGAGTCAAATGGTCACTGGCAACAATTTCTTCCTGATAAATTGCTCCCTGATCGGCCAGATCCAGAATGGCTCCCTCTGTGCAATCTGCTTAAATCCTGCTCGTTTACTCCATACGTCCACGCAGATCCAAGCTCTCCCCACCCCTGAGCCTAAGCTACTCTTCAATCTCTCCTGCTGTAACTACCGAGACCACTTACATCTCAATCCGTATCCAAAACAAGCAATCCTATTTCTGTTTGTGTCCCGAATCAAATACCTGAAGTGCATTTTTGGTTCAGACACTTTCCAACTAAAACTACATGGTCTCTGTACAGAATAGTTCATGCATGGAATGTTTTACAGCATCCCCGAGCATTTCCAAGTTTTAACACATTTATTTTTTGTTGTTGTTGTTCAGTCGTTTAGTCGTGTCCGACTCTTCGTGACCTCATGGACCATAGCACGCCAGGCCTTCCTGTCCTCCACTGCCTCCCGGAGTTTACTCAAATTCATGTTCATTACAACGGTGATGCTATCTAACTATCTCATCCCCTTCTCCTTTTGCCTTCAGTCTTTCCAAGCATCAGGGTCTTTTCCAGTGAGTCCTCTCTTCGCATTAGGTGGCCAAAGTATTTGAGCTTCAGCTTCAGTATCTTACCTTCCAATGAGCAGTCAGGGTTGATTTCCTTTAGGGTTGACTGATTTTACCTCCTTGCAGTCCAAGGGACTCTTAAGAGTCTTCTCCAGCACCACAGTTCGAAAGCATCAATTCTTCGGTGCTCAGCCTTCCTTATGGTCCAACTCTCACAGCCATACATTACTACTGGGAAAACCATAGCTTTAACTATACGGACCTTTGTCGGCAAGGTGATGTCTCTGCTTTTTAATATGCTGTCTAGGTTTGCCATAGCTTTCCTCCCAAGGAGCAAGCGTCTTTTAATTTCATGGCTGCAGTCACCATCTGTGGTGATCTTGGAGCCCAAGAAAATAAAATCTGTCACTGCTTCCATTTCTTCCCCTTCTATTTGCCAGGAAGTGATGGGACCAGATGCCGTGATCTGAGCTTTTTAATGTTGAGTTTCAAGCCAGCTTTTGCACTCTCCTCTTTCACCCTCATCAAGAGGCTCTTTAGTTCATCTTCACTTTCTGCCATTACGGTGGTATCGTCTGCATATTTGAGGTTGTTGATATTTCTCCCGGCAATCTTAACTCCGGCTTGTGATTCATCCAGCCCGGTATTTCTCGTGATGTTTGTTCTTTTTTCATTCAGTCACTTCCGACTCTTCATGACTTCATGGACCAGCCCACGCCAGAGCTTCCTGTAGGCCGTCACCATCCCCAGCTCCCCCATGGTTGAGTCTGTCACCTCCAGAATATCATCCATCCATCTTGCCCTTGGTCGGCCCCTCTTCCTTTTGCCTTCCACTTTCCCTAGCATCAGCTTCTTCTCCAGGGTATCCTGTCTTCGCATTATGTGGCCAAAGTACTTCAGTTTTGCCTTTAATATCATTCCCTCAAGTGAGCAGTCTGGCTTTATTTCCTGGAGTATGGACTGGTTTGACCGTCTTGCAGACCAAGGCACTCTCAGAATTTTCCTCCAACACCACAGTTCAAAAGCATCTATCTTCCTTCGCTCAGCCTTCCTTATGGTCCAGCTCTCACAGCCATAGGTTACTGCAGGGAATACCATTGCTTTAACTATGCGGACCTTTGTTGTCAGTGTGATGTCTCTGCTCTTAACTATTTTATCAAGATTTGCCATTGCTCTCCTCCCAAGAAGTAGACGTCTTCTGATTTCCTGGCTGCAGTCAGCATCTGCAGTAATCTTTGCACCTAGAAATACAAAGTCTGTCACTGCCTCCACTTTTTCTCCCTCTATTTGCCAGTTATCAATCAAGCTGGTTGCCATAACCTTGGTTTTTTTGAGGTTTAAGTGCAACCCAGCTTTTGCACTTTCTTCTTTCACCTTCGTCATAAGGCTCCTCAACTCCTCCTCGCTTTCAGCCATCAAAGTGGTATCATCTGCATATCTAAGATTGTTAATGTTTCTTCCAGCGATTTTAACTCCAGCCTTGGATTCCTCAAGCCCAGCACGTCGCATGATGTGTTCTGCGTACAGGTTGAACAGGTAGGGTGAGAATATACAGCCCTGCCGTACTCCTTTCCCAATTTTAAACCAGTCCGTTGTTCCGTGCTCTGTTCTTACTACTTGTGCTACTTGGTCGTTATACAGATTCCTCAGGAGGCAGACAAGATGACTTGGTATCCCCATACCACCAAGAACTTGCCACAATTTGTTATGATCCACACATTCAAAGGCTTTAGAATAGTCAATAAAACAAAAATAGATGTTTTTCTGAAACTCCCTGGTTTTCTCCATTATCCAGCGGATATTGGCAATTTGGTCTCTAGTTCCTCTGCCTTTTCTAAACCCAGCTTGTACATCTGGCAATTCTCGCTCCATGAATTGCTGGAGTCTACCTTGCAAGATCTTCAGCATTACCTTACTGGCATGTGAAATAAGTGCCACTGTTTGATAGTTTGAACATTCTTTAGTGCTTCCCTTTTTTGGTATGGGGATATAAGTTGATTTTTTCCAATCTGATGGCCATTCTTGTGTTTTCCAAATTTGCTGGCATATGGCATGCATCACCTTGACAGCATCATCTTGCAAGATTTTAAACAGTTCAGCTGGGATACCATCGTCTCCTGCTGCCTTGTTATTAGCAATGCTTCTTAAGGCCCATTCAACCTCACTCTTCAGGATGTCTGGCTCTAACTCACTGACCACACCGTCAAAGCTATCTCCAATATTATTATCCTTCCTATACAGATCTTCCGTATATTCTTGCCACCTTTTCTTGATCTCTTCTGCTTCTGTTAGGTCCTTACCATCTTTGTTTTTGATCATACCCATTTTTGCCTGGAATTTACCTCCGATGTTTCTAATTTTCTGGAAGAGGTCTCTTGTCCTTCCTATTCTATTGTCTTCTTCCACTTCCGCACATTGCTTGTTTAAAATAATTCCTTATCTCTTCTGGCTAACCTCTGGAATTTTGCATTTAATTGGGCATATCTCCCCCTATCGCTGTTGCCTTTTGCTTTCCTTCTTTCTTGGGCTACTTCCAGTGTCTCAGCAGACAGCCATATTGCCTTCTTGGTTTTCTTTTTCTTTGGGACGTTTTTTGTTGCCGCCTCCTGAACAATGTTGCGAACTTCTGTCCATAGTTCTTCCGGGACCCTATCTACTAAATCTAGTCCCTTAAATCTATTCTTCACCTCCACTGCATATTCCTTAGGAATATTAGTGAGCTCATATCTAACTGATCTGTGGGTCTTCCCTATTCTCTTTAGTCTAATTCTAAATTTTGCAATAAGAAGTTCGTGATCTGAACTACAGTCAGCTCCAGGTCTTGTTTTTACTGACTGTATAGATGTCCACCACCTTTGGCTGCAAAGGATGTAGTCAATCTGATTTCGGTGTCGACCATCTGGTGAAGTCCATGTATAAAGTCGTCTTTTAGGTTGTTGGAAGAGAGTGTTTGTTATGCACAGTGAGTTGTCTTGGCAAAATTCTATCAGCCTATGTCCTGCTTCATTTTGTTCTCCCAGACCATGCTTGCCTGTAATTCCAGGTGTCGTCTGACTACCCACCTTAGCATTCCAGTCTCCTGTAATGAAAATCACATCTCTTTTGGGCGTATTATCCAGTAGGTGCTGCAGATCCTCATAGAACTGATCTACTTCTGCTTCTTCAGCATCTGTGGTTGGGGCGTATATTTGGATCACTGTGATGTTAAATGGCTTGCCCTGAATTCGAATTGAGACCATTCTATCGTTTTTTGGATTGTATCCAAGCACTGCTTTAACCACTTTATTATTAATTATGAAGGCTACTCCATTTCTTCTGTGGTCCTCTTGTCCACAGTAGTAGATCTGGTGGTCATCTGATGTGAAGTGGCCCATTCCAGTCCATTTCAGTTCACTGACACCTAAAATGTCTATATTTAATCTTGACATCTCACCAATAACCACATCCAATTTGCCCTGGCTCATAGATCTTACATTCCAGGTTCCTATGGTGTGTTGATCTTTAGAACATCGGATTCGTCGTTCACCACCAGCACCGTCGGCCACTAGCCGTCCTTTCGGCTTTGAGCTAACTGCGTCATCACATCTGGGGCTAGTTGAACGTATCCTCTGTTCCTCCCCAGTAGCATTTTGACCATCTTCCGACCTGGGAGTCCCATCTTCCGATGGTATACCGACCTATCTCTGGTTGTACTGATCCATTTAGTTTTCACGGCAAGAATACTGGGGTGGGTTGCCATTACCTTCCCCAGGGATCGTATTTAGTCTGACCTCTCTGCCACGACCTCCCCGTCTTGGGTGTCCCTTCACGGTTTAGCTCATGGTTTCTTTGAGGTGCTCAAGCTCCAGCACCACGACAAGGTAACGATCTCCTTTGCTGGAGATGATGTACTCTGCATATAAGTTAAATAAGCAGGGTGATAATATACAGCCTTGTCGTACTCCTTTCCCAATTTTGAACCAATCCGTTGTTTCATGTCCGGTTCTAACTGTTGCTTCTTGACCCGCATACAGGTTTCTCAGGACACAGGTAAGGTTAAAAAATAAATTTATTTTTTACTGTCAAATAATGACAGAAAATCACATTTTTGTGCATTTTTGTGGTTGTTGTTGTTTGTTTGGTGAAATGCCACCAAATGTCAGTGGTGCATTTCAAGGATTTTCAGGGTCTGCAAAATGTTCAAGTATGCACGTGGATTGCAGGCTCAATGTTCAGAAGTACCAGGAATTCTGGATAAGAAAATGCATATCCCGATAAAGCACTGAGTTTATCAGCTTAATCTTTAAATTATAGAATTTCCATTGGTGATCCAATTTGAGGTAGTTCATCATGTCAAGGTATAATTTCAGTTGCAAAACTGTCTATTAATGTTCTGAGATACTTTCATTTCTAAAGTAATTTTGTAATCACGTCTTAAGAACTGCATTCTAAAATTGTTTTCACGATGAGGTAATCTACTGGATATGTACTCTGTCTTAAAAAACAGTCTTAAAAAATGAGGAGAGGGAGACACAGAGAGAGATAGAAAGACAAATACTGTTAACAGTCACAAGTTCTATCAAAATCAGATTATCAAAGGACTTAATTGCTTGGTTGCTTGTTCAGTATGCCCATGATAGGGGAAAGGTTAGCTGTTCTGGAAAAAAGAGAGTATATAGATAGGAATGTAGGTCAGACTGAAACCACAGATGAGTGAACATGTCAACAATCTGAAAACCCTTAACTTCCTTTGTTAACACTGCCAACTTTGTGAGAATTTGAATTTTAGAAGAGGAATAAAAGAAAACAATATTTCAAGGAGAGAGGTAATTAGTTCAAAGTTCAAAATCTTCATGCTTCTGGATGTTCTGGGGGATTTGGTAGACATATGTAAAAACGAGGAGATGGGATGCCTGCTTCAGTTGCTTTCCTGTTCTGCATTATTATTTCCAGATTAAGTGAGGTTGGAAAGTGTATCAAGGGAATTCCATTTTTCAAAACTGGATAGCCTAAGTTGTGTTAGAAACCCAATAGCCTGCTTCTGAGAGGCATCAAGAGACTTAGCAAAGATTTATCACTCATCTATAGATGAACATTACTTACAAGCAGAAAGCATTGTTAATGAAGGCATTTTACAATGAAATGATCAAATATTAAACATTTAGTTTCATGATTTTTCAGATATTTAAACATTGTACAATATATTATATAATTAATGTTCTTGGCAACTGATGATTATACTTGGTTAAATAATTTGGCATTTTCCAAAAATGTAATTAAGAAAGAAAATTGGCAAATCTAGCGCTCAGTTGTGACATGGTACAACCTAGGAGAAACAACCTAGGAGAAATTGTTCTTGTAGTAAACTAATGTATATGAGTTAATATTGGTTTAGTTTCTCTTCAAATCTGAAGCTAAACTGAGCTAGTTTTATGAAGAATCTGAAAGTTGAAAAATACAGTTTGAGCTGCTAATCAAAGAGAAATTTGGAAATAGAAGACACCGAATTTTTCCAAATTCTGTTAGACAGAAACCTAAAATTAGACTTATTTATCAGAATTTCCTTAGTAAATGGCATTCTGAAAATTTACTGCCAATTTAAAATGAATTAAGTCTGCATTAGGTCTCCTAAACCATGTTATTCCCATATAAACTGTAATAAAATCCCATGTAAATTGTAGTAAAATAGGACATGGAATCAGTTGTTGCATGAAAAAAACCCTCTAAGTTTATTTTAGCCGAATACCCAAGCTGAAGAAGGTGAAAGAAGAAAGTGCAAAAGCTGGGTTGCAGTTAAACCTCAAAAAAACCAAGATTATAGCAAAAAGCTTGATTGATGACTGGCAAATAGAGGGAGAAAAAGTGGAGGCAGTGACAGGCTTTGTATTTCTAGGTGCAAAGATTACTGCAGACGCTGACTGCAGCCAGGAAATCAGAAGACGTCTACTTCTCGGGAGGAGAGCAATGACAAATCTCGATAAAATAGTTAAGAGCAGAGACATCACGCTGACAACAAAGGTCCACATAGTTAAAGCAATGGTATTCCCCATAGTAACCTATGGCTGTGAGAGCTGGACCATAAGGAAGGCTGAGTGAAGGAAGATAGATGCTTTTGAACTGTGGTGTTGGAGGAAAATTCTGAGAGTGCCTTGGACTGCAAGAAGATCAAACCAGTCCATACTCCAGGAAATAAAGCCAGACTGCTCACTTGAGGGAATGATATTAAAGGCAAAACTGAAGTACTTTGCCACATAATGAGAAGACAGGATATCCTGGAGAAGATGCTGATGCTAGGGGAAGTGGAAGGCAAAAGGAAGAGGGGCCGACCAAGGGCAAGATGGATGGATGATATTCTGGAGGTGACGGACTCGACCGTGGGGGAGCTGGGGATGGTGACGGCCTACAGGAAGCTCTGGCGTGGGCTGGTCCATGAAGTCACAAAGAGTCGGAAGCGACTGAACGAATAAACAACCCAAGCTGATGCTCATTCGTGCTGGAATGCGAATCCAAACCTCAAGCAGCCCAGAAACTTCATCTGCACTTGACTGGATGCACAACAGAGTGACAGTAAATTTTATTTATTATTAAACATGCATATCCACTACCGCAAAATAGCTCTCTCTAAAAGAACAGTGTCAAACAGAATAAAATAAATTATTATTTATTTAAAGTAATTTTTCTTTCACAAGTATGTGTGCTTCCCACCTCTCTGGATCACATTTTCTGTTTGTTATACATATAATTTTTATTGAAAGTTTTAACAACAATAATAAGAACCAATACAAACTAAAATAGAATGAAAAAGAAGAAAGAGAAACGGAGGGAAAAAGAAAAAGCTAAAAGTTCAGAAAGAAAAAAGTAGAAGAAAAATAGAAAGAAGAAAAAAAGATATAAAGAAAGATATAAAGTGGCTTCCTATCTTCTTCACAGCAGTTATAAGTACAATTATATTTTAACCTTTCTCTCTAAAGGTTACGTCATGACTCTCTTCTTTCTATAATCTATCCTGTCTAATCATCAAAACCATAAATCATTTTTTTAAGTTCATTTTTTTATTTTTTACGCAAAAAGTCCATAAGGGGTTTCCGTCTCTGGATCATATTTTCTGGAGGCAGAAGGGACTACAGTGTTAAATTCTCTTTCTGCAAAGGAAACAAACAGCTGATACAAGCCAATTGTTATTCCAGTCCATTAACCAGCCAAATAAAACCCACTTACACTTGCTTCCAAGTAATCTGAAAATGTTTTTATGTTATTTTAAATCAGTGGTTTTATTATGTTTTCTTTATTTTGCTATTGTATGCTACCCTCAGTCATAAGCATTGTTAATTAATAAACAAACAAACATATAAAGTATGCATCTAAATGTATAGATAATAGGAATGATATGTCAAACAGAAATAAAATATCAGATTTGTTTGTTTTATTTAGGCAAAATTAAAAGATTTTGTTTTCCTAATTTTGTCAATATTCCAGGGATTTTCTAGTAGATAAGGAGGAATATCTACTAGCATCTGGTTTTTTAATGTACTAGGTAAATATTTAGTTTTTCACAGAAATTAAAATTTTATTTACTGTATATTCTATTATTTTTCTCACAAGTTCTCTGCGCCTGCCTTGTGGAACAGATGGCATTCAGATGTCCTGACCCTGATGGCATTAAAAACTTTTACCCTGGGCTTTGGGCTAGAAGTCAAATGAAGCATTAAGAGGTCTTGTTGATGTGTATGTAGGTACTGCCCCAGGCATGATAGGTTTAGGGATTTTGTTGATATTTTTATTGTTTTAATTAGTTCTTCAGCACCTGAAGTTGTATGCTAAATGGGCAGCTATACAAAATGAATGAATGAATAATACATACATACATACATACACTAGTCATGAAGAAACTATTGTGGAATTGAGTTAAAGGGAACCACTTCAGTCTTTCTTGTTTGTTTGTTTGTTTGTTTGTTTGTTTAACTTATCTATAAATGGCCCATCACCCATTGGTGTTCAAAATAATATATACAACTCAGGAAATATGAGCAGCAATGAGTAGCACAGAGTTGATGGACAAAAGGCAGTCCAGACTTTTTTTTAAATGTGTTTTTTAGAGAACCATAACAGATACGTTGATTTCCTGTCACATTTATGCATTTGTTTCCTTTTCAAACATCCTCCTCCTCAATGGTCAAAAAAGTCTGCTCCACCATTGTCAGTGACATCACTACCAAATGATGATGTCCTCAGCTTAGCTGAATCTGGTTTTAGAAGGAAGTATTTTATAAGGAATAAAAACATTGTTATGGTGTATCTTAATACAACTGGTATTGCAAATATTCTTGGCTTCTTAACAGGGCTGTGCAATGCTTCAGATTCAGTCTTCAAAATGTGCATCAAAATTTACAGGAGTGTAAATGTAGCATCTATTTGCAATACCTTAGAGCAGCCATGTATTTTCCCAGGATCATGTGACTATCTGCCATCCAATCCCAGGAACAGGACACTCTTTTAAAATAGATGCTACATTACACTCCTGCACACTGAACCAACTTTTGGAGATCAAACGCAAAATGCTGACAGCAGTATTACATTTATAGTCACTTTATTTAAAGTTTGTGAGTAAACAGGAAAACATTCATAAATATCCAAGCCTTTAGCTTATACGTTGCATTAATTTCCATTTTTCAAAGTTATAAACATATCCAACTAGAAAAACATAATTTTCTCTTGAAGTCAAATGCACATGTAAATCAAAAAGTAGAAAATTAAGCACACATACCTGACTACATACGAAGTCAGACAAATAGGCCCACTGTGAATGTCATAATTATTATTGTAAAGTGCTCCTAGAGCTTGAAGTGCTGAACATTTCACAGTTCAGAACATTAAAGTTGCTCTATTAATATATGTCAAGCAGGTGGTAACTGTGCTCTCAACTGTGTGGAATTTCAAACACTCTTACTTTATATAACCTGAGGATGGAATATTATGTTATGTATCTGGAAGTGCAGCCATGTGGGAAAACAGAACTCAGTTTTGTACATATATGCCTTATTTTGTAAGTTATATAGGCAGGTAAGTAAAGAATAAGGAAAAAATTATATCCAAACCCATGACAAAGTTTCAGCTTGCAGGACTGTAGCACTGTCTCACACTAAAACATATGTTTACTCTTATCTAATGCAACATTTGTATTAAAAAATAAACAGGATCAAATTCCTATTTATATTTATCATATCAATATCAGCAAATTATTAATACAAGAAATAATCTCTCATATGTCACAAATAGTTCTTTTAATTACTATATTCATATATCCTTAGTAAAGATCAGGTGTAGGCAACTTATGAATTACATTTTATCTTTGATTCCCCTTTTTACTGTCCTTGGAGCCCTAATGTACCTGTCAAGGTACAAGAAAGATATATATTCCTTCATGTTCTGCTCAACTCCTGGTGTCCATATAGTTTAATTGGAAACAATGTAGACTTGAATTTCCACTATCTTCTTCTAGGATGTTCCCAGTTTAGCCTACAGCCCTAGGATGTCCTTGTCGCCCATCAAATACTAGCCCAGGATTGATCCTGACTAGCTTTTTAAGAGATAAGCTAGGTATTGTCATCAAGTCAATGAGAACTGGCGATATTATTTTATATCAAGCTTTTGTCACCTAATATAGAGATAATATAGAGACAGAACAGAAGTCATATTGTTACACAGATATCAGTATGGCTGGACTCTGAGATGAACTTTTGCATAAATACATTTTATGAATTTGTAACTTGTAACAAAGAATTTGCTTTTCATTAGTAAACACAAATGTATGGTATCCTACCTTGCCTAAATGTTTAATACTAATATTTTTAATTGTATTAATTATAGTAAATCATTGTGCTGCTTCTCTTTTACTTTTTGCATATAAATCTTGAATCTAGAGACCTTTATTTAAGAGAGATATCCCCAACCAAATCTTGAATCTAGAGACCTTTATTTAAGAGAGATATCCCCAACCATATACTTTCCAGAAATGTTAGATGAACTAAATGCAAATGAGAATATCCAGTTTAAAGGTGGACCAAAATACTCTATTTTGCCTTGTTGTATGTCCTAATTAACATTCCATAAAAATGCAATTAAATTTTTGTTGTTGTTGTTGTTCAGTCGTTTAGTCATGTCCGACTCTTCGTGACCTCAGAGGTCAAATCAGTCAATCCTAAAGGAAATCAACCCTGACTGCTCATTGGAACGACAGATACTGAAGCTGAAGCTCAAATACTTTGGCCACCTAATGCGAAGAGAGGACTCACTGGAAAAGACCCTGATGCTGGGAAAGACTGAAGGCAAAAGAAGAAGGGGACGGCAGAGGATGAGATGGTTAGATAGCATCACCAATGTAATGAACATGAATTTGAGTAAACTCTGGGAGTATACAATAAACAATCATTTTTGTTATATATGTCAATTCACTATTTATTTAACCATACAAATGTAGTAGTACCTAGCTCTTGCTGAAACAATGGCTCATAATTCATGGCAACTCATCCTATTTATTTCAGTCGGAACTAGTTTCAGCTACTTTATACCATTCTTGGGGGAAGCAGCCTTTTCAAATTGTAATAATAATAATTCTAAAATTAATAAATTGACCCTTTAAGCAATATATAGTAGGCTTTTCTCATCCTTGATTTTTTTCCCTACAGATGTACATCTGACTTTCTCCAATTCTGAAGCATTCGCATTCTGGAGTTCTGATTTCCTCCCCTGGGCTATTAAGAGCAAATCTCTGTAGTGATAGCCTACTGCAATTTTTTAAAATAATAAATCACCTTCTTATGTTTTTATTACTTTCTAGTTTGAGTCTTTCCTAGTATTTGAACAGAGAGTTTAGAATTCATTAAATAAACTACCTGTGCATACAAAAGAGTTTTGATTGAAATAATAGTGATAAAAATACACTCATTTATAGTCATAAATAAAACCCCACTGGAAAGAAGATTAAAAATGTTTTCTTTACTTAATCAAGGCAAAGGAATAGTTTATATGTTCTCTTCAATATCTATTGCTATTCTGGCAGCAGTTCCTCATACATACTGTACACATTTTTTTTAATTTATGATTACAGTCTTAGGCTTACATACAGTCTGATTATATACAGGTTTACTCAGACTTTCATATAATTATGCATGAAGTTGCATTGTTAAAGTCATATTATACGCAACACCATTTCTGCATTTAAACAAGCATGCTTTATCCAGCTGCTTTTATTTGGACAAAAAATACCATACAAAATTGATCTTTTTCTTTTCATTTTGATTGGGATTCTCATTGGTTTTCTACTGAAAAACCCTCCTAAATGCTTTTTGCCATTAAAATATACTGAAATATAGAATTTCAAAACATCTTAGAATCACTGTTACATGATACTAGTTGTACAACTGCCAAACATTAAATTAAAGGCAATATATGATACATTATATTAAAACTCCACCCAATTCTTATTTTTAAATCAATGGGTAAATGAAATACTCCTCAAGGAATAAACTTTGTTAAAATATATTGCATATGAAAATAAGAATTGTTTATTTTAATCCTATTATCCTATGGATTTATAGTCCATTTTATGATTTCTACATCAAAAGTGACAGACAAAATTTACTTTATTTTTCAAAAGACAGTCCAAAATAGCTTCATACTGATAGTATTTTTGTGTATGTCATAAAATATATTGCAATATTATCTTCTGTAGTGAAAAGGTAACCAGAGTTACAAAAGTACAATCATAGAACATGTTACATGTTCTGAAAGCTACATGTTCTACATGTAACTGAAAGCATTAATTTGTAGATGTAACAGAATCTTCTTTCTGTTTTTAAGTGAGGAATGGCATGATAAATAACTGCTTGATAATTAATTTAAATTAAATTAAGCCTTTATCCAAATGGCAAGATTCAAAGAGAAGACTAAAAACAATCCTTTCAAAAAAGTTGTACAATTTTTTAAAAAATGAATGCAAAATGGCTTTAAATGAATGCACAAACAAGGCATGATTTCTCTCTAAAAAGCTCTACTGTAACAGAAGCTAGAACTCAAAGGTTCTGTGGTTAAAGCGATCGCTTCATTCCATGAAAGCACCACAAAGCAAAACATAGCTCTGACATTCCTTCCTCTCAATTTAAGTTAGATTTTGGGGCTGTTTTCTCTAGGATGCTTCTTCAGACCAATAGCCAAAGTCTAAAAGATTGACTTTTGTATGATCTTGAAGAATATAATTACAAAATTAAATTTTTGATTATGTGTTTATTCACTAATCTACACACTTTTTAAAAGGGCAGGACAGACTTGTAAATACACCACCATCATTCACTTTGAAGAGAGTTTTCTTTTTAAGATCTACATGTTTTACATGGAATTTATAGGATTAAACCCATAATCAAGTCATCAGTTATTTTGAAGACAGGAGCTATATCTAAAACACAGATTGCCAGATTTTCATTAATTTATTAAAGTTTTAAAGACTGTCTTCAAAGCTGCTGAACAATTAAATGAATTTTAAGGGCTTTCTTGCAAAAGCTTACCTTTGGTCACACAATAGATACAGCAAATATGTGTGCATTTATGTGTTCAAGTAAATAAATTTACAGATACCAAAGTTCAAAGAAAAATTAAATGTTACCTACTTGTAGTAAAATCAATTGATAACAAATAACTCCAAACCACTATATACAGTATAGAGTGATAAGATTCAGTGACTGAATAAACAATGTATTTTTCTAGGCACTTATAGTCACAGAACTATGCATGTCTTAATTTATCATATGATACCAATAATACATCAAAGTATTAATTGCAAAAATTGATCCAGAATTTCTGAAGGTATTGTCATAATAAGAAATGGCATAAACAATCATATTCAAGATTAGTTTTAAAAGTAGCTAGAAAAGTGGTTATCAATTTGCTATAAAGTTCCTTGTTAAGAATCTGGAATAAATATAAATTAATCTTATGTTATAAAAGACCTTTATGGATTTCTACACAAGAAGCATTCTACAGAACAGAAGTAAGAAATAAAGATAAATGGTTAACCTACAAAGATTTTTTAAAGAAAGAACAAGGACAATATATAATTAAATCAATAGAAGAATTGGTATCAGAGGGATACAGCTTTCAATGGCTTTCATATATGCAGCTCGTAGAGAAATTTAAAATAGATAAGAAAGACTTTGAATTTGAACAAACCATATCGGAATTTGAGTTACAACTATGTGAGACAGATGATCATCTAATTGCAAAAATGTATAAATTATTGTTAAAAGGTGAAATGGTAGAGGAACAAGTTAAAGACTGTATGATTAAATGGGCTAAAAATATTGGCCATAATATTCAAATGCAACAATGGGAAGATATGTGGACCAAAGGGCTAAAATTTACTTTGTGCTATAATTTAAAAGAAAACTTTTATAAGATGATGTACAGATGGTATATGACCCCACAAAAACTTTCTAAAATGTATGGAAATGTTTCCAACTTATGTTGGAAATGTAAAAAAAAGAGGGGTCTTTTTACCATATGTGGTGGACATGTGAGATTGCAAAGAAATTTTGGACTCAAATACATGCATTGATGCAAAATATATTACAAATTCGAGTTCCATTTAAACCGGAATTTTTTTTACTGGGAATAATTGATGGACAACCTGGGAAGCAATTTACAAGGATTATGCAATACATGATTACAGCAGCAAGACTTATTTTCGCACAAAATTGGAAAAACCAGATATCGCCTACGATACAAGATTGGATGTTAAAATTGATGGATATGGCAGAGAATGATAAACTGACATGTTTATTAAAAGAAAATCCAAATAATTATTTTCTTAAAGAGTGGAAACCATTAACTGACTATCTACAAGATGCGGGAGGGGCAAAGCTTATATGGGGATTTGAAGATTAATATATATATATATATATATTGATAGTAATAGACAAGAAATATTCTTTAATGTTTTATATAGACCTAGCATGTAAGATAAAAATTTTAAAATACCATGACCAGATACAAATCGGAAGTTGACTAAATTCTATGTTTCAACTTTATCTTTTTTCCTTTTTTCTTTTACTACACTTTTTTATCTTTTCTTTTTTCTTGATTTGTATTTCCATTTTCTTTTCTGTTTCAAACTTTTATCTATGTAAAATTAAAACCTAATAAAATTTGATTTTAAAAAAATTGCTATAAAGTGATAGACAACCCAAAATATGAAGGAGAAGAGTCAAATCTTGGGGTTTAACTTCATTTCAACACTATTTAGAATAAATGGATCTGATATTAGTTTAAGTCTAAACATAAGGGATACTTTTATTTCTACATCTGGTGATTTCTTTATTAATATCTTGATCTGCTGCACTAGCAGTTATGATACTACAGACAAATATACCTGTAATAAATCTTGGGACTGATAATGTTAGAAAAAAAGATTTTAGAACTACATCTAGAATTATTGTTTAAAATCTTGCATTATTTTCATTCATACATATAGGCATGTCTTCTATTAATCTTTTTTTTTTAATTTTCGGCTTTGGAATGACAGTTACTTCAAATAATAATAATAATAATTAATAATGGACATTGCAATACATGGAGACAGCAGAATAGAAGAGAAAGAACTGGAAAAAATCACAAAATACAAAGACCTGCAAATAGAAGTAGAACGACTGTGGCAAAAGAAAGCAAAGGTAGTACCAATAATAATAGGCACCTTGGGTGCAATTCCAAAACATCTGGAGAACCACTTGAATACCATAGGAATTGACAAAATCACCATCAGTCAATTGCAAAAGGCAGCTTTACTTGGAACAGCTTACATCCTGCGATGATGCCTTTAACACCATCAAACAACAACATCTGCCTATCCCAGGTCCTTGGGAAGGATTCAATAGGTGGATAAAAATGCCAAATCCAGTCTAAACATCTGGCTGACTGTGCGACCAACCATAATACAATGACAACAGCATAAAACAGATCACATAAGATAAATCATAACTTTGTCAAGTAAACAAGCAGCTGTCTGCTAACCAGTTGGCACAAATTGAATGAATAAACAAAAGAGGGCACACATTTCTGTTGAGACTGACCAGCAATAATCAAAATGGCAGCCCTGGAGCTAAAATTATACCTGTCCAAATATATTTAATTTTTATAACATTAAAATGGAATTAGCATAATTTAATTTCATAACCAATAAGAATATAGCAAGTGGCTCAGATGAGACTATACGTAATAGGTCACCGTACTGAGTACATTGATGAGCTATGACTCACAAATTTCAGAGAGAAATCTAACCATATCTAGGTTTGACCCTAAGGTGTTTTAAATATGATATTTGTAATCAACCACCATAATCAAATATAATCGATATTATAGATTATATATTTATACAATTGATGTGGACTATAAAGCATCAGGCAAACAAACCCCTACATAAGAGGTTCTTAATTCTTAGAATTTGGTAGCTTCGAAAAGTACCACATTTGTGTGTATATATATAAGCTCTAAAACATGATTTCATGAGTGTCCATGCAATGTGACTAATTCAAGTACCCATATTACAAAAATACATTTGATTTTGTTGCCTTATTTATCAGGTGTCTTTTTTTCCCTCTGTACTAATGTTGAAAAACTGAAGCCATCATGTTTTTCATGTCACCCTGAAATATTTATAGAATATAAATATATTCTCATATCTATTTATTTATCTACCTACCTACCTACCTACCTACCTAACTATATATCTATCTTGGCATTTACTCAAAGTGAAAAATAGTTGAAATATCAGAAATTACAACTAAGGGAAAATTGATGCACTTTCAATAGAACATATCAAAATAAGAATCTATAAGAAATATTTCCTGTTGTCAAAGTTCTGCAGATTTTGAAATAAAAAGACAATGCAAAAGAGTAGCGATTGTATGCTTCACAAAATAAAAATATTCTGGAAAGATTCAGAACTAAAATATGTCCTTCAGATTATCATAAATTTCAGTTCATTGCCATCATAAAAGGAGCAGAGAAAGCCAATAATCTGTAACCTGTCATTGTTTCAAAAATCCCTCTTTAAAAAATCCCTCTATACTAACAATGTCATTCTTTTTATAGTAGCGAGATAAGTTCAAAAGTATATTGCCTATTAGAAATATGGCTGATAAAATAAATGAGAAATCATTGCTATAAATGACTAATTATTGATTTTACAAGATACATTTATAATAGGAACATTATAGTGTTAATTACATGTATATACATTTGTAGAAACATGTGGTATATAAGTTAAAATGAGTTGCAATTATAAATGCAAGACTGTAATGAATTACAGTACTACAAGGTGATGATGGAAATGTAAAAGATGAAGATGAAACTATTAACCATAATTAATCACAATGTTTCATTCAGTGGGATTGTCTTTGAGTGCTTATAAGATTCAACTACTGCAAAATACGGTTCAATCCTGCAAATGTTTTAACAAGAACCAGGCATTATATCATAGCCTCTTGGATTTTTATATATTTTTATATATTTTTATATATTTATATATTTATGTCTAATTCATGTATAATGATGTATTGTATTTTATATGCTTTTAATTAATCAATTTTGCTGTAAACCGCCCAGAGTCCCCTTGTGGGGAGAGATGGGTGGTGATATAAATTGAACAAATAAATAAATAAATAAATTATGAATATATTGCATAAATCCTTCCATGCCTTCCAAAAACTTATCAAATCCAATTCAACATGCCATTTTTGACCTATAAAGCTCTAAGTGGTTTGTAACATCAATAAGATGGAATATCTTCTCCCATATGTACCTCTTCTTCTCTCTTTGTAATCTTTAAAAGGTTTTTCTCATATGGCCCTTAATAAAAAGTTTGAAGGTAACCATGGAATAAATGCCTTTTCATGACGGCCTCTCTGGCTTTGGAATGCCTTTCCTATACACCTGCTACTCCTTTTTGGTGCCAGGTGTCCTGTTGTCCTAGGTTTTATTATTAATTCCTGTCTCTGGTGCCTGTTATATCTATTATAATAAGTGATGTATTTTATTCTCACTATACTGATATTTTCTGTCAAACTTTTTTCTACGTGCTGTTTCTAAAGTGTGGTTTCCATTGTTTTAATTGTATTCTAATTAATACAGTGTCTAAAAGATTCTGTCTTTGAAACATCTGGAAAAAATAATAAATATTACTAATAAAAATGTATCTTCACAATCTGCTTGAAGTAACTATAAAAGCTGGCTCTGTATTGCTGTTAAATTCACATGAATATCCTTGAAGGTTGCATGATTATATACTCAGCTAGATTCCTGAATGCCTCTTCCAATATACATTTCAAAACTATTCTATAATTTTCTAACTAAAAGCAGGTTTAAAAATTATAGAATTATCCTGTATTTTCCATCAGCTTTTGTCTCTAAGTGCATTGCTGGATACTTTTTAGTGTCATATAATATTAGACATGCAATTGAGTCTTACACATGTTGACTCAGAAATAAAACTACTATGTTCATAGGACTGCAGCCTAAGGTTATGCAGACCTATTTTGAAGTAATCCCATTAACAGTGGCAATTTATTTCTGAGCAGACATGCAAACAATTGTGCTAGTCAAACAGAGATGTTTGTGGAAAAATATCTGAGATAAAGTCTGATACTATCCACTTGCTGCTGGAAATTTTGGTTCAGGTATCAAGATTAGAACAGTGAAAATCTGAACCACTCAACTGAAACTGAAATCATTTTTTACAGAGTTGAGCACAGAGAGTAACCAACCAAACCCTTGAAAAAGATGTTATGATTGGAACTTGACCCCATAATAACATTATAACTCCTCTACTCTATCACTGATTCAAAAATAAACAGGTTCTGTTTATAAAATCTTTTTATTGTGAAGATCTACATTATACTTTACTGAAAATTTCACATACTCATGTTGGTGTATTCCTTATTTTTAAAAAGTGGTCAAGAATAACAATAGAGCTGAAATGCCACAAACAGAATCTTCTGGTCCTTATCTTAGCCCATCTTTCCACAATGACCCACTACTTGTTTCAGAGCAGCATTGTCTCCCCACCCCTTTCTCAGTAGTATTGGCAAAATATTGCACTGATCTTTCAACTTGAAGGAAGTTATGATAGTTAATCACTAAAGTATTAAATAGGTCCAGAACAAAGAGTACATATATTCACCAATTATATATTATTTGAGAGATTGAAAAGTTGCATCTACAAGTAGTGAAGAGATATTTCATAGTCACACTTTCAATTCTGTTAAATAAAATGTGTAATACAAGCCACACATATTTAATTTTCACTTCTTCTAGTAACATATGTTCAATTACTTTGCTTTAATTGCTACAATTTAAAGCAGGGTTATTGCCAAAGTCAACTGCAAGGCTAATCTACTAGAATTTCCAAAAGATGCAACAGTGAAAACAATTTAAAAATTATCTAGAAGGCATATTTATTTCTGCAGAATGTATAGTTAATAACAAATAATCCTATGCAGCAGGTCAATTCAAAACAAGACATAATTTTAAAGAAAATATTGTGTTTTCTTTGTCTTTGTTTCTTTGCATGTACCTTGTATAAAAAATATATCAACCTCTTTAAACACAGTACAAGATGAAACGGAAATTAATCTCCAGCACCAACTGTCACTGAAACTTGGAAAAGAAGCCAAAGCATTGAAAAGAATGAAAATTTACATCCCTGAAAATATTCTGGCAACATTTTTAAACAACTGATTACACTTCAGCTTGAAAGTTTAGATTTTGCTTTGGACAGGCTGTGGTGATGATGTGGGTGGAGGCAAGTGCCAGTATCCCATATCCTTTAAGTGGTTAGGCTGCACAAAACTTTGGAAGAAAATAACTACATTCCTAGATGGAATGGTAAGAACTTAAATATAAAGATCAGACCGCCTCTTGTCTATGTCCCTTCTTCTTGCCTACCCTGCATTTCTTGCTTTCCCTTTTGCAAAAACTTTCTGAATGCCAGTATGCCACATAAGTTGGAAATGTATTTTTTTGTAAAAAAAAATAATAATTGGGCAGTTGCAGTGGAAATATTCAGTGTTCCATCTTAGAAAACGACATGTTACTGTTGGATGGAAAGAGAACCAACATAATAAGCAAACCTTCCGTCCACCAAAAATAAAAAGCTTTTAGACAGGAGCCTTCTACAAACTCATTGCCTCTGCTGATTCGGATTTGTCCGACAGGGAACCTTTGCTCAGTTCCTCATGTGTTACATCAAATAAACCGCAGCGCATGGGAAGGGGCAGGACAGAAAGTGACTTTGGAGTGACGGGAAAGAAGGAAACCTTGTGAGCAACTCCGTGATGTTGAATCTCGTCGAAGCTACCCCGTACCACCAACTGGCGCAGGAAAAGGTGAACTCTGGTTGCTCTTTCTCTTTCCTCTCCAGTGGCACGCCGTTATGTTAGGGAAAGGATACACATCCCAAGTGAAGACGATCAGGATTAAGACTGGCAGGCAGATTTGTCTCATCAAAAGACTGCGGAAAGCCATCAAAAAACAACAAGAACATAAAGGGAGACATGGTGCTACCCTGCTATTGGAAAAATCAGGCTTCAGAACTTTACAGATTTAAGTTCTGAAAAGAGATCGGACATGGTCTACCAAGAGTAGGAGATCCTCCTTTAGCTCTGACGCTCAATTACATGTCACTTTTTTCAGAGTTATGTGCTGGGCAGTCCGATAGCGCAAACAACCAAGAGTGATTGGTTGCGGTTATAAAATTGGAGGAGGTGGGGGGAAACAAAGAGGTGAGAGAGAAAGCCAATGTATGACAAGTTTCCGAAGATGCTGCATCTTCTGTCTCGCCCGCGCGCAGCCTCCCGAGAATCTGCGGCGCGGCGCTCCTACAACTTCCTGGGGTGGCCGTTGGGGCAGTCAGGAGAGGGCTCGGAGCAGAAGCCCAGTTCCCACTCCGTAGAATCAGGAGAGAGACCCAGGCGCAGCAGACCTGGCTTTCCGTACGTTAAAGCAAATACACCATAACTCCAACTATTCTAAAGCATTAGTAAGATCCTGTCCGGTCAACAGTTTGGTCCAGAGGCTCAGAATTACCTAGCTGCACAAGCCAGGCGACCTAGGGTGGCCCAAAGCGCCTCTGCTCTCGCGGAGACGGCTACTGTTGGAGCGCCCCAACCCGGCGACCGACCTCAACGGCGCGCGATTATCCTCCAGCCCGCACACCCTGACCCGCCTTGGCCGCTCGGGAAACCTCGCCCGTTCTGCCGCCAGGCGTTCCGCTTACCTGAAGGGCCAGCCTTGCTTGGCCCGGGCCGACCTTGCTCCAAGTTCCTCAGGCGATGCGACTTGGCTCCGAAGAAGGACTGAGCCCGCCCGGAGCGCCTTGCTTCCCAGGAACAGTGGGACAGGGAAACAAGAGACCTCCCTCGAAGTCGTAGCCCTCGCCGCCACTCGCGTCGCCCTCGGCAGCTCGCTTTCTTGGGTTTTGTTATTTCTTTTTTACCGGGGAGAAGAAGGGCAGGCAAAGGCTGGGCAGACCCTTTCCATTCTTCAAGCGAGGAAAATTCTCCAGAGGTAGAAGAGATTGAGGCGAAATTGGCGCTGGCCGAGGGGGGAGAGGATCTCTTGGGAGCTTGACAGCGACGCCCACCAGCGAGTCTGTTTTAATGTTTAGGCAAAAACCCAGTCGCGGGAAAGGCGTTTGTCCGCGCGCCTTACTAGTTCTCTGCCTGCCCGGCTGACTGAGTTAAAAATGTGGTGTTCGCACTGAATGTCACTTGAGTGCAGCCTGGAAGAGCCTCTCCCCCCAGCACGCGCACACCCCGCCTGCTCCCTTCCCTCCCCGGCCCTGCTGCCACCACACACGCTCACTCGCACACACAGAGCGCGCAGGGCCACCGAGCATCAGCCAGGCGCCTGGGCAACGCCCGGCGAGGTCCTGTCACAGGGACCTTTTTTCTCTCAAGCCAGTTCTCTGAAGGGAGGGCACGCAGCCCACCCCTCACACGCTCTTAGGCGGGCTTACCCCCAGGCGGGGAAGAAGAATTCGCCAAAGCCTTTCTAAAGCTGTGGCGAGGGTATATTTGTTTTACCTCTTACTAAAAAGGTTCCTGTAGGGTCCGCGCTTAACCTGTTCCAGTGCCAGCCCTCTGGCCCAGGGCAACCAGTTGCAAGCAGGTGTCTTTGAGACATAGAAGCTCAGGTGGGACATCCCAGCCCAGGAAATGAGAAGGAGTTGGTAAGGCTGCAAGACTGAAGCACAATTCAAACTGGTATTTTCTAATTAAACATGCAGCTGATCCGGTTCAGCGTTTTCCCTTCTCCTCCTTCAATTTCATCATTATCATCCTCATCTTGATTTTAATGGTGAAAGAAGTTCCTGCCCTCCCCCTGTTCAGCTCTGATCCATGATATTTTTACCATGAGATGCCAGAGAAGGACCTGGGACTTTGCGTATACAAGCAACAAGCCAAATAACTGGAGCTTTATCCTGAATGCCTGGAACCTATTGTCACTTTCCATTTTAAAATTAAAATGATCAGCAAATCTCAGGCTAACCCCATACACACAGACACAGACACACTAAAATCAACAGTCTTAAGAATCAAATTAGATTTTATACATGGGATAACTATTTCACCAGGTTCCAGGAAACGGGTCAAAGATAATGAGTTTAATTTGTTCTGCCTAACAGAATTCAGTACAGGCTTTGAGCAAACATGTTATTGCATCTAATTCTATCTCAGTAAGTCTTAAGACTGAGTCCACACATCCACCATTTTGCAAATCCAGAATCCAAACACGTTCACAGTAAAATATAAAGCCCAGACCATGACTTTGCATAACCTTGAACAGTAGTATAGTTGACAAGCACTAAACACAAAATAGTTGTTTATGCTCATGTCATCCAGTTTTCATTGCAAGCACTTTTCAGTCCAAATAGATACAAAGTCATTATTAGTGTCACTCCACTAGAAGTTTTATGAACTGATTTCCAAATGTTCACATTCATGTAGCATCAGAGAAGAAGAAATAACTGTGACTCCAATACCTAGCCTCCCAACTTTGCAAGGTATTTTGTCATGCCAAAATAGACCATATGCTGGAAAACTTTTGCTTTGTGACTTTTTCTGAATTAGTGCCTCTTTGCCAGTATGTGATAGAGCCTTTGTGAGATGGTTTATTGTATCACCTGGTAATAAATTCTGGGGCAGAGTTTTGGTATTATACCTTGCTCATAAAGAATAGAAACTGTACTTAAGCTTCTCTTAGTCTTTGTACCAGGGGTGGATATTGCTAATGTCAGAAAAATGGAAGAAAAAAATGGAATTATATTCAAGCCAATGTATGTTAAGCCTCTTATGATTTCTAGTTGCATAAATATATAATTCACATGGCTCAGTCTCAAAATAGATCTGAGTTTGTTCTATTTATATAAGCAATATATAGATTTGCATTCATTATATAAGAAAAGTACCTGTAAAAAATAGTTCCCAGCTCATTCTCAACAGCGTGAATAAATAGCATTGTAACAGACAAATGTATTAAGTCATCTGAAAGCAGGTAAAGGAAGTTTATGTTTTCCATGACTTATACCCACATACACACACACTAATTTATGATTAGCTTCTTATTCAAACTATCTCTAATTACCATGATGGAGAAAAAAAATCTCAGCTTCACAATACTTTCCAAAAATGTCAATTTCTGCAGATTTTTCCAGTTTGCCCACTTTTATCATTACATTTTTCTAACTTAATTAGATTTGAAGTCTTGGCAAAGTGTCTGGGAAATTATTACAAATGGGCGTATTTGTAGTGAAGGAATAGTGAGGTATATTCATACAGTATATCCATAGAGTAAATATTCCAGAGACTGTGTTATTCCTGAATCTCAGTTCATAGGATTGTTGCAGTTCAGTCAACCCTCTTCCTTTTCTTCATGCCATTCCCCATCCTCCTCCAAATGTCGAAGTTTTGCCATCTATTTCACACTTACCTGGTTAGGCAGTAGAGGCAACAGCAGCAGTGACAGCAGAAAGCTTTGATTCAAGACCTTTCGTCTTCCCTGGTTCCTGCTAGAATGTCCCAAACATCTAACATTCTTTGTTAGATCATCAGGCTTCCTGAGACATACAAAGTAAGGCAGGTACTCTGGGGAAAATTCTCAATTTCTTCCTATTTCCTGGGATGCTGCCCTAACAGAAGTAAAACTGCCAAAGGGGAAGATGAAAGCCAGGAATGTCTTCCTCTCTACCCTTGTGTTATCTCCTACAACTGCAACCACCAGACCCACTTGCAATCCATGCTGAGAAGAACTATGGTGCTGATGCTAACCTTAAAATTGGAGGCAAAATAATGATGACAAAAATTCATATTTTCATCAAGTTCTGAGGGAAAAAAATCCTAGCATAATCTCCATAAAAGCATAGTTGAGCATGGAAAAGTTAATTATGTCATTTCCCAACTGTAGCTTAACAACAGACATTAAATGGCTTAATAAGAGCATTTATTTATTATCACATTCTATATTATTTTATCATTAGTCTGTTGACATCTTTATCACACTTTTTCTTTTCTACAAAAAGGAGGTTTACCTGTTAATCAATTACTAATCAGTATGTCTTTCTTATCTTAAAGCTGTCTGTATCTTTGAACAAAATACATGATGATGTACTAATGATGAATATAATTGATTCTTGATTCTTGATCATATACATTGATATTTTGATAATTTCAGTATCTTTCTAATATCCATGTGTATTTTGTAATACAGTCAAAATATTGTTAAATAGTATCAGTCTTTATTATTGTTTATATCTGCATATTCATCATACTTTTCTTAATTATATATGTTGTATTATCACTGAAAATATTTTTTTTGCTGCACTGTACTGTTTAAAATATTTGTCCTATTCTGCAAAAATCCCACTTTACAGCAATACTTTTCTTAGTCTGTTTTCTACTTCTTTCTCTGTGTAACAGGCTAAATACCAAATTACATGTGTTCTGTGGGAGTGTGATGGGATTTCCCAATGTTTGTTTTTAGCTGAAAAGCAGCTGGGATGGAGAAAAACTCAAGTTAATATCTTCCTAATTAAAATTGTTGTTAAAATTATAGCTGCAGGTGGGAAACTTTTCCTCCAATGGGGAGTAGCTGTTGGGGTTGGTAGGAAAGATTTCAATTGAAAAAACAGCAGGAGAAGAAGGTTAAGCACCATTTCTCCCTGGACTGTTACCTAATCCAAATCAGGACCAAATTTAATTTACTTAATTAAATCTACACACACACACACACACACACACGTATGCATACACACATAGACAGACAGACAGACAGACAGACAGACAGACAGACATTTATAAGTGTGGAGTCCTTGGTGCCAGCTTCCCCATTAACTTTGCTTGTCAGAAGCTGGTTGTGAAGCTGGCAAATGGCAATCATGTGACCATGGGACGCTGTGACTGTTGTACATGCTGGAAGTTCAAGGACTGATCATAAACCTACTTTTTCAGCGCCGTTGTAACTTTGAACAATCACTGAATGAGACAGTCGGTAAGTGAGGACTACATGTATTAAATCAATGTAATTTGGTCGTACTTTTGAAATAAATTTTCAATGAATTTTTAATGGAAATATTTTTATTTATTTGTTTGTTTATTTAGCATATTTATATAGCCACCCATCTCACAAACACAGGACTCTGGGCAGCATACAACACAACAGCTAAAAATTCCATAATGTTCCAAATAAATGTTCCCCAAAGGGTTGGAGAGATAGCATCCATCAATAAGGCAATGTAGAAATGATATCATACGGTTTTTATGAAAACATTCATATTTATCCCTTCCAACTGTTTCTTACCCATCCATCCAACGTGGATGGCATACTTAGCAAACAGAGCTGTTCCTTGTGTTAAAACACTACAAATGGTGCCATAGATTAGAACATAAATAAGAAACTAAATTCCAACTAATTTTAGCACATTTATTTTATTTTCTTCGTATCATAATTTTAATGATAGGATTATGATGATGTACCATCAAGTTGGTGTTGATTCTTAACCACATAGAGAGATTTTCTTTGGGATTATCTGGTTCTTCATGTCTTCCAATGCGGTACCCATTGCCACTGTAATTGAGCCCCATGTGCACTTTTGCTCCTGTCTGTCCTCTTTTTTTCTTTTCTTCCACCTTTCCCAGCATTATAGACTTCTCAAGTAAACTAGGTCTTGCATAATCTGTTCAAAATATGACAATTTGAGCTTGGTCATTTGTGCCTCAAGTGAGAGCTCTTTTATTGTCAATTTGTTTGTTTACTTCACTATTCATAGTATTCTCAGGAGTCTCCTACAAAACCAAAGTTTAGAACTGACAATACTCTTTCTGTTATGCTTCTTCAGAATCAAACTTTCGTTTCCTAGGAATTCTAACTTTTGTAGATATAAAACGTCATGACATCTAAATATCTTTTCCAAGGCCATCATTGCTAACCCACCTACCTACCTACCTACCTACCTACCTACCTACCTACCTACCTATTTATTTATTTATTTATTTATTTATTTGGATTTATCCCCACCCATCTCTACCATGGTAGACTCTGGGCGGTCTACCAAGTGCTACTCTGTGATATATTTCTCGAGTGATGGTTCCTTTCTTGTTGATAGTTGATCCTAAAAGGCAAAAGGTATTGATAAGGTACTTGTAATCTGTCTCATGTGTAACCTGTATCTGTATAACCAAACTATCTTCCCCTCCCTCTCCTTCCCATCTTTCTCCAATTTAAATCCTACGTCAGTCTAGTCACTCTATTCTGATGAAGTGAGCTGCAACTCACAAAGACTTTTAATAAAATTTGTTAGTCAGAAAAGGTGCCAAGATTCCTGATTTCTTGCCACCATGGGCTAACATGGCTCTCTTCCTACATGAGATCTGTTGGAAGACTTTCATTGTTTTTTTGTGTGTGTTTCCAATTTTGATGTCTTTACAGATGTCGTTGTGATACTGCTTCTTGTCTCTTGTAACAGCTGTCTAAAATCCTTTGTAAACTTCCTTTCTGAGATTTTTGTCTTTCTTGGCTTTGTCTTTCTTGGCTTTTCTTCTCATCTGTTCTTGGCAATTTCCACCATTTGTTCCAACATCTATTTTGCTTTCTTCTGTTTTTGGTCTTTGGCAGTTTCTTTTCACATTAATCCTTAACAACTTTGATTTCATTCCACAATTCCTCTGGTTCCCTATCCATGAGGTTCAGGACTTCAAAGCAATTCCTAATGTTTTCCTTGAAAATTGTGGGTATATGCTCAAGATCTTATCATGAAACTGGCTTTCTTCTTTTGCTTTTGCTTTAACTTAAAACTTGCACATCAGCAAGATCAGTTTGTGATCTGTTCCACAGACAGTCCTGGACACATCTTCGCTATTATTTGACCATAAAACTTATCAACCTCCTCTTCTTCTGGAGCAGTGGCTGGAGGAGAATCATCATCATCATCATCATCTTAAATAAACCAAAACAGAGATCTGTATGTACTATTACTGAATTTTCTATATTCTTATTGTGCATGATAGTATAGCAAATGCATCTATTGTTATCTTTTACAATGCATTAATGGTGCAATCCTGTGTCCACCTAGAAATAGCCCTAGATAAATGTGTATATCATGGGCAAGGAACCTGAAAACCTCTAAAAAATTCTGAACCCTTACTCTCAATATTGTCCCCAGTGATCATACTGTTTGGATTGCTGGGGGTAGTAGTTTAGCAACATTTGAAAGGCCATGGGATCCCCATCTCTGTGTATAGGAATGACTGAATTTTAAACAAACAAATCCAGTATACTTATATTAGAAAAATAAAAAAAGATTGAAAACTTTTTAAACAGGTCTTTAACCAAAGCAAACCAACTTTGTTCTATATAGCTTCTATGAAAAGAAATATAATAAGCTACCAAAGTCAGTACAGCCTGAAATAATTTGAGAACACTGGTTAATTAGAAGAATATAATCCTGGGAAACCTTCTTTGTAAAACAGTGCTAATTGAAAATATTCATAATATTAACACTACCAAAAGCTTCATGCATAAAATCCATCCTCAGAATTTATTTTTGCTACAGTAGGTTTTTGGTAAGCTTGCCTGATAGACTATTTATTCGTTTGACCTGATATTAACATATGAATTAAGCCTTTCTATAGTCAGTGATTCAATTTCACTTCATTGATTGTTTTATACCTCTAGAGCATTTTCATAATTACCCCTCTTCCCCCAGTCCACATACCCAGAGCCCTCTCACACATCTAGGATGAACATTACTAACCCATTTATCTATATCTCACATACTCATCTATATGGAAAACTGCAAGCATATTCATTATTCATGTTTTCTAATTCTAATAAATGCCAACTATCATGATACAGTTAAGCATAATTTCCCATAACCCAGCATTCTTTAGCTGTGTTGCAAAGCAATTGCCACACTTCACAGACAAACATATCTGGAGATACTAGTTAGTGTACAGGATATGTTAAATCTCCATTAAACTTCATTCAGCTCATCTGACTTTAGAACTTGGCAAGCAAACAATTTGAATACATTTGTGGTAGGCATTTGCAGGTGAAAGTGGCTAGCAAGGAAAAGGTTTAGCTTTAGCTTCCACACCTACCAATCCTTTCCTAAAACTAATCTCTTCCCAAGCCCTGAATTATTTATTTATTTTATTTATTTATTTAATTTTTATCCCGCCTTTATTATTTTATAACTAACTCAAGGCGGCAAACATACCTAATACTCCTTCTCCTATTTTCCCCAAAACAACAACCCTGTGAGGTGAGTTGGGCTGAGAGAGAGTAACTGGCCCAAGGTCACCCAGCCAGCTTTCATGCCTAAGGCGGGACTAGAACTCTCAGTCTCCTGGTTTGCCATTGGCTCCTTCCTAGGGCTGAGAGAGAGTGACTGGCCCAAGGTCACCCAGCCGGCTTTCATGCCTAAGGCGGGACTAGAACTCACAGACTCCTGATTTCTAGCCCAGCACCTTAAGCACTAGACCAAACTGGCTCTCCACACATGCATAATTAAACATAATTAAACATAATTAAACATAATTAAATTAAACATAATTAAACATAATTAAACATAATTAAACATAATTAAAGTTATGAGGGAAGCAATAGATTACCTATTCTACTTTACTCTCTTAAAGGTAAAGGTTCCCCCCGCACATTTGTGCAGTCGTGTCCGACTCTAGGGGCCGGTGCTCATCTCCGTTTGTTAGCCGAAGAGCCAGCGTTGTCCGAAGACGCTTCCACGGTCATGTGGCCGCATGACGCGTGCGGAACACTGTTACCTACCCACCGAAGTGGTACCTATTCATCTACTTGCATTTGCATGCTTTCGAATTGCTAGGTTGGCAAAAGCTGGAGCTAGTGCAGGAGCTCACTCCGCACACAGGGCTAGGGATTCGAACCTCCGAACTTGCGATCTTCTGATCGACAAGCCTGGCATCTTACCCGCTGAGCCACCATGCCCCTTCTTTACTCTCTTAGCACCTGGTTTAATCCTAAAGTAAGACTTTGCTTAGCTATGGGAGGACATCTAATGCTAAAAATACTTTGAATTTGTCCCAAATATCAAAATGTTAGGTTGCTGTGGGAACTCTCCATTTGCCTGAGTGCTATGGAGCTATATGTGTTCTAATTTCATGCATAGCTTCTGATAGATTATAGTCATACAATATTTCTCCTTCCTTTCTTATGAAAAAGGAAACAGACATGCAGTTGTTTGAGCCTAACATCATATTTGTTTGGCAGTGAGACAGCATGAATATATATCATATTCATATTCTACAAACATTTCCTGTATATGTATGTGTGTATGTGTACATGTGTGTGTGTGTATGTGTGTGCGTTTGTAGGAAGCAGTGAAAGCAATACTTTCAAAATTCAGACTGTACTCTGGCCCAAACTTCCTGTCAAATGCTGTATAATAGAAGCAGAAAAACAAATCAGCCCTACTGATCGTCTACATTAGAGCTCGTCAAAATTGAGAATGGGCTACTCGTTCTCTAAAATATGATGTTCTATTTAGTTCTTTTACTAAACTTGTGGCTCTTAAATTGAGAAGTAAGACAAATGGGCTAGGACCTGAATTTTAGCAGGGGGTTGCTCATGTAAACCCTAACCCTGCACATCAATTCCTTTATTGCATCTAGTCACTTGATTTTTCCTAATTTTAAATTTAATTAGCAGCTTTCAATTACTGTATATTAAGGATGTGTTTATCTGAAGTCTATTTACGTTATCCAGTACTAGTAATGTATGTAGCATAAGCACCTGTTGCTTCTTATATGTGCATGGAATGATATCCTGCTGCTACAGCAGAATAAAACTACTGTATTTCTTGCTGCTACAGTAGAATCATATTCTAGTATTCTTGATCTTTCTTTCTCTTTCTTTCTTTCTTTCTTTCTTTCTTTCTTTCTTTCTTTCTTTCTCTCTCTCTCTCTCTCTCTTTCTTTCTTTCTTTCTTTCTTTCTTTCTTTCTTTCTTTCTTTCTTTCTTCTATTTTGAATTCATAAATAGAAAAAAAACTCTAATCTCTGGTGAAAAGTGTCACAAAGAAATACACCAGCATTTGTTTCATATGCCAGATCTGGTTATAAAGTTATAAAATTAGATGAAAGATAAAGATGACAAACTCTATTGTAAAAATGCAAAATTGTGTGTGCAAAATAATGAAAAACAGGATTTCTACTCCAAACATAGTTTTTCAAAGTTTAATCATACTCTGTAGCAAGAAGAAAAGAGGAGGAAAAGCGTTATTTAAACATATAATCAATTTATTTTATTTAAAAATGGCTTGAAACCACTTTTGCAGCCAGATATTATACATGGTTACTCAGAAGTAAATTCAGATAAAACTTACAGCATAAAGCTCTGTCTGCTTATTCAGAACTGTCACTAAATATAATGGTGCTTATTGCTAAGTAAGTATCTACATTAATGTAAACCATTCATCCAAAAGAAATAGTTTTAAAGTGAGGCTAATAGCAGGAATGTAATTTGTTCTCCTTTTAAGAAAAGAAACAAATGGTTATTAGTAATAGTTATGTATCACTGAATGTGTACAGAATTAAAGAATGCTTCTTTAAATGGAATCATTTTTCCATAAAAATCTTCTACAGGGTAAGTGCCTATGAATTCGTACAGACTTTTCCTTCATTAATCATTGCCCAGGTCAGATTCCCAGTCTCAGCAATACTCACATGCACACACTCAACGCTTTAAGCTCCAACAAATGCAACGTATTTTATGTGAGCAGAAGGCTACATTTTCAATTCAAAGCAGCGTGTGAGGCAGAAGTCTCTGGGTAACAGTTGTGTTAGACTAGTGTTTACATATACATTGATAAATGCACATGTATTTGTGCATAAGTCCCATTTTAAAGGATGGAATGTCATGGAACAGCAAGGTATGCAAACATTTGTGTTCAACACACACAGTCCTCAATAGAAACATCAATCCTACACGACAGTTATTTGAAGTCTTACTAAAGTAGAAAGTTGGGGTATATTTTATTAAAAAATATAAATAAGATGCATGCAATTTTTTTCTTAAGTTATATGCAAAACCAACTGGAAATTGTTCTGTACGTACCACAAGGTCTGAGAAACTGCATTACCAAAAGCAGAGTGTTGCTTCTTACAGATGAATGGGAAAATAATAAAGAATCTTGTGACATCTTAATAAAGAGTGTTATAGCATCCAAAGATTCACAAAAGAGCTTACAAAAACAAATGTCTTGGGGTTTAAGATTCCAGAGGACTCTTTGTAGGTTTTGCTGTAAAAGGCTAACAGAGCTATCTGCCTGGAAACCAAGTACATAATGACTTCAAAATACACAGTCTGTGATTAGAGTGAAAAAGAATAAACTATCAGCAGTTTATTGGCAGTTTATTGGCAGTTATAAGCAGTTCCTTCTTGGCTTTCCTGCCTCATTTCTTTAAATTGGCAAGATGAGTAAGGAGAGCGGCTAAGACACAATGCTCAGAGGGAAAAAGCAGTGAGGATGGATTGGCACACAGTTTGCTTTGACTGTGGTGATGCAGCTGCTCAGTCATTTGGTTTCTTCTTGGAACACTGTGACAATGCCTTCAAATCCTGAAAGTTCTGGATTGCCTTCATGAAAAAGATTCCTTTGGTTCAATCTACATGCCCTACGTACAAGATACCTGCTTATATTTTGGCATACAATCTCTTTCCCCAACACTTCCATCCTGGCACACCTAGTTGAGTCACAAGTTGTTTGCTATGCTTATTTCTTCCCATGATGAAATTTACTATGATAGTCAAGGATAGTGTGCTTAATAAAATTCCAAGTATTAAATAGGCATTCTTGTAAAGAATACACCAATTGCTCATTGGAAAAGTATTTGGCAGGTTGTGAAAATGGATTCATCTGTGTGTTTTGATTATTTCACACTGTCATTGTTGTAATAAATGCACTGATGAATCCATTTTTTAAAAAATAATATGAACAAAGGTATGATATTTGTGACCTGGACAAAGATAGCATAGAAATACATTAATATTTAGGAGCAGAATAGCATAAACTAAGACTGCTTTGCGGGAGAGGAGAAAGGCAGGGAAAAATCCTATTTATTTCTGCTCAGAAGTTAAACATTTTGAGTATGCTCCCAGATAAACCTATATATGATTATTGATAGATGGTTAATAGAAATATATAGATGCCAGCTCCTTAGCTGAATAGTTTATAGTTATATAAACGAAGTTTTGCTGGGATGACAATTTAAGAATCAAACCAATAAATTTGAAAGCCATAGAAAAATACAAGAATACAAGTTGTATTCTAATAGATTTTGTATTTATTAGAGCTGTACAGCTCTTTGGAAATAATTTATAAAAGATACTACAGAGCCTGCAGTTTTGTCTGCAACTATTTAAAGAAGAAGCATCTTTTTCTGGGACTCCTACAGCTGCAGTGTGATCCTGGTAAAAGACGTGTTTGCTTTAAAGACTTGAAGGCAGGAGCTACTGTACATTCATGTTCTCATGCATTCTAAAGCTCCTTTTTTAAAAAATAAGCTGAAGCACTGCACAGGCCTAATATCTAGATCTAGACATAAAGTTGATATTAGATTATCATATATTAACAGTTACAATCTTGTTAAGCAATACATAATACTAAATAAGATATAGACAACTTTGTTGGATCAGGAGCACATCTAGAATTTTGAAAGGGTGAGTGCACCTACAAGATGAATGCTATGGAAAACTTGCCTATTCCCAAATTACCATGGTCAGTCACAAAAGGGTAACCAGAAGTTGAACTGCTCTCCCAAATGCTTTCTGCTATCCCAGTAAATGTTTGTGGGACCCCCTCCCCTCAAAAAAATCTTTAAAATAAATATGGCATTTGAGGTTGATGATTAGAACAACACTATTGTCGCCAACAGATCCCAACTAACTACTCAAAGGTATCATAGGAGATTTATAGAATATCCTGGGTAATAATACTTATTTCTGACAGGTAGGGTGACCATACGTCCCGTTTTGAACGGGACAGTCCCGTTATTTTAGCATTTTTGAACCGTACCGTCTTTTTGAGAAAAATCTCAGTATTGTCCCGTTTTGGGAGACAGCCTGGAAAATGAAGCCCTCCCGCCTATCAGCGCGCAGAAAAGGAGGGTGGAGAGGCGATTGGCCAAGACGCACAAACGGCGCAAAATGTGAATAATAAAAGGGGCAGCGCAGCCAACATGCGCTGCTGGAGACACCCGTCTACACCGGTCTTCTACGCTGCCCTGGAAGCCCGGTTGTTTCGCCATGTGCGAGCCCATCGCCAGAACTAGCACCACAGTCCACCCCATTCCTGCCTCCTTACCTGATCCTGTCGGTGCCGCATGCTCCGAAGCCCTGCAGTGGTGAGTCCTGACCCTGAGCCTTGCCTCCTGACCAAAGATCTGGTCCCTGAATCCCATCCCTGCCCCTCTGCCGGGAGTTCCACTGCCAAGCCTTGCCTCGCTGCCAAGAAGCCGGCATCCAAACACCCACTCACCCTTCCCCCCTGGAATCCACTGGGCTCTCCGCCGCTTTTGCCCGATTCGTGCACTCCAGTCTTGCCGCCTCACCTCGCCACCGCTCTTGCAGCCGAGCCGAGCCTCACGGCCCCCAGTCCCTCCACCCCGGCAGCCAGCCTAGCTTACGTGAGCTCACACACCCTTTCCAAACTTCCAGCCAGGCGGAGAAGTTCCTCTTTCAGCAGCACTGCTGAGCCGAGCTGTCCCGGGTCCCTGGGAGGACTGAGCGAGGCACGGCAGGAAGCCTCCCGGCGTGGCGCTCTGAGCTCCTCCGCCCCGGTAGCAGCAGCGGGCCCCGGGATGGGAGGAGAGTGCTCTCACCACCTGTCCTGCCGGGCAGGAGGAGCCGTCCCAGCCAGAGCAAGCCAGGGAACCGGTTGGCCGGGGCACCGCCGAGCTATGTGGTGGGATGCAGCCCCTCCGGGTATGGAGCTGCCTCCGCCTCCTGGAGCTGCTGCTGCTGGTGGTGATGCCAGCCCTCGCTGGAGGTACGCAGGATGGCAGTGGGGCCAGCTACATCCTGTTCTGTCCCTTCGGAACAGGCGCGGGGGAGGCGATGTTTGCGTCTACGGTGCTGGAGCTGGTGCTGGCGGGAGAACCCCTCTGGACAGGCACAGTCTACCATTGGGGCCACGGTGGGCTGGGCGCCCCTTCCCGCCTGAATAGACGCAGCTGATGAGATCTGCAGTCCATAACATCTTAGGATATCAAACTCCAGTGTGCCTTAGTTAGACCTTGTCCTATATTTCTAGTCTTGCCGTATTGTCAAACTTTGACAATATGGCAAGACTAGAAATATAGGACCAATTGGCAGCAGGGCAAGGTCTGGGTCAAGGTTCCCTTTGACAGTCAATATATATATTTCCAGTCTCACCCTATTGCAAAAGGGAACCTTGACCCAGATCTTGTGGGTGATCGCAAGTCTTTTTATATAAACAGTAATCTGTTTAAGCAGGGGTACCCAAACTTTTTGGCACGAGGGACCAGTTTCGTGGAAGACAATTTTTCCACGGACTGGGGGGGCGGGGTTTGCAGGCAGGAGCCAATCACGCATAACGGGGGGTTGGGTTTGCAGGCAGGAGCCAATCACGTGGACCAGGGGGCGGGGTTTGCAGGCGGGAGCCAATTGGGTGGACCGGGGGCAGGATTTGCTGGCAGGAGCCAATCGCACGGACGGGGGCAGGGTTTGCAGGCGGGAGCCAATTGCACGGACCAGGGGGCGGAGTTTGCAGGCGGGAGCCAATTGCACAGACTAGGGGGCGGAGTTTGCAGGCGGGAGCCAATCACACGGATTGGGGGTGGGTTTGCAGGCAGGAGCCAATCACGTGGACCCGGGGGGTGGGGACCCCTGTCCCGTTTTTTCCATCCCAATGTCCCGTTTTTGTCTCAAGGAAATATGGTCAGCCTACTGACAGGCCTTTGGTTGTAGACCTGTAATTACTTATAGATGGGTCACCTTACCAAAAACAACTTGCCAGGGGTGCTAAGCAGGTGAGGTACATCTTATACAGAGCTTCACAGTGGAGAGGTGATCAGTCTGTCTGAACAAGTCACCTTGCTTAGAAGTGTTGATGGGAGGACTTCTCTTTTCAAAGCACTTCAAAAGTGTTTTTTGATCAAAACTTTTTCAAAATGAAGCAACTCTTCCAAGTTCTGCACAGTTCTGCTATTCACTACATGTCTCAGAGTTATAAACACAGCTGTATCTCAAAGATACAAGCATAGGGAGAATAAAACGTACAGCATATCCATATACCATGTCTGTTCAAAATGTACTCTGGAAATAATTTTACAAAATCTAATAAAGCAATCCACAGCATCAGTGGATTTGTACAGCAATTCATCTTCCAAAATGATAGCCCTGTGATGTTACTGCTAAAGGCCAGATTGGTTTATAGCAACTCATCCATGACTTGATTCTGTATGAAGGAGCCAACTTAGAATTACTTGGGACCCAGTGAATGAATTGGGTGGTATGGAATTGATTTAGCTCTGTCCACTTGGTTTCTCAGTGAACCACTGACTCAAGTTGGGATAAATTGTAAGGAGGTTAATGTAGGCCATAGAAAGACTGTGTATTAGGAAATGTCTTGAAACTGGTAAAAACTACAAGAGCCTTTACTTGGCATTGGATTAACAAATCAAATCAAAAATCAAATTTTATTGTGGTCATTAGCCAGCACAAAGCAAATATAACAGAACATCTAAAGATGAGACTATCTTTAAATGAGTTACAGAAGGTAAAATATCAGTTTTAACAAATAAAATACAATAAATAAAAAGCTTAATTTAACAATAGGTCTAAGGATAAAACTAAAATGATTAAAATAAATGACAGCAAGTAAATATAAAACAGAAACAGTTGATGAAAGAGGCCAAGAGACAGCTAGAATGCAAATGGTATAAGTTTCTCTTATGGTTGACCAGGCATGCATTAGTCCATGTTAAGAAAATCTAAACAAGACAAAGAATCCTGAAAGTTGCCTGTGGAAGGAGGAAACCGAAAAGTTCTGGAGCAAGCCACATCCCCTCCCCTCCCCCACTCCACACAATGGGAAAATACCTTCCTTGCACCATACCTCCACCAGGCAGTTACAGGGGTTGGGTGGGAGGAAATCAAAGCAGCCTGACGCTCTGCGTATCAACTAGTGTGCTACTGAAGAAAGGGGAGAAATAGAATCCTTGTCAATAGCAATCCCATTCCCTTTGCCTGTGATACTGTGCACACAGAACAGTTGGAAAGATCTACAAGGTGTAAAAACAATTCAGATCAATCCTGGCTCTGTTTTTAAGGAGAATCTGCAGGGTGGTGAATTTGTCAGGCTGTATATAAATAATCTGAATGGTTGGACTTGAGAACATAATACAATGTCATCTAAAGCCTTGGGAAGATACCACAAGAGTTATTATCAATAGAAAATGGATTAACCCAGAATCTCAACAGATTTTCCTCATTGCAAGGAAAACAGTTCAGGACTGAATCTGAAGTAATGAAAAGACCTCATGTCCTTATGTAGTTTCATGACTGGTATGTCTTCTAAACATATATTGATGCCCTCTGCAACTGAGAAATAAAAAACTGAAGTAGAAAGTGGAAGCTGCTGAAGTGTGTTAAAAGATGAAATATGATTTAAACATGCTGATTGGTTCACTTAGATGAGTAATAGATGGAAATCCATGGGCAAGAAAGATAACAATGCCTAGTGTTTTGATCCCCAAAACTCAGGAAAGGCATGATCTCTGAGCATCCTTTTCTTGGGGAAAGAACAGGGATATAAGGCAAAGGAAGGGGAACAACTCTAATCAGAGAATGAAGTAACTTCCTTCCCACCCCTTCCTTTTTAGAAGACTTTTTTTTCTTGTCCTTGTTTATCTTCTAACACCATGATGTGACTGCAGAATCTCAATGTTTAGCCAAAATGGTTTTTTATTGTTTGCAGTTACATAGCTTTGAGAAACTAGGAACCTCTTTATTAAACACTGGGTTACAGCAACTTTATAACACAACAGAGGCTTTCATGACAGGGAGTTGGGAGCATAGAAGAGACAAATATAGCCGACTGTTCTCATTGAAACTGACAAACTCCTGTTTTCATGCTCTGGACCAGTGTTTCTCAACCTAGGCAACTTTAAGAAATGTGCACTTCAACTCCCAGAATTTCCCAGCCAGCATGCTGAAGTCCACATATCTTAAAGTTGCCTAGGTTGAAAAACACTGCTATGGACAGTCACAAGACCTAATCCCTTACTATAATATACCTATAAAATATTTTGGGCCATTGGTTATTTGGAATTCTTTTCTCAGATGGACAGCAGCTCATCCAATTCTTAGAAAATCATCTTTTCCCTGCCAGCTGAAACCTTTTCACTTGAGCATGGGAACTTCTCCAGGCACAACGTATGCTCAACCACTGATATAGGGATTCTCCTACTTTTTTTCGGGTTTTCCTTTTATACATGTAGCAAATGGACTGAGGCATTATGCATCTCATGGAATGTGTGATTTATAGTTCCAGACTCTGTGTTTGCTACTGTATGAGACTCCAGCCCAGTTAGTATTGCTTTTGGTTTGGCCCACATTCCTTGGTGCTCCAGAAAGATGTACTGGCTGCTTTACAGTATTGGCATTTGCTGGACCTGGAAAGGGGCTTAGGGGTACTCCAGAACAGCCATCCAATGGTTCTTTCTCATATCAAGGCATTGGATCAACTAGCAAGGGGAATTTTGTGGCCAGTAAACAGAGGGCGGGAATCAGCCCCAAAGTCAGTTGCCATGTCTTTCCAACTAGTGGTGTGTAAAGATGGTACCCTTCGTGTATCACTGTTCACAGCCTGATAGAAGGATCTGGCATTGTCTCATGACAAGGTTGGCCCTGTCAGATTATTACTATTACAAAGGAGGAATTTGCATGTTTAAAATGAATAGCTTTGATGGATATTTGGATATTAGGCACATGTTCACCAGCTTGCAGGAAGGCCAAAATACATGTGAGCAAAACTGTATATGATTACAGTCATATTTCTCTATTAAAATATTTTCAAACTCGAAGTGTTTTAAGGAACCACAATATATTACATCTTGAGTAAATTGTCACTGACACACAAACAGACATATATTTGGAGAATAAAATATAGCCGTAGTTATGAATAACATGTGATATGAACTTCTTGATATGCTAAAATTAGCAAGAAACATATAAATGAAAAACAGAGCATCACAAGCACGATGGGTGACCAGCTAATGCCTTTGAAGCCTTTGGTTTGTTACTGAGTTTAACAGATGGCTGCACCCTTTAATATATCTCAGAGGTGCTGACTTGCATTGTCTCGTTCTATCAGGAAACTAAAGTGAGTGGTATTTTTATTTCTTTTGGGGTGAATTTTCCCATGTTAATTTCATATTGTTAACTATCAGAATACAAGTAACCCTAAGATTAGTGCTGGAACATAAAATGGAATGTACATTCATACATTTTGATACTAAATTAAGGAAAGAGAGAACAATAATTACAAAGAGAAGCTCTTACAACTTGAGAATAATCTCCATTAGAAAGAAGACTTTTAGTCTATTATTTTCCTGTGTAGTTTTTAGTTCTGTGTTTAACACTGTAAATAACTGTTTATGTTTTTATGCACTTTCCAGATCGAGTGAGACCAAGGCTCAGTGTAAGAGGCCATCTCTCCGTTACAAAAGCCACCCATGTTGATAAATACTGTACAGTGACTTCCTAGTAAACTGTTTAGATTAGTTGGCTATCTATTAACATTTTTGTAAAATTGTATAGACTATAAATGTACCTTTGAATATGTTTCAGAGGAAAAGGCACACTAGTGTGAAGCAAAGTTATATACTGTCATAGAAAAAAAGATGTACTGTATGGCTGCTGTGCTGGCTTAGCTTCTGCTGGAAAAAACAACAAGCTGGCAGGGAGGCCTAAATTCACTCAGCTCTAAACCATGTTTTCTTTGCCACATTTGAAGGTTTTATTAGTATTTTGTCAGATGTTGCAGTTGAAAGTTTTTGGCTGTCTCTGAAAACTATACATTTCCCTCTGTCGCCATGAAGCAATGCTCTGACTTCTGCAGCTTTCATAATTAAGTTGTGCTTAACTTGTCACATCTGTGATGCATAAAAAGAGGTGGTGGTACTGCTGGAAAACATTCATTGATGATAACCTCTGGAAAGTTTACAAAATAGACAATAAAGTATCAAAAAAGTGTAAAGGAAACTGACAAGGTAATTTTTGGATTGCAAACTTTCAAGTAAGCAGTGCTGACTATAGAACATTAACATTAGAATCAAGCCATCAAACATTTTCTTGTATAATATGAGGTAGGACTAGATTAGGTGGGAGGAATATATGACAACCAATTTGTTTCAGTAGTTGATTTTGAACACATCATCATTTAAAACAAGACCTTCATCTAGCAGAATGCTTTTTTAAAAAATGTTGTATATGAGCTTCACTGATTGTTTTCATTTTACAAACAAGACTCTCTAACATAGTTATTGTCATATCCATTATCCATAAAAAAATTTAAAAGGAGAAAGGAGGCATTTGTAATGCAAATGAGCATTCTAGCTAATTTAAGTTTATATTCATATTGGAAACTTAATTGATGCAAGACCTACTTTAACCGTCAAGATCCAAGAAACACTTTTAAAAAACAAATGACTCTAGGTGGATCACAATATAACAAAGAAAATGAAATGCAACACAATTCAAAAACAAAGCAAGCAAAAAAAAACCAGATAAGGAAAAGCAGATAAAAACCAAGATGGCGAATCCAGCCAACAACAGAACTCACAAGGGGCTCCAGCCACCTTCGCCCAAGGCCTGGGACAAGAACCTGGTCTCCAAGGCCCTCCAGAACACTACCAAGGCTTTCCTGCCCTATCCAACTTTTTTAAAAGGTACTTTAAAGTACCAAAATTAAATAAGAAGCTGGCATGCTGAAAATGAAAGCATCAGCCTTTCTCATGGTGTTTATTTGCTGTTAAGACTTTGGATTTCACCAAGATCTGCCTGTGGTGGTGCAGAGCATCCCACAGGACTAGTTTGTCTTTTAGTACAGATTTGTTTCGTGCCAGCCATGGCCATCCTGGCAACCATTCTGTGAATAGACCATGTCTCTGCTAGTAACCATTTTATGAATGCTCTCTCCACCTCCCTCCCATTGCTTTGAGAATTTCAAATGTGTCCTAGCAAAAAAGGATTGCCTACCACTGCATTAGGACATCATGAAACATTTTGATTGAGGGAGAGAACTTTGAGGTACAGTATGTATGAGAAAATGCAGAACTGAGGATAACATCTGGAGTGAGAAAATGGCTTAAGCTTTCCCTAAGTTCTTTCCCTTTCCAGTGCTTGTCCTTACCCCCCTTAATTCTGTCAATGGAGAGTTTTCCCTCCAAGATGCCTTCCCAATAGGCTTTGTGCCTCTCTCCTCTTTCCTGTCAGGAAAGTTTATGATGCCAAATGTCGTAATACTAATGAAGTGTAACTATGGCTGCAGTTTTGATAGAACGAGCAATAAAACAAAATTGCAGAACACATGAGATTAAATTGAAATACAACATTTCATCAAAAAACAGTTCCTTTCCTATCAACAATGGCATTTTCCCTTATAGTGTTTTTCAGTTCAATCCAGTTTTATTGCAATCATACTATTGCTCATGTTCAGACACATAGTACACAAAAAGAGTATAAAAGTCAAATAAATTAGATAACATTATCCTAAATGGACTTTCAGATAGAATAATTATTCTCTGATTACAGTGAAATTGAGCCTGCCTCCCTCTCTCACACCAGAATCTTTGTAGTGTTTTTGTTTTAATTTCCCAGCCTTAAATGTTATTTCAACTGAAAGATTGGCGCTAGATTACAGCCACCAACAACAATCCCAACGCAGAGAAGCACAGTGTACACATGAACCAGTTTCTTCCCTTTGGTCTATAAGTGGCATTTGAAAAAAATTATTCAGGAAAGTACTGAATGGCTAACTATTGTGTTTATATATTTTTCTAGGTTATGTATTTTATTTTAAGTTTATGGTTGTAATATAGAGAGAAACACAATATATTTTAATGCCAGATGCTTTGAAAAATTGTCTTGAAAAGTTATCTATTTAAATTATATAACCCAGGGGCCATAGACAGTATAAATGGGAACAACAGAGCCAACCAACATGCCATCAATTCATTGTGAGAAAAGGTTTTATTTATTAAGAAAACACATTCCTTTGACATCTTGTCCTTCAGACCTTTCAATACTCAGTTGCAACAAATCTGTTAGCATTTTGTTTCATAATAAGGTATTTTTATTTCTTTATATTGTGTTTTTTAAATCTATCTCGTGAGCTTGATCAGTGGGATATAAAATAAAATAAATATAGAAAACTGCAAATGAAAGAATGTTGAGATTTGCAACATGTAACTATATAGTTTGAAATCCAGTGCAATAATTCTGGCCTTATGCCTTGCAGTGTACTGCCTAACTTTTGATGCATCTAAGCTTGTTTTGTTTCACATACTAAGAATAAACACATTATCTGGCAGATGGGTAGGAATGTTGCATTAAATAAATGAAGTTCAGTACTCCTCTCCTGATGATGTTAGCAGAACCAGATGCTGTTGGTGTCTTTCCTCACTTCACCACCATCCCTCTATTATGTCACAAACAAAATCTGCTTGAAGAAAGGAAGGTAAGTAGATTTCTCTGGGTCTAAACACAATAGTCCTCCAATGGTGAAAATGCTCAGGTACTGATTCCCCATGCTATCTCCCACCCTCCGCCCAATTTGTTAAATTGCTACTTTTGTGAAATATGCCTCATATATTTGACTCTACAATGGTAGGAGTAAATAATGGTATGCATATATGAATCAGCACTAGAGCATTAATCTAGGCCTGAAAATGTCAGGTTCAAATCTCTAAGTAGCTATAAATTGATAACCACCAGCAGTAGTTTGTAATGCAGCAATATGCCAATAAATAAATAAAACTCACGTGATAGTTCTGACCCAGTCACAATCTCTAAGTTTAATTCATCCCACAAGATTGTTATTGGGGTAGAAGAATACAGACAAGTCCATTGACTTACACTCTTCAAAGGGAAGTTAGGGCAGAAGTTTAAGCACGTGAAAAAACCTTCTTCCTTTAGATAACCAGTTGTGGAGCTGTGGGAAAAACTGAGGTCATTTCAAAGGGGAACTTTTCCTACATAGACAGCCAGACAGCAAAAATACAGTCCACACATTTAACTAAACCTTATCAAATGAGAACAAACATGCATATCAAAGTGAGCTCAAAATATTACAGTTACATTAAACTACAATTTAACTGTAATATTTAACAGGGAACTTTGGCATCTATCTATCTATCTATCTATCTATCTATCTATCTATCTATCTATCTATCTATCTATCATCTACAGTGTCTGTCTGTCTGTCTGTCTGTCTGTCTGTCTGTCATCTATCTATCTATCTATCTATCTATCTATCTATCTATCTATCTATCTATCTATCTATCTGATTGATCTACCCTCTGACACCTAGGAGACTCTAGACAGCTAACAGAATTAACAGTATAAAGCAGTACAAATCTTGTGCTGCTTCTCAGGTCCAGCCAATTAATTGTCTGCTCCTGCTTTTCTCAGCTTTGCTGCTACTCTGTTCAATGGCACATTGGGGGCTATTTTTCTACTCATGGTCAAAAGAAACCTCAATGAAACAAGAATAAGGAGGGCAGCAGATAGCTGTGTTTTTTTTGGGGGGGGGTTGCTTACCGCTCCCCAGTTGGTCAGCTGGTGGAAACACTGGGAGCTTCAAGGAGGGAAGATGAAGATACTTGCTAAACACCATGTGGCATAAAAATTCTATTTATGATTCCAAGGGGAATCATTCAACCATGTGGAAGGGGGCTATGTGTAAATATGGGTAAGTAAGAGTAAAGGGTAGGGGGCGTGGTGGCTCAGTAGGTAAGACGCCAGGCTTGTCGATTGGAAGATCGCACATTCACAGGTTCGAATCCCTAGCTCCGCGTGATGGAGTGAGCTCCCGCACTTGCCCCAGCTCTTGCCAACCTTGCAATTCGAAAGCATGCAAATGCAAGTAGATGAATAGGTACCACTTCGGTGGGTAGGTAACAGCGTTCCATGCGCGTCATGCGGCCACATGACCGTGGAAGCGTCTTCGGACAACGCTGGCTCTTTGGCTAACAAATGCAGATAAGCACCGGCCCCTAGAGTCAGACACGACTGCACAAATGTGCGGGGGGAACCTTTACCTTTTTAAGAGTAATGGGTATGAATGTGGCTTTCAAATTATGCTTTCCAGATGAGCATCTATATATAAATGCTGCATCAAAAATAACGAAGTACCCAAAAACATCTTAAAGACTAACAGATACTTTGAAGGTTGGATGATTTACTTGATTAGGCAGCAATACAGGACAAAACAGGTTGATATTAAGATAAAGATTATCTTAACATTTCAAAATATCTGAATTCCTCCATCTCCTTGGATCGCTTTATTCCAAGGAGCCATCATATATTGCACCTCAGTTTTCATGAATTCTCATGTTAATGGCCTAAACTTAACAAATGGAAGATACAACCTTCAGAGTTATTTGAGCAGAAAGGTTGAAGTGAACAAAATGAGGCTTGTTGGCTGTAATATCGGCTACACAGAAGCCTGTCTATTTGCAGTGTTCCCTACAATCCAAAGTCTGAGGTACTGTTTCACAAATACCAGTCACCTGCTGAGCGTTTGAATTGAGTTAAGTTACATTATAATTGGATTTTCCTAAGGCACTGTATTAGCATTTTCCATGATCTCACTTTATTAGCCAAATCACTAATCAGGAATAGCATGGTTATGCTGCCTGCTAGCTAAATTATCTGCTGCTGTATAGATCTTTAAGCCAATTTCCTACCCACAAAGAGACTATCATTCCCATTTTCCATTAAAGGGCACTCACATTATTCTTTGGAGGCTAAAATCAGGCATAAATTTAGCTTGCTGAGCCTTATTTTTAAAACTTTTTTTTAACTAGATCAAGGCAATATATTTTCCTGATAAGTAAGTGTAAAATGAAATTCATTTAATTGCAACAAATTCCCAGTCTATTTTATTGTAGTTCACATCCTTAGTTCTACCATATCTATTGATTAACTGGAATCTAAATAAAATTTTATGAATGCAATAATTAGGGTGTCTGTGACTCCTGGCAAGAGAGAGAGAGGGGGGGGGGAGAGGGAGAGGGAGAGGGAGAGGGAGAGAATGATGATAGAGACAACCATGCAGTTTTCTTAGCAATGGTGCAGAAGTGCTTTGCCAGTGCCTTCTTCTAGGATAAATTTAATTTAGTCTAGCCTTCAGCCCTGGGATTTTTTACTCTATTTAGCAATGAAAAACTTTATTGCAGTCTTTAATCAGCACAAGGAAATCGGTATGCAAATATCCAAAAGAGAATTGACAATATCAGGGTAGCTAGGAGAAATACATACAGAGAATTTTGGCTAAAAACAATATTAAAAACAGAGAATGCTAAGATGCCTGCTCAGGCTATAGGTGTGCGACAAAAGGGATTAAAATTAACAATCCAGTAGTATAAACTTTAAAGAAGAATATAGGTAGTATAATAGCTGGTATGGCATGTACACACCAATGAATAAATACCCTCAAGAAGTTAAAAAATAACCAATGGTTACTGCTGAGCCTGAGCCATTTTTGACTGTCCACACTCAGGCAGGTTCAGTGGCTCTTAATTATTCTGTGCCTGATTTTGCATGCCGCCACGCAAAACCTGGCTACCTTGTGTGTTATTTCAGGGTTGATGTCAGAAAGTAGAAATTGCTTATACTCTTGATTGGTGAATTCTGTTTTGTGGTCAGGAGTGGGGTAATTAGAGCATTGCAAAGTTCTGTATAAAACTGGGAATACAGAAGAACACATATGATAGTTTCAACCTGTCCTGAGTCCCAGGGACTTCCTTTAGTAATGAAACCTGACCCTGCTTAGCTTCTGGCCAGATAAGGTTGGCCAGATGTTGTCACCTGCTGAGACAAGAAAGTTTAAACATGTTCTGGGCTGAGCTTCAATTTTAGGGTAAAACATTATAACTTTAGCAATGTTTAATAACGTATTATACACTCACACACATACATACTGTACATTACACCATAGCACTGATAAAGAATCAAAATTTACCCATGATAAATTTGGAAATATTTATTTCTACAGAAACTGAAAATTGGCATGTACTGTATATAAATAAGAGCATAATGTGATGACCCCAACAACAATGCCCTAATAAACACTTCTCAATGCAGTTCATTAGAATGCAGATTAAGCTTTATTCAGGATACATGTTAATTGAAGCACTCCTAAAGATCTGAATGCGGATTCCTGCCAAACTGTACCATCTTAACTTCCCCCCTTGCGCGCCAAATTACCAACCGATGATCTCATTGTGCAAACGTTCCCAGCTCCACACTCCCGCAGGTGGGTGACCTTGACGAAGCCGTTTCCAGCCTCCACCAACAGACATAACACTCAACGGCCAGTCCCCCTCCCAACAGTTCCCAAAACATCTCTAGCATTAATCCCAATGGCAGGATTCATAGACATGAACCCTGACATGCCGACCCTCCAAAAATAAGAGCAAAATACAGAGTACAATAAAGGATAATGCATACAAATAAACATAAAGACAAAGCGAGCAGTTCCAGAATTGTTCAGGCAGCAGAGATAGATCAGGCGGTGTAATCTGGAAAACAAAATCAACACAAAAGCAGAAAATTAACCAGGTTTAGCAGGAAAATGAGCATGGAACTTCCTCAACAAACGAGGAGCAGAAATGTGAACTTTATCAACCCATTCCTTAAATCCAATAGGTAGATGTTTCCATTGAACCAGATATTGAACCTTACCCCCTATGCAATCTAGAGTCCAAAATGTCCTGAACTTCAAAATGTTTGTTATCTCCCACCATGGTGGGTGGGGGAATTACTGGTTCCGGATGCCACTGAGGAGCAAGTTTGACCGGCTTTAACAAACTAATGTGGAACACAGGATGCACCTTACGTAGATTTTTAGGCAAATCCAATTGAGCAGCCACAGGATTAATCACTTTCACAATAGGAAAAGGTCCAATAAACTTAGGTCCCAGCTTTTTAGAAGGTTGAGTAGATTTCAAATGTTTTGTGGACAAATAAACCTTTTCACCCATCACCAATGGTCATTCTGGAGCACGTTTGCAATCAGCAAAAGTTTTGTAAGATCCTGCAACACTTTAAGCATGACTGGCCAATTGGCACGTATTTTTGTAATCCATTCATCTACCAGCACAGAATCTGGAGATGGAGTTACAGAAGGATCAGGTAGTTCAGGGATAGGGACAAAGTCTTGACCGGTGGCCACTTTAAATGGCGAAAATCCAGTGCTTTGATGAACAGCATTATTATACGCTACCTCAGCAAATGGCAACAAGTCCACCCAATCATTCTGTTGGTAACTGATATAACATCGCAAATATTGCTCCAGTACCCCGTTAAGGCGTTCACATGCCCCGTGGCATTGTGGGTGGAACCCAGAGGTAAGTCCCTGTTCAGTCCCAATCAATTTTAAAAATGATTTCCAAAATTTGGCGGTAAATTGACTTCCGCGATTGCTGATAATCCGCAAGGGGGCGCCGTGAGCTCGGTAGATATGCAAAATGAACAACTTTGCTAGTTGACCAGCAGATGGCAGCCCTTTACAAGGGATGAAATGAGCTTGCTTAGAAAACAAATCAGTTACAACCCATATTATAGTTTTGCCTTTACTCTCAGGTAAATCCACAATAAAATCCATTGAAATTTGTTTCCAAGGACTTGTTGGTTCAGCCACTCCTTGTAAAAGTCCCACAGGTTTACCAGGCACCTTTTTCATAGAAGCACAGGTAGGACAAGACAATACATTCTGTTTCACATATCTTCTTAAAGTTGGCCACCAAAATTGCCTTCTCACCAAATGCAGCGTTTTAACAAACCCAAAATGTACAGCAATTTTAGAATCATGACAACGATGCAAAATAGCTTTCCTCACAGTTTCAGGAATATACAATCTATCCCCACTCCACCATACTCCATTAGTCTCTGTTAGGGATTGTTTATGTGCTTTCCACCATTCATCCTCACTCATAGCTTGTCGGATTTCTTTTTCTAAAGACGGTTCGCATGGAGTATGTTGATGTTTGGCTTGGCGTCTAGTAAGAGTGACTTTTCCCTCCAGTTGTACTGGCAAGGGCGAAGGCAGAGCATCAGAGCCTTCCTCAGTATGGTTTTGTATACCCAATTGTTGTGGAGACATTACTGTAGACACAACAAGCTCCATTTGAGTATCATGCTGAGGCAAGCGAGATAATGCATCAGCCAAGAAGTTTTTTCCTGCTGGCAAATACTTCAACGTGAAGTTAAACCTGCTGAAAAATTCGGCCCATTTAATTTGTTTAGGATTTAACTTCCTGGGAGTTTTGAGAGCTTCCAAGTTTTTATGATCAGTAAACACTTCAAACTGGTGGGGAGAGCCCTCCAGCAGATGTCACCATGTAGCTAATGCATGCTGTACAGCAAAAGCTTCTTTCTCCCAAACATGCCAGCGTTGCTCAGCCTCCGTAAACTTACGGGAGATGTAAGCACATGGTCTTAATTGATTATTATTATCTTTTTGCAACAACACACAGACGATGGCAGAATTTGATGCGTCTGTTTGGATAACAAATGGTTGTTCAGGATCAGGGTGTTTTAAAATAGGCTCTGCTGTGAACAACTGTTTCAATTGTTCAAAAGCACTTTGGCAAGCTGGTGTCCATTTCAGTTTTGACTGGGGCTTATTTGCTAATACACCATCAGTTGATTTTTTAGTTTTTAACAAATCTGTCAACGTTAACGCTATTTCAGCAAATGCAGGAATAAATTGCCTATAGAAATTTGCAAATCCTAAAAAAGCTTGTAATTGCTTTTTTGTTCTGGGTGTTTCCCATGCCAAAACATCTTTAACTTTGGCAGGGTCCATCTCAATGCCCTGATGTGATATTCTGTATCCCAAAAAATCCAGTTTTTCTTTATGAAATTCACATTTGGACAATTTCACATACAACTTGGCTTCCAACAATTTTTTCAACACTGCCTTGACCAATTTTACATGTTCTTCCATGGTTTCTGTATAGATCAAAATATCATCTAAATATACCAATACCCCTTGATATAAAAATTCATGCAAAACCTCATTAATTAAGCTCATAAAGACTCCAGTCCCCCCTTAATCCGAACGGCATGACTTTATATTGAAAACAACCTAATTGGCAATTAAAAGCAGTTTTCCATTCATCTCCCTCTTTTATGCGCACTCTAAAATACGCTTCTCTCAAGTCCAGTTTAGTGAATATTTTTCCCTTTGTCAGTTGCGCTAACATATCCTTCATCAAAGGCAAAGGGTACTGATTAGAAATACAAATAGCATTCAACCCCCGATAGTCTGTACAAAGTCTCAACGATCCATCTTTATTTTTCCTGAACAACACTGGAGCAGCCATGGGAGAAGTAGATGGCTCAATAAATCCTGGCTTTAAATTCTTATCTATAAAGTTACTCAATTCTTGCAATTCCTTATGAGTCATTGAGTACAACTTTGGCTTAGGCAAAACTGCTCCAGGTTCCAATTGCAGAGCACAATCCGTTTTACGATGAGGGGGCATTTGATCTGACTCAGTCTCTACAAAGATTTCCCCCTCCTCCTCATACGAGGACGGAGCAACAGCTGCTTGTGCCACTTCCCTCATTGAGCCTGCTAATTCCACACACAGTCCCACATGGTCCCATTCCATCCCCAGATACGAACCATCTGCAAATTCCATCTCCCCAGATACCCAATCAATCTGAGGGTTACGTTCTCTCAGCCATTTGAGCCCCAACACTATGGGCTGACTGGTAATAGGTGCCACAATAAACCATATAGTCTCTTGGTGTGTCCCAATAGTCATTTTTAGGGCTTCAGTATAATATTCCACTGGTCCCCCCTTCATGTCCGACCCATCCAATTGACAAAATATAATGGGAACTTTTAGCTTATGCAATTTCAGTCTTAATCCAGTCACAATAGCAGGGTGAATCAAACACCTGGAACACCCATTTGTTATAATAGCAAATATCATTTATTTGCTTGTTATTTCCATTTGAAACCTACCCTTCACTTAAAAGAAGGAAAGCAACAACAACAACAAAACCAGGACTCCGTTCGTTCAGGTCTATATGAAACTTGTGGTAAAGAGAGCTGGTATTAGGCCACAGCAAAACATTTATCCTAAATGTTTTAGGAAACTAGTCTCACTGAATTCATTGGAACTCAACATTAATTATTATCTCATATATTATTATTAGTAGTATTAGTATTAGTATTAGTATTAGTATTAGTATTAGTATTAGTATTAGTATTCGTATTAGTATTAGTATTAGTATTAGTATTAGTATTATTAGTATTAGTATTATTTCTCAGCACCTGTATGACTAGCATGTATGACTAGCAAAGTGAAAAATAGATGAGGGAACCAAGAAGAAAAACAAAATATTTCACTTAAGGAACAATTTGCAACTATTTCATCAAAAGGGTGAAGAGAATCACATCCACAACTTCATCTCTTTCAAGATTGTGGCATCTACTGTATATTAGTGAACAAATCGCATGGAACTAATTTCATGTCCCTCCTCCAGATAATGAATGAGAAGGCCAAGATTTTCCATATGTTAAGTGAATGCCTCATGAAACAATGGAGAGGGGAAAATACAGCCTGTTAACATCTGGGAATTTAAAGTATATTACTAGAATGCTAGTATTACCAATGCCATATGCAATTACAGTGCAAAAAGAGATAGACAAGTTACTGTAAAATGCTTAGTTATATTCCCAATGCATCCTGTTTCTCATATCAGATAATCACTCTGCTTAGATCTCTTTATGATCACCTTCACCATATATTATAAACCAGGAAATGAATAAATCTGAGATCACGCTACTGTTCAAATTAAGCATGCTGTACCCTTAGAAATTCTTCTTAGAACCATATATTTTTTTAATGTCAAGGAAGCTATTGCTTAATTTAAATTTAAGGACAGAAATAATACTGTGTTGCATTTTAATATACTGTACAATACGTAAGGAAGTAAAATGCCAAATACATACTGTATACAGATGTTAACTTCATAGTATTGAAAAGATAACATCAATTAAGTATAAAAATAGTCCTGGTTTTTATTATTTATCTCTCACTGAAAGCTGGTTTTGCATTATTTTGATTCATTTGTTTTGTGGCTCTGGGACTTGCACCTATAGTGAGATAAATTTGCCAAAAAATGTAATGCTAGAATTGGGCAAGATATTTGTTTGAAAATCTTCCTTGCCAACTGAAATAGTTCCTTTTGGTTTTTACTTGTTCACAGTCCACTTTTTCTTTTGATGTAATTGATGATGAGAACACCTTCATGGAATCCAGAAAACCTCCCATCTAGGCACTGACCAGAGCAAAACCTGTTTAGCTTCAGGATGATAGCTGCATTATGGGTTTTCCAGCCATACTGGAACTAGGCAGGCTCTCTAACTCTCCCAGCATCATGAGAAGATTGACATTTGGAAGGGCATTTGCAATAATTAGGCCAACTCCTGGTCTCTTTCAAGTACAGTCCCAGGCTAAGTAAGAAATGAATTATTTATTTATTTATTGGATTTTTTTTTAATCCTGCCTTTATTATTTTTATAAATAACTCAAGGTGGCGAACATACCTAATACTCCTTCCTCCTCCTATTTTCCCCACAACAACAACCCTTTGGGGTGAGTTGGGCTGAGTGAAAGTGACTGGCCCAAGGTCACCCAGCCGCCTTTCATGCCTAAGGCGGGACTAGAACTCAGTGTCCTGGTTTGCCATTGGCTCCTTCCTAGGGCTGAGAGAGAGAGTGACTGGCCGAAAGTCACCCAACCTTAGGCTTTGTGCCTAAGGCAGGAATAGAACTCACAGTCCCCCAGTTTTTAGCCTGAAAGAGGCATTTCTAAACCACTGTGAATAACCATTTCTTGCATGATTTTTCCCCCCATTTGGTTTATCATCTTAGTTGCTCTCCTCCGGACACAATCCAGTTTGTCAATATTTTTCATAAAATGCCATGCCTAGAACTAGACACAATATTCTAGATGTGGTCTGAACAATGAACAACAGACAGCAACAATTATTTCTTTTGAGCTTGACACTATATTTCTGTTGATGCATCCTAGGATTGCATTTCCTTTTTTTGTTGCATTTGCTTTTTTTGTAGTTGCATCTCACTGTTGGTTCATGTTCTACTTGTATCCACCCATATTCTTTCTGCATGTGTTGCTGCCCAATATGATTTCCCCCACATGGTTTAATTTTTTTCAACTCAGATGAAGACTTTGCATGCATCATAGTAATGTCTAACCCCCCACCCATGTGTTCAACAGATCAGAGGCTATAACAGAACCCTGCAGTATGCCACTGCACACTTCCCTCTAAGCAAATGACATATTCTTGTTGATTACAACTGTTTAGCCAGCTTTGTATCTATCTAATGGTAGAACAGTCCATTAATTTAGTAGATTATTTTTAGTTTGAAGGATGATTCCTTTGCCATAAGCTTCTTTTTCTGTCTTTACCTAGACTTGATAAAAGGTAAATCTACATTCTGGAACTACCTGCTTTTTCAATAAGAATTCATTATATAAATATATATGTGGCCCATGTGTGAATTATATGTTCTAACTTTCCTTTTGCTCTTTTATACTTTCCCTGTAATGTAGGATTCCCTCTATCTGCTCCTCAACATACAAAGTTGGTAAAGACAAATGAAGTTACATTTGTTTTTGAAAAAATTATGGTAAAGTGACAGATTACTAGTGCACCAAATGAGCTATATGCTACCGTTAAATACAATAAGACAGATAATCAGATCATGACCACCAAACACCCAGACATTAAGAGGGAAGGAAGTCTTATTACCTAACTGTTGTTCCTAATTAAGAGCTGCCGAAACCAATTCCTAATATATTGTATATGCCTTCATAACATTGTTTTGGAAGAAAATCAGAAGGAGGAACGTTCTGAGCAGTAAAGAATCATTCTTAGAGATGATGATGATGATGATGATGATGATGATGATGATGATGTGGTAGTTCAAGAAAAAACTAGTGTTTTGCTCTCTTTTCAGTTTTGCACTGTTGGAAAAAGAAATCAAATCGATCTACTCCCATATAAGGTGACATTCATACTATTTTGTGGAATTAATTTCTTTTGTTCTAGCATCTTCAATTGCCTCCCATAGTAACAACAGATTATGGAGCAATCAATAACTGACCACAATGAGAAGTCAGATCTTTTAGATCTGTTACCTAACTAAAGAAAAGAGAATAAATGCTAAGAAAACAGTAGTTGGTATAAGAAAAGATAACAAGTAATTACTCTTCTGATATCTCTTTGTTTCTATCCATGTGTTATCCATTTGTAGGTTTCTGAAGCCTATTTCCCCATTATTTCTTTCAGGTCATACACCTTTGTAAGTCAATTTTGTCTGCCTAGCAGTTATAAACATTTTAATTGTAAGTGACCTAGGGAGACACTTACAGTTGTTACACAAATGTAACTAAAAACAAATAAACAGATAACAGAGACAGCAGTTCTTCAAGAGGCAGCTTTTCATTTTGACTTCTGGGGGAGGTATGGTGAACTGAAGACAGCTCTGCAAAAGGATACAAGCAGGGCTGCAACTGGGAGGGCACTAAAATGCCTCTTTTGACGGCCAGCCCTGAAGGAGGCCCGCGCTCCTGTCACCTTCGCCACCCGCGAAGAGGTTCACCGGGGCGTTGCACGGCTGGGCTTGTCCGCTCCCCAGGGCTGGCCGTGGGCCCCGGGGCAGCCACAGGGCCGTGCCCCCCAGTGCTTCTCCAGACCATCCCGCTCGGGACCATGGTGGCAGGCAGCTTGCTCCACCTGGCCCAGATGGCAGCCAGGAGTGGGGCATTTGTCCCAGGGGAGCCCCATGCTGCTTCGTGGAGGGGGGTCTGCATTGGGTATATGGGGGGACTCAACCCTGTGGGGGGCGCGGAATCCATGGGGGGGCGCAGAATTCATGTTTGCCCCAGGTGACACAGACCCTAGTTGCGGGCCTGGATACAAGGAAACAAGAGAAAGCCACGATCACTGCTAGCTATGCTCCCATACACTTTTATCTGGACTTATCCATGTCCGAACCCCTGACAAATTTCCCTTACAGCAGTATGCAGACCTTAGGCTAAAAAATAATGTCTGAATTGGGTCTGAATCCCAAAACAGTTGGATATAAACAGTATATTTAGGAAGCAAGACCTTGAATTTGTATTCCAGGCATTTCAGAGCAGGGTTCAGGAGGCAGGGGATGACACAGCAAAAGAAAGGTTCAATTTCCTTTGGGATAAATTCACAATTGCCAGGGAAGATAGCCAGGCCCTAGCAACTATCAGGAAAGACTATCTGGGTGCAGGGATCAGGGGGATTCACGGGGATTCACATGGACACTCTGTCCCTACATTCCAGCCGTTAGGTTAAAGCTGAACTTCTCTTTATGACAGAGCAACATAAAGTAAGTAAGAAAGGGAAAGATAAAGTGAATGAGCAGAGGGAAGAGATTATGCTCATCTACACACAAAATGCATTTTATAAGAACCTCTTTGCAGTAACAGGACAGACTGGCATTTATTTCTATACTTCCAAATATCATGGCAACTCCTTTAAGTTAATATCCTGCATATGTGAAGGACAGCCAGTGCATTAAATGCATCATTAAAGGAGGAGGGAAGCATACTTCTTTAAAATAAACTTTTAAGTGGTTGTTAAATTGTCTCCATAGGCTAAAAGCTGGAGACAGCCTATGCTGTCTCCCACTCCTACCCTTTTTGCTGGGAGTAGATGTGTTTAATTTCTGGATCTTATTAAACCACATGTCTGGAGCGGGCCAAAGTTGATGTACGTGCATTAATAACATCTAAACAAAATCTCCTCTTGGACTTCTCCTACCTCCCTAGAACTATCATGTAGGAACATTGCTGTCCATGTCTGCCAGGAGATTTTAAAAAATGAGTAGAATTCAATGTTAGAATACTTTAGTTACAGTAACAGACTTTCTGTGGCCAAAATGAGTCAGAATGACTCAGAAGGTGCTTCCAGATGGAAGGCTTCTAGCAGATTTTTTTTAAAAAAACTTTGGGCAGCTATTCCATTTTTATATCCTGTGTGGATTGATTGATAGATGATTGATTATTTATTTATTTATTTATTGGGTGGAAAGAAGGAAAATAGGAGGACAAAAACACAGGAGGATTACATGACAAACATGCCATTTTGATCCACTGAAAATTATGTGAATGAGGCATGGTGGTTACATGAACAAAACTCAACTGCAAACGTTTAAGCTGCACAGAAAAATATTTTAATACTGAACCACAAAAGACAGCCAGTTTGATGCAGTTGTTAAATGCACTGTTAGAAACAGGGACACCATGTGTTCTAATCTTGCCTTAGGTATAAAGCCAGCTGGGTGACTTGGGGCCAGTCACTTTTTCTCAGCCATAGCAAGAAGGCAATGGCAAATCACTTACAAAAATCTTGCCAAGAAAACTTCAGGGACTTGTCCACATGGTTGCCAGGAGTAAAGACAGACTTGAAGGTACCAAAAAGCAAAACAAAACCAACCACAAAAACACAAAATATTTTAAGTAGTGTAGAAATGTTTTAACAAGAAACTGCAGGTGAGAGTAAAGGCAACCAGGAGCAAGACCATGATGCACAGAGGGCATGCAGATTAATACTTTCCTTTCTCATGATAGTACCTCATGATAGTATCATGATATAATATAATCCTTGGCACTAATTGAAACTTCCTTCCTAAAGATAATAGTAGCTTTTGAGGTGGGACACTGCAGCATGATAGGAAAGATGAATTCAATAACTTCAATCTTCCTTACTACACATTTACTCTTTGAATCTTGACTTTTTTCACCCAGCATTTGCTAGTTCTAATTTTAATACATTTGTGATTCTTTCAGTAATGTGTGGCCACATATTTCCCCAGTCTAGAAATATACTGGGAGCTGCACTTTCCAAAATTCCAAAAGCTCAATCATCCTGGGTGGCTATTCTAGGAGCTACAATCCAAACATGTCTGAAAAGCACCACGGTGGGGAAAGCTGTTAGGACCATATGTTGGTTCCTTAAAGCTAGTTGAATCTTGATGTTTTTTCCCAGATCAAAAACTCCAGCATACCTCTTTACTACCTTAGAGCAGAGCTTCCCAAACTGTGTGTGGCGACACAAAAGTGTGTCGCCACACACAGCGTGGTGTGTCGCCACACCACCCAGAAGCGGTGGTGCGCACGTGCACGCCGCCGCACGCCCCCGTGCCGCCACCGTGCACGCGCGTGCCACCGCACGCCCCCCCGCGCCACCACCGTGCACGCGCACGCCACCGCACGCCCCCGCACCGCCACCGTGCACGGGCGCGCCGCTGCACGCCCCCCGCGCCGCCACCGTGCATGTGCACGCCACCGCACACCCCCCCGCTCCGCCACTGTGGATGTGCGCCCCCCCCGTGCCACCACCATGCGCACGCACGCCACTGCCGCCGCTGCCACCACTGGTGTGTCGCCAGCGGCGGCACTTTAGAAAGCCCTGCCTTAGAGTATATTTCTGGATATATGAAATAATAATTATACTTATTATTTCAGGCACTTCTTTCAGAATTTATTTTCCTCTCTTGCCCACTCTATAGGTAAACAAAGCAAAAGTTTCGTGCACTCTCCAGCATCTCTTTCCAAGGCTTTGGAGCTAGACTGACTTTCTCTGCAAATCTTTTTCTTCTTTGAGGACAGTTAGCTCACAACTTTATGAAGTTTCAACTTTATAAACTAAAGCTTTTAAGCACTTCAGGGACTCCAAGTATGTGCAGCCAGCCAGCTTGGTCTCTTATGTTAGGTGGTTCAGCAAGACTAAAGCCATACACATTCAAGTTATTAAGTACTTATAAAGAGACACAGAGCTTTCATACAAAGAGCTCAACAGGCGATCTTATGACTAGACAATTCATTGGCTGTAGTTTTATGAACAGCAAAGTGAATTATCTGAAGCTCACTTTGTGCAACAATTTGTTAGGAACTATTGAACGTAATATGCTGAGGTTACGGTCCCAGATAAAGCTTTAGCATATAATCTGCCTGATTCAAAGAATGTTACAGGGGCCAGATGTTGCTGAATTCCACTTGTAATTTACCATCTCCTCTATCTTTCCACAAAAATCCATAAAGTAGGTAAAAGAGAGGAAAAAGACATAATGCCTGCCAATAGTAGTACTAGCATAGGAACTGGAAACAGTGTTAGGAATCTGAGGAAATTAGAGAAAGAAGTCCTGTTTGGCTCCAGAAGTTGGGTGGCCTTCAGACAAGGCATCTTTAGATAACACATAAAGATGAAAAGGCAAGGCATGGAATCAAATAATAATATTACTGTGTTTACCTTAAATAAAGTTGACCCTGAATTTAAGAAAAACGTGATGAAAATCTTTTGCAAAGGCCATCATTGTATCAACTTAGGGTTGCTAACAGCAGCTAAAACAAATCCCATAGATTCTCATCCACCATAAATGTGTGTCTGCCACACACTTATACACAATTTTCCACTCCCTTTCGCACTGAAGATGTTGCCTAGCCTGGCAATGAAACGTCTGCATGAAAACAACAAGGCTCAGAGAGCACCAAAGACTCCCCAGTTCAACCCTGAGCTACAAATATTCTCTTCGATTGGTACTTATACACAAGTATGTATTAGATTTGTGTGTGTGTGCATGTACATATGTGAATGTGTGTGTATCTACTGTTAGAACCTAAACATACACAATAGAAAAGGACAAAACAATATATTAATTGAATTTTAAAATGTGAATTAAAATTCATTCCTTGTAAAATAAGTTACCCTGTTTTACAAAATTAATTGTTCTATATCTATATGTATCTTCACTGTCTCATACAGAGAAATCACTTTAAAATGCAAATATACATTCATGTGCATACATATACACACAAACACACACAGTCTTCCTTCCTTCTCTAAGAAACAGCAAAAAAAAAAAAATCAGGAAGGAAATGAGAGGTGGAGAGTAAGTTAAAAGATGCCTGCAATGGAAGGAAAAGAAAATTGCCCAGAGTCCCTCTTTTGGGGGGAGACGGGTGATGGCTAGAAGATTAGATAGATAGATAGATAGATAGATAGATAGATAGATAGATAGATAGATAGATAGATAGATAGATGAAGGAAGGAAGGAAGGAAGGAAGGAAGGAAGGAAGGAAGGAAGGAAGGAAGGAAGGAAGGAAGGAAGGAGATGAGGGGAAGTTGCAGCAGCCTTTTGTACCTCTCATTCATTCCAATGTTTAGGCAGCTTACTCTTATTGATAAATATAAGACAACCTCCAAATCGAAAGGTCATTATTTTTATGGGGGCGGGGGGAATTGTCATCCTGTTGGAAAACTATAGTATATTGCCTTTCACCTTTTTTGGTTTAAAACTAAAAAAGTAACTTCTGGCAGTGATGGGTGATATCACTTCAATCAATCTTGCAGCCTTAGAAAGTGTCTGACCACATTTCCTTTGGCTAGCTGCAGTAAATCTCCCTCTAGTACACAAAAACAAGTTGGCTATTTCCCTTACAAATCAAAGATCTACCTTATGATCGGTCAAGATGTACTCAGAGCAAACTTCATGTTCAGGCTAAAATAATTACATGATCATTTCTTCTCCATGGGTATAATTATTTACACAATTCTCTAATGTATATTACATACAGTATTTTGAAATAAGTTAGAACCTTGTATCATATTTAGAATATATAGCCTTAGCCACATGTATGCATTGTAGTTTTACAAAATAGAGCTGTATACAAATCACTGGGTGCTTATGAACGTTTATTAGCTATCACCCCCCCACCCACCCCCAAAAAGACCCATTAAAAGAAAATACTTAAAATATGTGTTTGCTGTTGCATTACTATTTGACTTGTGCTGCACATCTGGCGGAAACCAGTCAGGAACATACCATTGATAGTCTGGCTGAGCAAAACAATAAAACATTATTACAGCAATGTGGACTTCATAGACACTTCAAACAAAAGACTAGCAGCATGGTAAATATAAGTATGTTGTGAGACTTTTCATTAGTCATAGCAAAGTAATTTACCCCTAAATTCCTCCCTTTTATTTTGATTAAATAATTCTTCTCATTAAGTTCTTCAGCTGTTTTCTTTTTATTGCAATGTCTTTTGGATGATAGACCTTGTATAAATGTTGTGTGAAACCTCCTAAATCCCACAAATCAAAACAAACTTTATTAATGTTAGCAAATCAGATTTCTGAGAGCTTTATGAACTTTGAAAAGGAACAGAAGAAGACAAGGCAAAATGGAATGCACCTGATGCTATCATAAACAGTTAGGTTTCTAACTACAGTCAATGTCAGCTGTTAAGAGGCTAAGAGAAACCTGGTGTGCATCAATTTGACAGATGAAGGTGTTCCAAAGGGAACTTGTTTGCAGTTTGTTAGAATTCTTTTAAAACTCAGTTACCTCACAGATGAAATTCTAATCTCCAAGTCTGATGGCAATAAGTTAGCATTTGAGCACAATTTTTTTTAAAAAAAGATTTATAAGAAAAAAGTGGTTTTGCAAAATCATGCGGTGTTTCAGTAAAACTATTCATTTCAGGTCTTAATTGAAACACTGAAATAAAACGTAGAAAGGCAATTTGGGGGAACATAGGCGTATTTGGAATTTTCAGAATCCATTTTATTGGTGCTGTCACAAAATAGCAGTTATGGAAGGTGTGATCAGTCACACTACATACATCAGAAGTAACACTACCCTTTTAGAGTGTCCCCTATCATCCTTGCTTACAACACTCATAACAAAGTGTTAGGCTGCAACCACCCACTTTTTTATTTTAAGTATGTTTATCAGACCTACGTGAGACCCAAAGACATTCTTCAAAATAAGGCTGATGCAGCGGCCATTAATTTACTTTGCAGCATGCCAATTTATCACTTAAAACTCTTAACATTACATTGGAAATGGAAACTAGCAAGCACTAAGGAATTTGTTAGTGAGCATATTGCTGCTCACAGGTACCACTTTGGAGACCCGGGAGGACCTATGTTTATGCTGTCTTCAAAGATTGAGGAGCTCAATTCATTTTCTGAATAGCTATAGAATGATACTCCTATTTCTTTTAACAAAGTCTATAAACAAACAAACAAATGGTTAACCAAATTACCAAGTAATCTTCACCTACAAACAAATACATTTTGTTTTCCCAGAACAGTTCCTCCCATTATATTCTTAATATTATGCACTGTAAGTAGCAACTAAGTTGCAAAACTTAGTGTTATGGTTGGAGTTCATTTTTAGCCCAGGATCTCAAATCAATGTAAAGTAGTGGTGGACCTCGAGATCTACTCCCATCACTCTTAAAATCGGCCACATTGGCTGAGACAGCTGAAATTCACAGTCCCCATCTTTGGTTTAAAGGTCTATACTGATATATGACCATATAAAGAGTGGTTTGATTTGATTTCAATGGTTCCTGGATAGATGCAAATATGGTGAATTAATTAATTAATTAATTAATTAATTTTATTCTTTTTTTTTTTTTAACAAATTTTATTAGATTTTAATTTTACATAGATAAAAGTTTGAAACAGAAAAGAAAATGGAAATACAAATCAAGAAAAAAGAAAAGATAAAAAAGTGTAGTAAAGGAAAAAAGAAAAAAAGATAAAGCTGAAACAGAATTTGGTCAACTTCCGATTTGTATCTGGTCATGGTATTTTAAAAATTTTATCTTACATGCTAGGTCTATATATAATATTAAAGAATATTTCTTGTCTATTACATCAATATATATATATTTTAATCTTCAAATCCCCATATAAGCTTTGCCCCTCCCGCATCTTGTAAATAGTCAGTTAATGGTTTCCACTCTTTAAGGAAATAATTATTTGGATTTTCTTTTAATAAACATGTCAGTTTATCATTCTCTGCCATATCCATCAATTTTAACATCCAATCTTGTATTGTAGGCGATATCTGGTTTTTCCAATTTTGTGCAAAAATAAGTCTTGCTGCTGTAATCATGTATTGCATAATCCTTGTAAATTGCTTCCCAGGTTGTCCATCAATTATTCCCAGTAAGAAAAATTCCGGTTTAAATGGAACTCGAATTTGTAATATATTTTGCATCAATGCATGTATTTGAGTCCAAAATTTCTTTGCAGTCTCACATGTCCACCACATATGGTAAAAAGACCCCTCTTTTTTTTTACATTTCCAACATAAGTTGGAGACATTTCCATACATTTTAGAAAGTTTTTGTGGGGTCATATACCATCTGTACATCATCTTATAAAAGTTTTCTTTTAAATTATAACACAAAGTAAATTTTAACCCTTTGGTCCACATATCTTCCCATTGTTGCATTTGAATATTATGGCCAATATTTTTAGCCCATTTAATCATACAGTCTTTAACTTGTTCCTCTACCATTTCACCTTTTAACAATAATTTATACATTTTTGCAATTAGATGATCATCTGTCTCACATAGTTGTATCTCAAATTCCGATTTGGTTTGTTCAAATTCAAGGTCTTTCTTATCTAATTTAAATTTCTCTACGAGCTGCATATATGAAAGCCATTGAAAACTGTATCCCTCTGATACCAATTCTTCTATTGATTTAATTATATATTGTCCTTGTTCTTTCTTTAAAAAGTCTTTGTAGGTTAACCATTTATCTTTATTTCTTACTTCTGTTCTGTAGAATGCTTCTTGTGTAGAAATCCATAAGGGTCTTTTATAACATAAGATTAATTTATATTTATTCCAGATTCTTAACAAGGATCTTCTAATATAATGGTTTTTAAAGTCCACATTAACTTTAACTTTATCGTACCACAAATATCCATGCCATCCATATCTTAATTCATGTCCTTCCAAATTCAATAATTTTTCATTTTTCAAAACTATCCATTCTTTAATCCAAACCAAGCAACAAGCAGCATAATATAATTTCAAATCCGGTAGACCTAGTCCTCCTCTTTCTTTAGAGTCTTGCAATACTTTATATTTTACTCTTGGTTTTTTCCCTTGCCAAATAAACTTAGAAATATCTCGCTGCCATTGTTTAAAAGGTTCTTCTGATGCCAATATAGGTAGTGTTTGAAAAAGATATAAAATTCTTGGCAAAATTAATTTTATTCTTTTGATTTCTATCACCACCCCATCTCCCCCGAAGGGGACTCTGGGCGGTTTACAAAGAGACAATAATTAAAATAGATAAAAAGTAATACAATACACAATCATCATATAAATACAGATAAATTAAATATAAAATCCAGGAGGTGATAAGATTTTATTTAAAAGGGCTCTATGGCACTAGCCATCCCCAGGAGGAGCTGTCACCCTTCTCATCCCAGGCTAGGCAGCAGAACCAGGTCTTTAAGTTCTTCCTGAAGGCCGGGAGCGATGGGGCCTGCCTCACCTCCGGGGGTAGAATGTTCCAAAGGGCGGGTGCCGCCGCAGAGAAGGCCCGCCTTCTGGACCCCGCCAAGTGAAACTCCCTTACCGACGGGGTCCGCAGCATGCCCTCTCTGCATGACCGAGTGGGACGGTTCGATGTTATGGGGATGAGATTATTATTATTATAATTATTATAATTATTATAATTATTATTACATTATTAATGTAATGTAGCTAGACCTATCAAAGGAAAGCTGCCGTCCAAAAGTGAGAAGCTGCAGGATGATCCCAGTGGCAAAATTATTTCCTGGAAATTTTGTTAGTAACAAAGTGGTAGCCAGAGGTCACCACTAAGCTAAAAGCCTTATATCCAAAGCCTTCCTGTCTTTGTGGCTGATTTTTTATGCAAGAAAAGGATGGCATTTGTGTAATGTGTGACAATTCCAAAAATCTTTACTTTGCTTTCATTGAAACTATATTTGCCCAGGGATTATCTTTTCTTTGAGAAAAACTGTGGCTGACCCACATTATTCAAGCAGCTATCAGCACAATAGCAAACTTCATTTAAGGCCAGTCCACAAATTATAACTATGACAGCATGAAGGCCACTCAAAACTATTTCATGATGCTTGTTTAGATGGCATGACCCACCATGCTGTTATGTCCAGATCAGGCACCTGCACTATAACAGAAAAAATAACCTAAACACCTGATGAGCCAGTTGTCCAGCTGCAGATCTTCTGGTAACTGCTTCCATGAGAAATGCTTGGATCAGCTTTTGTATGGTCGATCTAGCAAGATCCATTTAAATCAGTGTTGTATGTACAGGGTGTACTCAAAGTCAGGCCTCATAGCCAATTTATTATATACATTACTGTAAATTAAATGTTTGGATTGGTTGCCATTTTCTTCTAAACGCTTCCTTACTTGTTTGACACATGACCTTTGAATATTCCTAATTACAGTAATGTTTTTTTCTGGGGGTGGGAAATGAACTAATAAAACATATTGGGATTGGCCTGTGTGTTCTGTTTGGAGTAGGAGACCACCAGAACTTTAAGAAAATAGTTTTTATTACTATAAAAAACTATTTACAAGGTTAAGTCCATAAACTCAACTTGGATCAATTGGAGATTTGCAACAGGTTGCACTTGGAGGTAGGCAGCTATGCAGTGGCACAACTAGAGTTCAACAACAAGTAGAACAACAGTTCTGGATCAAGGTGCTAGGTTGGTTGGATTCTTCTGAATCTCTGGAAAAGAGCTACACTGGTACTTGACATGGCTGGCTGAAGACTGGAACAAGAAGACTACAAGGCAGGCTGGATAAGGTTCTTCTGGGTCCACAGGACAATACTGGACTGGATTCTTGGCAAGGTTCCTCTGGATTCTCAGGATACTACTGGACTGGATCTGCAAGGCAGGAGTAGACAGAGTTCCTCTGGATTCTCAGGACACACTGGACTGGATCTGCAATCTCGCTGGACTGGATTCACTGGACAAACTAGAAGGCAGCCTGGACTGGTTCCCATAGACAACTGGATTGGAACTGCAAGGCAGACAGGACTGGTTCCACTAGGCAACGGTGCCTGAAACACCAGGCAGGACAGGGCGCTCCACACTAGAAAAAACCCCAACGGCAGAACGTGGCTGCACTGAATGAGCGCAATAAAACACACGAGGATGAACAGAGTACTTAACTGAAGTGTTGAAACGCTGCTTTGCCAAGGCTTCTGAACGCTGTGAAGCTATGGACACAAGCTGATGAATGCCCGAAGCAACCGAAGCCTTCTTAGCTGGACTTGCTGAAAAATTACGAGACAAGGTTCCATCTCCTTGATGCTGCAGCGAACTTGCTTCTCATGCAGCTGGGGTCAATTCAGAAATGAGGTGAGGCTCTTGCGGTGGCTACAGGGCAGGACTCCAAGGACTGTTCCGGCTGGACTTCTCCCGAAGAAGCTGTTAGCTCAGTGGAACGTTTGTCACCTGCAGCCTGATGCTTGTGCTGGCGCCCTTTTATCCTGTTCTCCGAATGCCTCTTCTCCTCAGGAGCCAATCAGGCTTCCTTCTGCTTGGCGCGCTTCTCCGCCCTTCTTTCACGTGCCATGATGGGTGCCCTTGACTTAGTTCCTGGTTCTGGACCATTCTGCTCTCCAGGATTCTCCCGCGCTGCTGGGTCATCCCCGGGTCTGGACTCCTGCACCTGTTCATCACGAGATGGATCACGAGTATCGCACTTTTGACCCTGTGTTGGTTTCTGCTCAGTATCAGTTTCATTTCTGAGGTAAGTTTCGTTTTCCTCTAGCTCAGAGTCAGAGTCAGACTGAACTCTGACACTGTGGGGACGGATTTTTAGTACACCCTGTATAACCTGCTGTGACTCTCAAGCTCAGACATATGGCTTTCTTAGTCCTACCTAGAAATGCAAGAGTCACAACCAAGGACCTTCAGCTAGGAAAGCATGTATTCCCCCTCCTAACTAGGGACAGCCCATTATCATGGAGAAACTTGTGCACTCTAGTTTTTTATTCCATATCTGCTGCTTTTCAGGTGGACAAACTAGAGTAATAAAGATTACAATATGGATATTGTGTTTATGGATGTTTTTTTAGATGTTTGTGCCTAAATAGACAAATTGCTGTACTGAGTAGGATTATGGCAGTGTACCCTCAGCTAAGCAACTTATGTAAGTACTTTAACCAATATCCATTTATCTCAATGTTTTCCTGATGAAATAAAAGGGACTTTCTAGGGTTTAATAGCCAACTAGACCAGTGTTTCTCAACCTTGGCAACTCTATGCTGGGAATTCTGGGAGTTGAAGTCCACACATCTTAGAGTTGCTAAGTTGAGAAACACTGATCTAGACAGTACTAAAGGCCCTTCTCTTTTACATTCCATCAAGAAGAGGGAAATAGGAATCAAGCCCATTCCATCAGCTCTGGGGCAATAACAGCTCAGTCGAAATGAACAATTTCTTGATTGTTCATTGTCAGTGATAATGCAATTGTCAGTGACAATGCAATTTGCTTTTTTCCTCTTTCTTCCCATTATTCCCACCCTGCCCTCTTTGTCATGTACTTTAGACGATAAGACTATGGGCAAGCAGTGGTGTAAATTGCCTTGAGTGCCTAGTTTAGCAGAGGAGAAGGATAAAAAAGCATAAATAAATAGATAAGTTTCCACCCAAAAAATGATGATATGGAGGGATAAATATGCAGTTAATGGTATAAATGGTTTTTAATGAAATGCTATGTCAAACTACCAAATATTGAAAGAAACCAAACACTAATGTGCAAACACTGTATTACAACAAGTAACATCATTTTCACAATTACAGTCTTGAAACTATTCCAGAGGATAAAGAGTCAGGACTTGCATTCAGACTAAACAAAAGTTTTCTTGGATAACTAAAAAGTAAATAGTAAATGTGAGATACAAAAGTGGCATACAGAAAGTCAAAATATAATGAAGTAACTGTACTGTATTTCATATGCTAAGCCTATATACTGACTCCGTTCTAACACGTTTTATGTTTGATGACAAATTGCTTCGGAAATTGTAAAGAAATACATGTTGGAGCTGCTTTGATTGTATAAGAAAAAGATCGTAAAGAACTCCAGAAACAAATTCAAAACAGCCAATCAGCAAAGAATTCCACCCTTGAAGCACTCTTCTAAAGAAAGACAAAAATTGTTTAGGATGTATTGCACAGCTCAAAAGCCAGATGGTGAAAGCTGTACAATAAAGGCCAAAATTAATTAGCCTCAGTTTTAAAAACATTAGTGAAAACCATTTTCTCCCAAATTCATATAAGAAAAACATTAAGAAAAATATTCAAGTGTGGTTTGTATTATATCAATATTTCTCAGCCTCAGCAATTTTAAGAAGTGTGGACTTCCAGAATTCCCCAGCCAGCATGCTGGCTGGGGAATTCTGGGAGTTGAAGTCCACATATCTTAAAGTTGCTGAGGTTGAGAACACTTTATTATATAAATGCATTATTATTTTGTCATAAATACACGAGCTTTGGGGAAATTCTATTCCCATAGAGAATTTGTGCAAAGGACCTTTCAGATTCAATGTTCTCTAATTCAGCAACTTCCAGATGCATTTGACTACAACTTCAATCATTAGTGGTTAAGGCAACGGGCTAGAAACCAGGAAACTGAGAGTTCTAGTCCCGCCTTAGGCATGAAAGCTGGCTGGGTGGCCTTGGGCCAGTCCCTGTCTCTCAGCTCTAGGAAGGAGCCAATAGGAAACCAGGAGACTGAGAGTTCTAGTCCGGCCTGAGGCATGAAAGCCGGCTGGGTGGCCTTGGGCCAGTCACTCTCTCTCAGCCCAACTCACCTCTCAGGGTTGTTGTAGGGAAAATAGGAGGAGGAAGGAGTATTAGGTATGTTCGCCGCCTTGAGTTATTTATAAAAATAATAAAGGCGGGATAGAAAATTAAATAAATAAATAAATAAAAATTTCCAGCCACTATAGGAAAGCATGGGAATTATAGTAGTTGTATCTCCTGGCATTCAGAGAGTGACTGGTTCAAGAAAACTGCCCCAGTGAAAAGTAAAAATGGCACCCCATATTGACTTCTCAATAAATGTCTTAGAATATTTACCTTCTGATATGATGTCGTCACACTGTGCATTTTTCTACCTCCATTAATGGCAATATATTACGTGGGGCAGAAAACTGGAAATGTGATGAAATCATGCCATTGATGTAGTGTTACAATGGCTTTGGAAAGGGAATCAGCTTTAGCAGTATAGCTATAGTATGCATAGTATGTTACTCTGACTTGGAAAATCAAGGTTTTTTTAAAAAAACTGATAAAGTTTTGTTTTGTTTTGTTTTGTTTTGTTTATTTACAGAATGCTATACCAATTCAGTTAATCTTTATGTCAGTGTCTATTCTAGCACCATGTACGTTGAAGTGTAAAGAAATAATCTTTCCTGCTTACTCTTAATCGTGGCATATATATGTCCTAGCAATGCATTTTTACGTAATGTCCCCATAGTGTGCCCTTTGTGTGATCCTCATGAACAACACAGACTTACTTTATCCTTTGCTGCACTGATGTTAAATTAGTATTTCCCCCTTTATTCTGACAGTATCCAAGGGTAGAGTCAAGATGTATACAATCTGTGAGGCTTTGTCACTCATTCCTGGGAGGGAAGTCAGGTGATTGCATTGACTTGAGAAAGAAGTGATAGAGACAAGGTAGAGATCAAAAACAAATTAGAACATTTCATGCTGCCTTGAGGTTGAATTACAGGGATAATTTCCCTCTGAAAATGACAGGTTAAATATAGATAGAAGTTTACGCAGCTCTTAATAAAGGTAAATGTAAAGGTTCCCCCCGCACATTTGTGCAGTCGTGTCTGACTCTAGGGGCCGGTGCTCATCTCCGTTTGTTAGCCGAAGAGCCAGCGTTGTCCGAAGATGCTTCCACGGTCATGTGGCCGGCATGAGGCACATGGAACGCTGTTACCTACCCACCGAAGTGGTACCTATTAATCTACTTGCATTTGCATGCTTTCGAATTGCTAGGTTGGCAAGAGCTGGGGCTGGTGCAGGAGCTCACTCCGTCACACGGGACTAGGGATTCGAACCTCCGAACTTGCGATCTTCTGATCGACAAGCCTGGCATCTTACCCGCTGAGCCACCATGCCCCTTAATACCTGACTGTATTTTATCCCAAGTACTCTTAAACTTGATAATGGCTTTAGATTTTCATATTTGCTTTTGAAGTTTTAGCTACTGTGATGTATATATTTGCTATTGTCCTGGTCATTGTGTTTTTAATGCTGAGACAGGATAAAAAAAAAGTTTTGCATGTTCACACCCTGAGAATCTGTTTTATAAAGGCTTTTATAAAATTAACTCAATTGTACTAAAATAAATCAAATTCCGCTTATAACTTCAAATTGAAAATATTTTTATTTATATGTACAATTTATTTATACTACTGTATATAAATGTACAATTGTTTATATAATTAAAAATATAGGTAAAATAATTTCCATCGAAGTGGATATTATGTATTTCTAACTGAAGAGGGAGATAACACATACCTGTAGATAAATAAAAATAAACATACATCTTTTTAATAATCTGAATTTACTTTTTTAAATGATAATCATACAGAAGTACAACTGTAGATGAGAAAAAATAAGAATAAAATGTTTTTTTTCTTTGTCCCACTAGAAGGTGTTTAAATTGATATGCAGGAAATGCAAATGATAGAAATGAGTCCATTATTTGATACAAAATAATAAACTTATAAATTCTCAGGAGGAAGCAGAAGTGATGAGGTAGGTGAAGGAAGAGGGTATAATGAAACGATAGCTAAAAAGACATGTGGCATTTGGAAATAAAATTAAACTGCTGGTATGGTTGCATGTTTTTTACATTACTTCATTCTTTCTCATGATACACTTGCAGAATCTGGCTGTAAAATGTTGGTCTCTGAGTATTTCTACTTTCTCAATGAATGCTGACAGGAGTCTCTACTTACTGGGGCTACTGCTGTTTTCTGTTAGCCCCACATGAGCCCAAAGTTATTCGAGGTTCGGAGTATGGCTGAAGTACGCCACAATTCCCACAATTAAGGCGAGGAGGAACAAACAACTGCTGCAGGCAGAAATGTTTTCCTGTAAGTGCTTGGAAATCTTGGGCCTATACAAAAAGTGACATAAAAACAAAATAGATATGAACAACTCTTTTACAAGAAAAAAGTGACACTTTTGCATTTCCTGTGTTTCCGGCTTGTTGCTTTTGGTTCAGTACAAACTATCTTTAAAAAAACACTTTAAAATACACATTTAAAAAGTAAGATTTTTTAGATGCACTCTGTCCTAACTTTGGGGGGGGGGATTCCCTTGACTTGCTTATACCTGACATTAGTCTTCCCCAACACCAATTATCAGAGTATACATAATATATTATACAAGTATAGGTATCTATACTCTGATAATTGGTGTTGCTTTTGTAAATACTCTCCAAATTTTATTAGCCTAAAAAAAGGTTGTAAAGTACTTCCCAGGATTTCTGGACCCAATTCCAAGTGCTGATTTAACTTTAAAAGCTTAAATTTGGTTATGTCTTTAATTTACTAAATTTATTGTATTATAAATATGCATATTTTATTGGGGTTGTATTTTTGTTTTTTATACTGTTTTTAAAAAAAAATAGATATGCATGTATGCCACCCAAATATTTTTATTATAGTGCAGCACAGAAATATTGAATTATATAAATTAATGATAATGAATTACAAAAAAGGTAAGTTTATTAGGTTGCAGTAACTATAGACTTGAATCTTAGTCAATTTTGGCATCATCATCATATATTAAATTTATATTCTGCCTGACTCCTAGCAACTGTAGGAGTCACTAAATAACCAAAAAACACAAACCTGTTGTTTTACTCGCTTCTGAAGAAGTTCATTTTCTGTCTGGTAGTGTTTAATCTGTGGAAGAGGAGAAATTATAATCACAGCCCATAAAGCAAAAATATATACTGTATTATATGCAGCTATAAAGAAACACTTATTCCCGTATGAAGAAATATTAACTATTGCACCACACGCTGACGTTTCCACACTGATGGCACCTAATTAACTTTTATGCATATTAAAAAGATGAAATTTTTAAAAGAAGCCTTACAACCTTGTCTAAATACGCATTTGTCAGTACCCTGATGTATTTCAGAGTAACATGGGCCTTTCATCCAGCAAGGCAGCAAGTATTAGTTGTGTAATAACAAGCCTCCATGAAAAGGTGTATATGCCAAGATCAGGAAGTTATTTAAAAGCAATGAATTTCAGAATAGCTGAAAACAGGACCTCTTGTGCCCTCTAGTGGTCCTTTCGCTGTGCCATTTAACAACTCAGTACTGTGATTATTTATACTCCAAAGTAAAACATGACATTGATAAATAAAATTGTTTGTGCAATGTTAATAAAACATATTTTGCTTCTTATGAATAAAGCCCTCAGTCATGGATAGTAATTTCATGAATAAACTAAACAGGCTCATTTAGGTTGAATACAAGGTGAAAATCTATAAATGCAATGTAATAGCATCTACTACTCAAAAAGGCCTCCATTTATCAATGATTTTCAAGAAAGTATTGCACAAATTCCTGTCAAGGATGTCTTAGGTACAGATTATCCTGTGCTACTCACTGATTAGATTTACTTCTCTTATCCAATATAGAGTTCATAAATCATTTGGATTTATGAACTGTTTGATGGGTACAGTGTATGACGTATTGCCATTTTTTTCCTTCTGTTAAACTGTGAGAGTGGAAACAAGTTCTAAAGGAAATAACCAAAAGGAATAGTGCAGTGCAGACTTCTCTTCCTTAGAAGAATTGCAAACTGACTGATCAGAAGTGACAGATCCTGACCAAGGTGGGAGCTAGTATTCCAAGAACTTAGAGATAGGTGCATAATAACTTTTTGTTGGCACAATGCTACTTTTCTACTATGATTTGGCACATGTCTCCAGCTCCAGATACGTTGAACTTCCTCTCCCACAAAAATCCCCACCCAGAACTATTATAATGATGGCCCTGGGAGAATCCAACATATCTGGAAGGCATCAAGTTGGGGAAAGCTGGCCTAAATTTTAATAAAAGAGTTACAATTCTACTGAGAAGATCACAACTGATCTCAAATTTAAATTTAGGCTCCAAACACAGATTTTTTTCACCAAGTTTCTTTTGGCTAAGATCTTACGCACAATTATTTTTAAGTGTGCTGCATTAAGTTCAAGAGATTTCAGCAAAGGCTTAAAGTGTAAATCTACCCAACAAGCAATGCAGTCTTATAGGCGTGATTACTCAGAGCCATTATGACTTTTTTTGCTTTTTTTTTAATATTCTGGAATTCAAAAAGAAGAGGTAGAAAAACAGAACATTTTATGTCATTCACAGAATATTTAAGGAGATAGTGCATTAGCCACAAAGGATCCCACTAGCTTCATTTGAAAAAGTATTTATTTCTCATTCTACCAATAACACAACTTCAGAATTATTCCTAGGCACCCACAGGATCCATCCTTTTTGTCAAAGGGACAAAAGCAGTGTGGTGGCATCACAGCACAAGCTCCACCCTTTAGTAAATGCATGCAATGTCATAGTGCATGTAAAAGAGGCACAGATTGGTGCAATGCCATTTTTGTTATTTGGTCCCCCTGCAGTTGTGCCTGGAATGATTTCATCCAAGATGAGGACTTCATGTAAAATATGCCAATTATTGGTAGATATAACTTCTTGGGTTATACTGAAAGTGAGAAACTAAGAATAAAATATATGTGTTTTGGCAATGATACTTTTCTTTTGATACATACCTGAGATTTTAATTTGTTCAACTGGGACTGTGATTGCTCATTAAATTTTTGCAGAATTTCTTTCTCTTCACCGAGTCTCTCTCTATCAGATCTTTCCTTTTTGAAGTCTTCTTCATAGATCTGAACCTACAATTGGCATTATTTAGTATAACATTTCTACAGGCACATTAAGTATTAATTAAAAAGAGGCACAGAAAATGCACATTTGTTTACTTCTGTGTATAGGCCATAAATGTCATTGCAACAAAATGTATACATGAAAAATACCTTTCATATAAAACATGAGTTCACATGAAAAAATTCTCATTACAAGATGCAAAATATATGTAATTTTTTTCACAATTACTTGATCTCACAGCCTTCTCTGCTTTGGTGTAACATAGTGCAGTTTCCAAAAACTGTATTTTTAAAAATATTCTAAGTGCAAGTATTTCATATGATGGAATCTTTTCCATCACTTAGAGATATCATAAATAATAATTACAGAACATTTCAAAGGTTTCTGGGCCCTTAATTATATTTTCTTATTAAAATAGTCATCACACACATACTGTATAAGCATTTATTAGTGCAGTCTTATGCATATTTGCTCAAAAGTCTTAATGTGAAGCTTAATAGCAGGTAAGATGGTATAAGAACAAGAACCACTGCACCACAGCATTTTTAGCATGCTGCTAAAAGAGAAAGGGGACCCTAAAATGAGTTGAGACTAGACATATATTTGCATTGTATAATTATATTTATCTAACAAAATGGGAAGATAAAAAATTCTCAGCTATTCAGGGAGAAATGCTTTATTTTCAAAAGCAAAGAGTTTGGTACATCCAAATAGATATTATTATAAAATGCTCACCAATTCAAAACTGTATAACCCTTTGATAAGCAATTAGTGTAACATTTTTAAAATGTACTGTTCATCCCATCTGGAACAATTTAGTTCCCATTTAAATTGACAACAACTCTTTCTTTAATGTTTGTCTTCTGAGACTACACCCACTGTTTCATGTGTCAAGAGTCAGCAAGACTTTGGATTTAAAATAACACATTTTTAAATAACTATACAGCTCATCTTTCTGAACAAATACAGGGGTGGACCAGAGGCAAAGGGCAAAATGAGTGACACAGTGACACTGCTAATTGGACACTGCATTTGAGGACTCTAAGTAGATTAGGAAATGCTAAATATATTGTTTCATATCCTTAATTTCTTTCTGTTCGCCACCTTCCTTCTGCTGCTCCCCACCTTCCCTCACCTGAGACATCCGCCTTACTCGGCCGACTGCTAGACCAGCCCTGAAATATTCATACACAGCCTCTGCCTTTTCTCTTTCTCTACACAGATAATTCATGCACACAAAGACACATCTACTGTACAAAAACACAACAGCATTGCTTTTAAAAAAAAAAAACCAATGTGAAATTTTGGCAAACATTGGTAAAATTGTAGTATAAAGTTAATTATTGCCGCATATTACAATTCTTGATCACCGATCCAGGTAGACACTAACTTTTAATATCCTTACTACAGTACTATACTGCTTTGGTCTCCTTTTCACCCTATGAAAGAAAGAGCTAAACAGTAACATTGGACCTGCTGGTTGCTCTCAGCAGTCATGCAACTCTTGAAGGAGCTGGTCCATGACTGGAAGTCCTCCTGGACTTTTGCTTCCTTCCAGAACAAGAGGTGAAAGTTGTAAAATGGAAAAAAATGAACTTATGATTTATGGTCACCTAACTTATGCATGATAATCCTAGGCAACTCACATCAAGATCCATAAAATCAAAATAAATACAACCCACAATCCCTACAACATTATATATCCCATCAAAGTGCCAAATCATCCCACCGACTCCTTATTCATACTTGTTCATTTCTATCCTAGCTCAATGTCTGGGCAAAAAAGCAACCCTTTGGAAGGCTAATAGGTTGGGGACCCTCTGAATCTCAGGAGGGAGGCAATTTCACAGGGCCAGGACAGCTGCAGGGAAGGTGTGTCTCTGAGGTCTCATCAGAAGGCAACATTTAAGGGACGGAACCTGGAGCATGCCCACCCTATCTGACCTGAGGAGAAAGCAGGGCCCCGAGGCACCCCATGTAAAAGAGGCCTAGGGGTGGAACTTTCTATCCTACCACGACCAACACTGATTGGAACTGGCCTTGGAGGAAAGAGGAAAACCACAGCAAAACAGTGACTCCTAGTCCCAACCCCTGGACTACTGCAAAATGCTGGCTATCGTATACTATGGGGCACTACAATATATCTGGGACCACCTTAGCCAACCTGTCCATCCAGTTTGAATGTTAAGAGAGGGATGAGAGGGGTGTGGACTGGGAGGCAGGCCAACTGAGTAGTAGCCACCACATCATGGAATATTTGGTTCCAACCCTCCTTGCATACCAGAAGACCCTGAAAACCATTTTATTTCAAAGAGCCTTCCATTCATAAGGTGTTTGGGCCATCTACATATAGCATAAAATAGTTGATTCTATTATTCTATTATGTTTTATTGTGGTTATTATATTTTTTCCCTTGTTGTGCACTTGTGATGGACTGCAGTAACACTGCTGGTTCTCAGGAAGGAGGGAGCACATTCCAAGGAGGGGAAGCAAGATAAGAGAAAACACAGTCCGGAGCTGGAATGTGGAAAGACTAAGAGGCTCAGAGTAGCCCCACCCTAGAGCCTTCCCAGGTTATTTCACCTTAGGTTAGGTAGAGTGGCTTTAGTCTGGCAAGATTCTGTGTATACGGTGTGAGCAAATAAAGGACTGGAGTTTGAATGGACTGACTCTTCGTTGTTCTTGGGCTGGGCCTGACAGCACTGTCCTTTTTCATTGGGGCAGTGTACAAATACTATAAAACAAATAGCCAAAAAGGTGACTGAATACTCCAGTTTTCTCCCATTACATTTTCTGAGATAACAGAGATAATTTATTGCCCTTCCTGTTCAAGGTATTTTCCTTCATTACTGAGCATCCTGTCCCACAACAGTGCAGGTGGATACTAGTATACATGAGGAAAGGACTGTTCTCCTTCCACTCCAAATCATGTTTTCTTTTCAATGAAGAAATTGTTGAATCATAAAAAGCAAATTACCCTCCCAGATCATTTTGTTTGGCTACCAAGGATAACAGCCAATCCTGGAAGACCCCTCTTTTGATCTCTTTGCAATATACAGTAATAATGGTAATGCCTGTTCAGATAAAGAAGCTTGCTCTGGTCTCCATATGATGCTCCTAGCCATCTGCTGTCATAATGGTATGCTTCCAGGGACAGGCCAAACTGCAAACATCTGCATACCCAACTGTATAGCCAACTATGGCCAGCTTTTCTTTATAGTGCTGCGTGCATTATCAATAGCTGTTTGTGCAAATGTGAATCAGCCATCCAAATGACTGCTTGATCTTTCAGATTAAGATCTAAAGTAGGGGAAAAGTTGGTCCTAGAAGATGTACTCACTCAGGTACACATTTTTCTCCCATCAAACATTTCCCTTGGAACTATTAGGGGGAGCGTCCTCTTGCACTTGGAAAGGTTATAGAGGAAGGGGAACATGAAGGCATATTTGTATGGCATAGTATCTTAAAAGATTATTATTGAGTAGCAGATAAGTAGTCAAAATATGAAAAATCAATATGAGAAATACCATCTCCCCAACAGGGAGAACACACTCAAGGCACCTTTGCTGAAACAATGTCACCTTGTGAGACCCGACTTCTCAGTGACAGTCCCTGCCCTTTGGAATGATTTCCCGATATACAGTTGGCCCCGACCCTTCAGGCCTCTAGAAAGGCAATTAAGATCTGGCTCTGTCCCCAGGTGCTTGGGTCAGGATGAGTAGTGTTCCCACCTGGTAGGATATAGTAGATTTTAGCCTTGATCACTATTTAGTTTGTTTTAATGGTATGGGGGGTGTTGTGTTGGTATTTGTGTTTAATTATTTTGTATGTTGCCCTGAGTCACGTTGCTTGAGTTGGGCACCGATATAAATGTTATAAATAAACAAATAAATATTAACTTAAATTATTAAGTACCATGTCTCAACTGTTATTGTCACAAAAATCATGTAGCTACGTTGTATATTCCCAGACATTACTTGCTGGTGTATTCAAGAGTACCAAGAAATATTAAATCGAGGACTCAAGTCAATCATTTTTAGCAACATGTAGACAGTCAGCCATTGAATCGATTTACTTTGGATTGTAGCAAACCAGCATGTAACATTGACTCTAAGCCTCACAATACTAAACACTACACATAAGCATTATTTTCTCACACTTGGTCTTCTGACTGAACTTCTATAATGTTGTTGAGACATTGGTCTTCTACATTATTCAGGACCAGTATAAAATGTTTTTTCCATATACTCTTGAATAATGTTGCCACTGCAATAATACAGCCTTGCATGCTGTCAGAAAATGCTAGCTAAAACCTTGAAAAACTGCTATTACTCAGTATGAAAAATATTGGGTTATATCAACATTACCCAATCTGAATTCTTTACATTTAAATGAACTTCAACTCCCAGAATACTCAGCATTGGCCACTCTGGTTAGGAAATTTTAGGAGTTGAAATATACACATGAGAAGCATGCCCAGACTGAGAAATGCTGGCTAGATGAACCAATGGTCTAATTCCAGATAAGTCATCTTCCTATATTCTACCACAAAGAAAATTAAAACAGCCATTGGGTATCTAAAATTGAGTAGAACTTTTGTTTTCCAGTATAGAGTGTGGACTCTGTGTTGTCTCTGTGGATGCACAAAATTAGAGACACTTTTTAAAAATATAGATTTAAACACTCTCAGAAGTATTTAGGAAAAAGCACAGAAAAAAATAAACTGCTGCATTATGTGTACTATCCATTACTGTGCAATCAAATGCAAGGTTTCACCCTTCTGCATGTGACAAGCATTATGTGAGAGTACAATCTGGCTCACTCTTCAATCACGACCGAAACAAGTATTTTAGTGCATAAGTTTTCTAGCATATACATTCATTTTTCAACAACTGATTCTTAATAGATCATAATGACAGAGTTTAAATTCAAGTTTCTGGAAAGTAACATTATTTTAAATGCTTGGGCTCCTATAGAAAATGAAAGCCAATAAAGAAAGTATATACTGTATCTTCCTGAGCTTCAGAATTGCAACACAAATTCATCTGTTTTGAAGTTTCTTTGAGGCAGTTGGGAGATTCTTTATGTACTTTTAGGAGAAAGATCCCCAAAAGCAATTTATAACCTGCCACTGTTTTGCAAAGTACAGCATTTTAAGACACGTTGAATAGAAGCTGACTCAAGGCAAGAAAACACTTTTTTCTTTTCTTTTTCAATGACTTTGGTGAATGAGAGTGGCTGCCTTCAAAATGAAACTCAGATTTCAGGAATTAAGCAAGGATGATCTTAAGATCATCCTTCCCATTAAAAATATGTTTGTGCGGTTTTTTGGGGACAGGGTTGGGGGTTGCTTATTTTCAATGAAATCATTTTATTTTATAAACTTGAAAGGTCCTATTATTGTTTTATTTATGGATTAAGATATAATTATTAAAAGGAAGTTGTATACTAATTTCTTGCCCAACACTAATCTCAATGAATTCACTAGTTTTATTTTGGGGCAAGGATCACACATATCATTTTATCATTTCAGGAACATGGAACTGCAAAATTTGAAATCTCTTGCCTTATAGATTTATCCATAACTACAGTTAACAGCCAAGGGACAACAGTGTCTTTGTTGTACTCATACCCGAGTGTTGAACTCTTCACTAAGCATTACATTTTAACGCATGCTTTGCCTCCAACATGCACCATTCTTTCTGCAGTCAGTAACCAAACTTCCAGTCCATATTTGCACAAACTGTTTCAAAATTCAAGCCTACTCATTTCTCAAAATCAACAAACATGTAGTAAAATTTCTATATCCATATAATTCTCAATGATCTTCTGAAGGACAAATATCTGGTCTGCATATCCGCTGCCTGGCATAAAGCCATATTGTATTTCCCAATGCACACTTACTATCAGTTCTCATATGCTTTCCACCAGAATTCCACCAAATACCTTTTCAAGTACGTTTAACGAAACAATTTCTTTATAATTTTTGCATGTATTCTTGTTACCTTTCTCTTTGTATAAAGGAACAATAATAGGCACCATGAGACACAGACATCTTCACACATGTTCCATATTCACATTTTAACATTTCTTCAGTTATAGCATTTACATCCTCAGCTTTGCTATTTTTCAATATGCTCATATCATTTATGACTTCCTTTTCATGAATTTTACTCAGACCTCAACTTTATAGCATTTGTTCTAATTGCATCCTCATTCCCATACAATTCTCTGAGCTACTGCTTGCAGCAGCCCCTCAAATCAGTTTCATCCCAAATAATTTCATTACTTTTATTTGAAAAGGCTTAGTGTTTGGTCCTTGTTTAGCCCTTTTCACCCACTTTCAAAACAGGCTTTTATTTCCATCAAAATCAATCTCTGCTTCTTTTAATCTTAACATCCCATGCTCTCTTTGATTACATTCTTTTTATCTTTTTCTGTACATACACATTAAACAATATATTTTTCCATCTTCATTTCTGCAGTATTCATTCTCTAATATGCATCTTTCTCATCTATAGTTTGTTTAGTCTATCATTCCCTAGTGTCCGACTCAATTTAGAATTGGCGTCTTAACCGCTGAGCTAGTCTATCATTCCACCGAGCAAACGTTTTCGTATTTCAGAGTGACATAACCCCACGTTTTCTTTCACTCTGTCCAAGCCGCCTCCAATAGGGGCATTTGCAGTAGTACACCAAAAAAAGTCAAGGATGGTCAACCAGTCAAAGCCCTGCCCCTTTTTAATGTGTGTTCAGGCTTCAACTGTGCAGTCATGGCAACCACCTAAACTTCTGAGCCCCCACAGATGCCGCTGCTGCCACACTCACTTTTTCAGAATTAAATGAATGCTGCAAAGATGTATGTTCTGTCCACTCATACCTGTTCCCGGAGAAGTTCCATTTCCATTCTCATCTCCTCTTGGTTGCAATTCCCATCCAATGCCTCCACGTGAGAGCTCTGGGAGGATGTGCTTTGATGTTTCAAGGCATCCAAAAGGGACTTAACCCCCGAAAAAGCAAAAGCAAAAGGCAAACAAAGAACAAAAAGAGATGTGCTTGGAATTAACAACATTCAAATAATTCTTTAAAAAAATTGAACTAATTAAAATACATATAAAATCCCAGTAAAGGCAAATAAGAAACTGATCATATTTGCTCATGAGAGAACCCATGCGTGATCCTAGCTGTAAGTATACATATACTGCTGTTATTATTGTTGTTTTATTAATCCAAAATATTAAAAAGAGTAGAATTCAAAAGAAATATATTGTAACAAAACCAAATTTGATATATATTTTTAAAATCTCCCCTAATTAATTCCAAATCATAACTCGATTTAAATTTTATTTTAGCTATCCAAGTGTACAAGATCTGGTTTAGCTTTTCCTCTACACCTGCCAGAATTACCTGCAGTAATGACAATGCATTTGCATTCTTTATGTGAGGGTATTTTATCCAAATATTATCTACTGTCATTTTTTCAGAATAAGAATAGTTTTGGTTTGATTTTTGCAACTCCGTTTTTCCCTCTTCCCATTTTAAATAAGTATATAGGTCCTGCTTCAACTGTACAGTTCAACTATATATTTTCTTGGAAGTAGAATTATATTCAATGGAAGCTATTGCCTAATTGTATAAAAGGCAGCCTTAAGTCTTTATCCTGTACATATATAGTGAGATGGGCTTCTCTAGGATATATTCCTGAATGGAGACACCTGGGATTGTACTGTTACTACACTAGTTACCTTATTTATTTTACCAATTTCAGATTCTTGCAGAAACCATTATTACACAGATTTCCACTGCTTATATATAAACATTTATCTAGTCAAAATACTTAGAATTCATTTATTTTCCCACTTTTCCAACAAAGTACATGTTGGAGACATCACCCCATCCACTAAATTGTTTCCTTCATGATGCAGAAAAGAGGATGGATCATCTGGTGTACTAATTTCCATTTCTATTCTATTCACAATAAGTTTAAAGGAGTAACTAAACACTATTCTCTTGTCCATGCAGATTATATTTTTAAAAATTCCCTTCTCACCCCTATGGGTGGTGTGTGTCTTCCTCAACCTCGGGTCCTCTACCAGAGGCCTGGGAGTTTGAGGGTTCTGCGCAGTACCTTAGCTGTTCCTAGCACTGCACTCTTCTGGACAGAGAGCTCCGATGTTGCTCCTGGGATCTGTTGGAGCCACTCTCCCAGCTCAGGAGTCACAGCCCTGATAGCTCCTACCACCACAGGGACCACTTTGGCCTAACAAATATATATGGATTGACTGAGAGTGTGCTGGATGAAAACTAAACTGGAAATTACCCACAAGAATCTTCTAATAATATATTTGAGTGCTGTGAATAATCCTGTGCTAATGGCAGGGAAGGTTGGGGTTGGGGGAAAGCATATTGTTTTATCACTTTCAGCTTAACAGAGAACACAAGTGGATATAGACTATCTGGGTGAGAAAATTCAGTAACTGCCTGGGTTCACAAATGTTAAATTATAAGGGGATTTGTTTGATTTTGATTTAATATGATATGCATACCAAGCAACTGAGGTTTATATCTCAGACCAATATGCAAACCCAGTCAAACCACAGCGTGGCAGATTGTCTAGTTCTTGCACTATATTTTAACATAGGATATGATTTCAGTTTTTAGATAGTACTTTATAACACACTGTTTATTATAATCAAATTTCAGCATTCAAATAAAAAAGATTTGAGGGCTCATAGTTATAGGCAACATCCAGAAAATAAATTTGAATATGAAAAAGGTAAAGATAATGTTGTCACGAATACAGATTCACTAAGCAAACTGGTAGTGTTTGTTCTCTACAGCTTTTCAGGGTGGTACACTGAAACCATTGCTGGCAATTTTGTTGTTCTTAGAGCACCTTGATCTATAAGCCGTGTCTCAAAGATCCTGAGATTATAAATAGGAATTTTTATTATACTTTTTTACTGTATTCTATTTGCCTTATACTTTTTAAAACTCATTTTGTTTCCCCGTCTGCACTTCATTACAAGTTTCTAGTAAACCAGAGCTAACACTTTTATTTCTTGGTAATTTTCTTCCCCTTGTTTCTTAGCTTTAAGCTAATACAAATATGTTGCTACAGGAAGTATGTGTGAGGTTAAGCAGGAAACACACATTTTAATATATATATATATATATATATATATATATATATATATATATATATATCCATTGTTTTATGCTGTCCTTCCTGATGGAAATATGTTTATTTACTGGCAATACTACATATCTGTAGTATCCAGATAGCTATTGGCTTCTAGCTGTTCATGCCAAAAGTTTCACATATTGACATAGCTACTGCTATTTAAAAACAAACTGGAATGTTTACAATCCCTATTGTATATTCCCAATCTTAGTTAGGTATATAAAAGAAAATATCTGGTAGATTTATGAAATTTATGAAAAATAGCCAAGCAGCAATAAACAGAATATACCAGTTTATTCAAAAATCCACATGAAAATCTAGGTTTTAAAAAGCCTAAACAAGGCCAATTAATGTGACAAAAAGCAGCACTGGGGTGATCCGCATTTTTTTAAAAAAAGCCTTTCTACTGGACTTTACGTTAATACAGGTCAGGCAGAAACTATGGGAAACAGTCTTTAGATAATCAGGCCCTGTGCCATTATTTATTTAATTATTTAATTAATTAATTAATTTTTATCCCGCCTTTATTATTTTTATAAATAACTCAAGGCAGCGAACATACCTAATACTCCTAGCAGCATCTTGATTCTCATCCAGAAGCCTACTGATAACCAATGCAACTCATGAAACAAAGGTGTTGCATGGGCATGATATGGTGCAGAAGACTTCAGAGACAGCCTTGAAGAAGGTATGGAACAACCATTATGTAAAAATCAGCTTAGCCTGGAAAGACAGAAGGGATGAGGAAGAAACTCAAGACCGTCCCACCTTGAGTCTCTTTGGTTCAAGAGGGAAGGAGAGAGAAGTTCTGTCAGGCTTTCAAGGTTCTATTAATATATCTTGTAGCAATAGAGTTCCAGTACTTCTTGGGGTGTTAGTTTCCTGACCTGGCCTACCTTGAAGGGCTGACACGTGGCATGCCCCCAGTTGCCCATGCCACAGCATTCAATACCAGATATAGAGAGTAAGGAAGGTGACCTTGATGGAAATGTGCAAGAACAATTACCTATGCAAAGGGGGCTAAACATTTTTTAAGTCCTGGAGAAATGAAATAATATTCAGAAGCGGCTCAGACAGATGCCTCCCTGGTTCACTGGAGTATAAGGAGGGGAAAGAGTGCAGCACAATCAGACTTGCAAGATTCTGCTATTATAGCCAATCTTGATAAAAGTAATTCTAGTCTTCCTGTGGAGTTGGTTTCCTGGTCTGGTCTACCAAGTGGGTCTGATATAGGCTGACCATATTTCCTTGAGGCAAAAACATCGCTGGACAAAGTGGCCATGTGGGTGCATGCACGGGGGGTGCGCACATGCGTGCGTGTGGGGGGGCGTGCACGCACGCACGCTTTGCCGGGGAACTTTCAAAAACGGGACAAAATTGAGATTTTTACTATAACGACGGGACGCTCCAGAAATGGTGAAATAACGGGACAATCCCGTTCAAAACGGGATGTATGGTCAGCCTAGTCTGATACCAGTTCAGCCTCCAAGTCATTTTCAAAAGGAGCCCCGTATAGTGTACATTGCAATAGTCTGTATGCAAGGTGACTAAAGCATGAGTAGCTGTTTGAAAGACTCCCAGTCCAGCATGTGTCAGCTCCACTAGTTTTAATTATATTTCCTTTTCTTTTTCTTATTCCTTTACCTTTTTATTCTTTTTTTTTTACCATGAATGAGAATATCATGATGAGTCTGTATGTAGGCATGATAATTCACGTACTCTACAATGAGATATTGCCAAGTGGATAAAAATGATGAATGAATAAGATTTTTAAGCATAGATGTATGAATACTAAAACAAGAGTGATCCCTACCTTGTTGAGTCGCTTTATTTCAAATTCATAATGCATCTTCTTTGTGCTTGTGAGGGCAGTTTCCTGTTTCAAAAACCTATTCTCTTTCCTCAGTGTGTACTTCTCTTTCTGAAAAGAAATATATATATATATATATATATATATATATATATATATATATATATGTACATCGATAAAGTACAGATGATTGAATTTGTCCCCTTTGCCTAACAGATTGTTTAATGTTTTTATGCCAAACATTTCAAAAACAAAACAACATCAGAACTGATGGATAGCTCATCTTTGAAACTGTAAAGTGAGATAAAATTCTATTGATTTCTTCTTGGGCTCTCTGTGGCCGATACATGCCATAAAGTGTGCAATATAGCTGAAGAAATATAGAGGTTATCCCCTCACATCTCAAAATGCTGCCTGTTCTTGTTGTTCGAATAAGTAACCATCAAAAGGCAGTGAAGTTCACTGCGAAGTGCTACAGTCGTTCCAAATCCCAGGCAAAGCTAAGACATCTTGTGGGAAATCAATCTTGCTATTTTTTATATATATAACTTGTATCATTCTTCAGTCTCAAAGCAGGGAAGATTAAAAAGTGAAGAAACAAAAACAACTGGGATCTACAAGTAAATGTTATGTGTGGAGCATGTGCAAAATAACAATGTCTTTACCTCCCACCCACCCACCCATTTTCTGTTTAGTAACCAGTCACCCTCCTACAGTATGTCCACTGGGTATGCTTAGTCCACTGGATTGTTTCATTGGAAGGGGTTTTTCTGAGGGGTGTTTCTAACATATTTTTTGTGTTTCTAAAAATCCTAGGGTTCCTCCAATCTTCAGACATTTTTATTTTTGTGTGCAGATAGTGCTGTTTGAGCCTCATAAGGACTGATATTCAGATAATTAATTGGCAATGTGAATGATGTAAAGAGAAAGTTTGTTTTACCCGATGAACCTCTTTCGTGGGAGTTTATGAAATCTCCCTTCCTGGAAATCAGGAGACTGGAAATTACACTTACAGACAGTCTCGCCTTTGTCTGGATAGAACAGCCCAAACCTCATCGGATCAAATATTCCTCCCTACAAATAATTCCTTCCAGCATTTGTCAAGAAAAAGAGTTTAGCTTTCTCCCTGACTTGCTAGCTTTCTGTGTTAAGAGGCAATTACAGTATTTTGTATAAAGGATCACTCAGACAGATGAATGACACCTGTGGCCTGAATTAGCGCAGAACAGGCAAGCAGTTTTGTGGACTTTTTGCCTGTCTCAAATTTGGAGAAGTTACTGAAGCTGCCCTTGCAAATGGTTGCTATCCTGGGAATAGGAATATTGAAATTTACTAGAAGCAACCTGATGAGGCTGCTCCCCAGACTCTCTAGCACCTTGGATGCTTTCTGGGAAAGCTTATATTTTCTGGGTAGGGTTGGGTCATCTACTTCCTCTTTTTCCAAGAAGGCCTAAGGATCAATTTGGGGCCCAAAGTTTTTCTTGTGAAGGAAGATGACTGGCACTTAGCTTACAATTCTGAGAGTTAATGCTCACAATCAGTAGAAAAACAAGACAACACTAAATCTGACCACTACAAGAACAACTGGCAGATGGAATCAGACCATCCCACTCAAAAGAGGAAGCCATTGTTTGGTAGGAAGGAAGAAAAACTACATGTAAGAGAGTGTGAAAACATTATACAGTATGTCTCTCTCAGACATATAAAGAATGGTGTACACTTATTTCTTCAACAAATACTACTTAGGATTAGTAGGGTAAGAGCTATTTTCCCAGCTCTGCTGAAATCCTATTAGGCAATCAGGAAGGGATTGTAATTTTTGTTGTTGTACACAAACTTCTTTAAGCATGCTTTTGGCAGAACAGCAAGATAAAAATATCCTAAATTGGTTCAAAATCCACTTTATCAATACTTATAACTGGAACTAATTTCCTCAGCCATTCCACTGTATTCCAGATACCACAATAGTAAGCAATTTTGCTCTCTGCAAAGCCAAAAGTCTGACATAAAATAACATTGTTTAATAATTTTTAGAACATGGAGGATAGGAAATTATTTTTGAGATTAGACTATTCATTCCTGCTATTATCCTTTACTAGCAAATATTCTCAAGGATCTGTAGAATAAGACTTTTCATCCCCTGAGCCTTTTAACTGGATAATTAAATGTATTTGTTAGGTACTGTTGTTACTATATTTTATGAGATCAATTGTCAGTGGTACACTATTTATAATCTGATAGATTGAAGTGGTAGAGAGTTTTATAAATAAAGAAGCAAACAGGAACTAAAAGAGGTACCTCTATATATGTAAAGTGAGTGCATTATAAATAGATGCTGATTCCTCCCCACACCACAGCAGTACAGTATGTTTTTTGTTTTCTCACTTATTTCTATTATTACAGTATTTCTCAATCTTAGCAACTTTAAGATGTATGGACCTCAACTCCCAGGATTCCCCAACCAGCATGCAACCTGCCAAGGTTGAAAAACACTGGTCTAAATTGAAACTTTAACATGCAAATTTTTTAAGTCCCACCTGCCCTTTAAAAAAAAAAAACCTTTTTGTTTGACAAAAGTGTGTGGGGATCTCCATTAAAGGGTCTGACAGCTGTGTCCTAGGCCTATAAAAACTTCAATCTACCTGGTTGGTCCTACACTACTTGAAAACTATTTTATGAGGAAGAAAGTAGAGAAATCCAAGTTTCTTGATTTAAAGAAAGTAGTGAATGATCATGAAAGTAGTCCTGAATGATAGCTCAACAAATGTAAATACACTTGTTTTTCTTTGTCAATAGCTACCAAGTGAAAGGTAACTCCTTGCTATTTAAGTCACTTTTCAACTGAACAAGATGCTGAAGTATCACATTTAAATGCAAACACTAGAACAATGAATAGTAGAAACCAGGCCTAATAACAACATTTGCACACACCCAGTTCTCCTACCATTTCCTGTGCTAATTGGTTTCTCATCATGTCTTCCAGTCTTTGGCACTCTTGCTGCTTTTGATACCTTTCTCGTTCAAGATCCCTAACAATCTTCTGTACTGTTTCCAGTTTTGCTTTCATTTCTGTGACCTGCAACATGACACAAAACTAAGTTGTAAGATATATATCATTTTATTCTAAGACGTTCCATCTGGAAGCAGCGATTGGAAAACACAACAGTCTACTCAAGAATGTAAGGTAAACCACTGGCAGTAAAATGTATTTTAGTCCAGAGCTAGGATGCCAGACCAAGATTTAATAATCAACCAATACTGGAGACAAGCTTATACACAGCTGACAGAATGACTGTGTTGTACTGTACAAGGAAAAATCCCAGTTTCGGGTCACAAAACTCCCCAGGCTACTTCTCCACTCCAACCTCTTGAATGTTTACAGTATAAATTACACCCTAATCTTAAATGTCTCCTGTGAAGATTATTAAGATGTTGTATGCAAATTACAATGAAAACTTGCTTGGCTTGTTAGCATTTCAGTTACTAAAATAGTCATTTTCCATTTTTTCGACCTTTGCTCAAATCCTTAATGTAGGATTCGAAATGAAAACACATAAGCTTTGTGAGTCTTTCTTCACAATGGGGTCTGTCAAGGCAGCACTTGAAGGATATGCACCAGTTGCTACAGTATCGGCTCCTTTTTTTCCTGTTGTCTTGCCAGTGGCAGAGATAGCATTTTCTTTCCTCCAAGGTGCCTGAAAGTATATTATCTGGGACACTGTGAGAAGAAAACTGATGGCTGCCACAGAAGTAGCACAAAATGCCCCGGTTGCTGCCATGTTTTCTCATTATTTCCCAGTCCTTCGTGTTTCAAAGAAAGTGAGCACTCAAATAACAGGAAATGAATGCAGGTAAGGCAGGAAATGACAACAGGGCTGATGAAATAAAAGTACGCTTTTTCTGCCACTAACAAAGCAAATTTAAATGACAGCATTATTGTTGTTGTTACTGTTATTACATGTATATCCAGGCTGACCATACGTCCCGTTTTGAACGGGACAGTCCCATTTTTTAAACAATTCCCTACCGTCCTGTCGTTTTAATAAAAATGTCCGTTTTGTCCTGTTCTCAATGAGAGAGCGCCCACCCGCCACATTTCCGGGGTGCTGCAGGGACTGCGCTGCCCAGGGGGCTTTGTTAGACGGAGTGCACATGCACGCACGCATGCCCACTTTGTCCAGCGAGCCGTGGGTAGGTTAGGGTCCCGTTTTTGTCTCAAGGAAATATGGTCAGCCTATGTATATCCCCGTTTTCTGTAGGTATTGAAGGTGGCAGAAATGTCACGTTTCTCCTGAAAACACTGCGTAAAGTCAAGTGGCCTGAGAGGTTATGACTGGCCTAAAACCACTCTGTGAGCTCCATGGTCAAATGGGCGCCTGAACCTGAGTCTCTATGATCCCAGTCCAAGACTTTTACTTACCTATTGCCACTATTAATTACGAATATTCCCAACCATTTATTTTCTGCCAATTTTATAGCAAAATAATAGCTGGTGATTCTCATTTGGCCTTCTGCCCTTATATGTTTTGCAATCCTGTTTTCTCTTTTCTGCTTTTTCTCCTTGGTGTTATGCTGTTCTACTTCACTTAAGATAAAGAAAAATAACTATACATAGTAGAAAATAAATCATACTTGGAAACAGCAGTACATCATTGTTATTTGTTTTACCTTTTTTTCATAATGCTGCTTCATCTGCCTGAAATGTTGATCCCATTGATTGTTCACTGACAAAAGCTGAAATGATTAAGCAATAATCTTAGTACAATATTTTCACATTATTTTTAAAATGTTACACTATTTTACCATATTTATTTATTTATTTTATTCAATTTATATGACCGCCCATCTCCCCCAATGCCATGTTATTATGGGTTTTACATTCATCTACATTATAATATTAAATGCAAAGCAGTTTTTCAAACATTATTGGCATAAATCTCTTGTCTAAAAAAAATATTTGGGGGTACACGTATGCAAGAATGAGATTTTGCAGCTAGTCTAAACTTTGGCTATAAGCCTCACCAGCTGAGATTTCGAGGACATAGGGAAAATATATAGCTGTTAAACTATGGAAATCTCAGACCATTTGAAGCTTTATGGATTCTATCTTCTTCCAACCTTCCATTATATAATTCATGGCTGTTTTACATTATTGTCTAGATGGCTTCAGAATATTTAATCTATTCTGTAATACAGAAGATAAAACCAAAGAATGAATATAAGTGCAAGGCAAGTAAATAGATCGGGAGTAGCAAGTGAGTCAATATTATACTGTAGCAACTCAAACTGCCTGTGGGAATTTCCAAGATGTGCAGATTCCCTTGTATCTCTGAAAGTTCTTTATTTCACAGTATAGCATTAAATGTGTACTTCTCTCCAGTTTCGTGGTGTCATGTTAGAATTACTCTGTGTATTTCAATATGCAGAGCTAGTCTCATAGGCAAAAGATTTGGTTGCATATTTAATACAAATCAACCTACAGTAATTCATAGTTCCTGAATAATGTACACACTGAAATACAATTCTTATTTATTTTTCTATTTCTATCAATGTATGCAAATAAAACATATTCAAGGAAATGCTTGCAAAATGTGTCTATTAATGATGACTTTTTAAAAAATTAATTTGATGTGAAAATTAATAAAATAAACTTGTGTTTGAAGAAAAGGGAATGTTACAAAAATCTGTCTGATTGCTCATTATACTACAAGCAGAGAAATGTTCAGCAGAAGTTTCAAACAAGCAGCTTCAAATATTATGTTGTATATATACTGTATAATGTGTTACACTTACAGTGTGGTATTATTATGCTCACAACTAATTTTTAGCCACAAGCTTGATATAGTCCATATATAGGACAGAGTCAAGCATAACTATAACTTCCTGCAAGCAAAAAATGTAAAAGTATGTGCCACTAAAATTATATGGGAAGAAAATAACTCACATAACTGTGAGTTTTTCAGATCATAAAACAAAATGCTGTGAATAACACATGGAAAATGAGAAGTATATTATATATAAGTTTAGAGTTACTTAGACCATCCTTCCTAATCTGACACTTTGCAGATATGTTGTTCTACAACCTGCAGGATTCCCAGCTAGAAATCTGGGAGTTGCAGTTCAAAACATCTGGAATGCAAGAATGTGGGGAAAGCTTGGCTGAGCAGTCCCCTAAAAGACAGATACAAAATACAGTAGATGTTAAGAAGTTCTGCTATCTCACCATCATGCATTATCAATTCACCACTTTCCCCTTGCAATGGACCAACACTGTCACTGGGTTTTGTTTTTTCCTCTAATATAACCAAATAATTTTTTCCTGTTTTTGTTATCTCTTGCAAGGTCCCACTAATTCTGAGATTTAGCCTGCCTGACACAGTTCCTAACGTTTCTTGAGACCATTCTTCTTTGTTTATACATGTTATAACCATTATAACCATTTCTTATACATGTTCCTTTTTTCTCATCAGGATTTTAGCTGTGGTTTTACCGAAGAAAGAAATGGCCACTGGAAACACTCTCCCTTATACAGTTTGGAGGACAATGAATAGGATGAGGGTGGGGGTACCAAGGTGCAAGACAAATTTATTTAAGTGGGGGTTGTTGGCTGATGACAATACATTATGTGAATGCGGAGAAATCCAAGACCCAGAGCATCTGATGGTGTGTCGATTACTGTCGGAGCCTTGTACTGTCAACAACCTTTTGTTTTTGTTATTGTTGTTCAGTCGTTTAGTCGTGTCCGACTCTTCGTGACCTCATGGACCATAGCACGCCAGGCCTTCCTGTCCTCCACTGTCTCTCGGAGTTTACTCAAATTCATGTTCATTACATCGGTGATGCTATCTAACCATCTCATCCTCTGCCGTCCCCTTCTCCTTTTGCCTTCAGTCTTTCCCATCATCAGGGTCTTTTCCAGTGAGTCCTCTCTTCACATTAGGTGGCCAAAGTATTTGAGCTTCAGCTTCAGCATCTGTTCTTCCAATGAGCAGTCAGGGTTGATTTCCTTTAGGATTGACTGGTTTGACCTCCTTGCAGTCCAAGAGACTCTCAAGAGTCTTCTCCAGCACCACAGTTCGAAAGCATCAATTCTTCGGCGCTCAGCCTTCCTTATGGTCCAGCTCTCACAGCCATACATTACTACTGGGAAAACCATAGCTTTAATTATACGGACCTTTGTCAGCAAGGGGATGTCTCTGCTTTTTAATATGCTGTCTAGGTTTGCCATAGCTTTCCTCCCAAGGAGCAAGCGTCTTTTAATTTCATGGCTGCAGTCACTGTCTGCGGTGATCTTGGAGCCCAAGAAAATAAAATCTGTCACTGTTTCCATTTCTTCCCCTTCTATTTGCCAGGAAGTGATGGGACCAGATGCCATGATCTGGGTTTTTTTAATGTTGAGTTTCAAGCCTACAGCAAGCTAATGACAAAGCTGTGGCGGTGGCTACATTTTGGCAGAGTAAAGTTTGATCTGGACACGAAATAAATAAATAAATCAGCTTTTTAGGGAAATGTGTATATATCTACACTGGACTCTTTAGATTTCTTCCATTTTTCCTTCTTGCAGGAATTATTTGTGATTGTCCCTTCAGTATCTCATTTGTAGAAAAATCTAACCTCCAGTCATGGCAACTCCTTTATAAATAACTTGACTCGGTGGTTATGAAAGTGATTCTCAAGGGTAACTGTTGGACGGCACATTGCCTTCCTTGGCATCTAGACATGCCCTGCTGAGTCAGGGACCTGCCTGGCTTGCTTGTGTGATTGGAATGAGTCATAGAAAAAACTGCCATGCACTCTTGTTCTCCATGTGCAGTTCTCCTTCCAGACAGGCAAACCCATGAAATATTGTAGGAAGTAGGAAATGTGTTTTGGAGAATCTTAATGATTTAGGTTCAAAGTCCAACAAAAAATACTTCAACTTACCTCCTGCTTCTGCTTTTCTAATGATATAATTTTTTGTTCTAATGATATATCTGTTAGCTTCTTTGTAAATATACCCTACAAAAACAAAAACAAAATGATTCAGTTGAAGATAAACCCCTTTACATTGATCTAATAATAAAAAATGAATAGATACCAGTCTAGTTTTGCAGCTAAATAATGTAAAAATAATGTATCAATATGAGTATTAGATATTGTTCCAATGTAAATTAGGTTCCCCCCCACCATGTTTCTTCTCTTACCCCTGAAAGTGTTTAATAATTGAAATTTGTTATGTTACTTTTTCCTTAGAATATTTTATTCTCATTTTTTCCATCCCCTTGGAATGTTGGAAGCTATTATTAAGCTATTGTGTTGAATATTAATCTGAGTGGGTGCTTGGAAATTGAACTGTTGAATCTGATTTACTTTCAGCCAGCAACACATTTTGCTTTAAAGCATTACATACTATATATATAAAATCACATTTCTAAGTTACCAATTAAAAACTTTAGTTATCCAAAATATTTACAATATTTCTGTAATACTTACAGTATTGTAATATTTAAAAATATGTTGAAGCACTTAAAATATTACAAGGAATTAAAGGGAAACAAAATACACATCTTCTATGATAAAAGTATCCAATATAATTTTTAAAAATCCTAAGACCATTTTTACAATTTACCAAAATAATATTTTTCAGCATTGTTCAAATCTATTAACATGCTATTTATTTACCTACTTCATAAGTTCTATGTATGTGTGCCTGTTCCTCCAAAAACATAATTTTAATCACTTACTAAAAGGCATTTTAGGCCCACCAAGTAATAGTTTATTTGTGACTTGCCATGTTTTGTTTTAAGGGGCGTGGTGGCTCAGCGGGTAAGACGCCAGGCTTGTCAATCGGAAGATCGCAAGTTTGAATCCCTAGCCCTGCGTGCGGAGTGAGCTCCCGCACTAGCTCCAGCTCTTGACAACCTAGCAATTCGAAAGCATGCAAATGCAAGTAGATGAATAGGTACCACTTCGGTGGGTAGGTAACAGCGTTCTGTGTGCCTCAAGCCGGCCACATGACCGTGGAAGCGTCTTCAGACAATGCTGGCTCTTCAGCTAACAAACGGAGATGAGCACCGGCCCCTAGAGTCAGACACAACTGCACAACTGTGCGAGGGGAACCTTTACCTTTACCTGTGTTTTGTTTTAGATGCTCTTACTTTCCAATAATTAAATTAATCATAGCTAACATATGCTTATTAAAGCTTTAGTTCACTTTAGTATCACTTAAATAGGCAACATTCTCATTCTACTAATGCTGCAACAATAGGCTGTTTATTACCCATCTTAAATTCCAGTTAGAGGAAATTAAGAGGATTAAAAAAAAGATTCAGCCAAGGTATTCTGCTCATACTACTTAATATGAGTCATCTGAAAACTCCAACTCTCAGGCATGGCATTAAGTGGACAACTTCTCTTACATGCAATGTTACATAATACTTTTTCATTGTTACTTCCCTCCAGTGAAGGATTATTTCACACAGAAATGTTCCCTTGGGCACATTTGAACATATTACTGTTTAGTTTTACAAGAATGATCTGTGATGAACTCTACAAATCCTATACTTCTCCTTTGTTCAAAAGATCTATTTCTGTTTTAAATTAACTACAGCTTTTAAAGTTGTCTGAACCCTAACAAAGATTATTGAAGCAAATTAGATTCATAAACTAGTTTAAAAATTATTAAATACTATTTTTCTGGATAAACACAACACAAGCTTCCGAACTCTTCTTTACTACTGTGCCAGACCAGGAAGAGAATCATGTATTTCTGTTTATTTTCACCAAAATATCATAGTGTTTGGAACATATAAGATTCATTTAAATATTTAACTTGTTCTATATCATATCCCAGCCACAGGATAGATATAGAGCACTTCCCAACATGGGGATCAATCTGACAAGGAATCACATTGCAGATTCTCAGATACTGGGCACTTTGCTCCATTCCATTTCACTGAGTTGATGTTTGAAGCATATTGCAGATATCTTTATCATGTGGGAATCGTAGTAACAATGACCTTCTCTGAATGTCTTGGTCACATTTGCTTTATTACAGGGCTTTCCAAACTTTTCATTTTGATGACACACTGTTTAGACATGCATCATTTCGCAACACACTCTTACAGCAGGGCATCATTTCATCATTTGCAGAATCATAGCAGGTTTGGAGGCAGCCAGGCACAAGGCAGGCACTAGGACCTGCGCGGAATCCTGGCAGAGCTCGGAGGCAGCAGCAGCCACCACGACACACCCAGACACTGCAGCCGACACACTAACGTGTCCCGACACACAGTTTGGAAAGCTCTGCTCTATTAGAATGGGCAATCTAGGTTCTCACTAATACAAATTCTGGGCTGCTTCCTTCATATATCATGGGGTATTAGATTTCAGGGCAGCTAAATGCAAGGTTTTTTTACAATGCCAGCATCAGAAGTTATAAGTTAGATGGGAACAGGAACAGCTCCTCCTGGGGATGGCTGGTGCCATAGAGCCCTTTTAAGTACAATCTTATCGCTCCTTGGATTTTATATTTAATTTATTAATATTTATATGATATATGATGTTTTTGTACTTGCACTGTTTTTTATCTATTTTAACTGTTGTAAACCACCCAGAGTCCCCTTCGGGGGAGATGGAGCAGTAATAGAAATGAATGAATGAATGAATGAATGAATGAATGAATGAATGAATGAATGAAAGAAAGAAAGAAAGAAAGAAAGAATAAATATGGAATGAGAGACATAACTGCAGCAAGCATAGATAAACATCCCCAAAATAATATTTTTAAAAAAGGAATATGTTTAGGAGAAAACCTGAGGGGCAGGACAAGATTGGCAGGGTGTAGATGCTGCATGCCAGTCTCACCTAGGCAATATTTTTTTGGAACAATTTGGGCTTGAATAGTCTGGAAGAGACTATTCTTCATAGTCTGGAAGAGCCCTTTCTCTTATAAAAATGATTCTGCACAATAGACACATTCAGTTACAAAATTATCACCTTCAATAGGAGATTTAAAAATTATTCTAAGAAATACATATTAAAATAGGGGAGAAATGCTGATCCATTTGAAATTTTCAAAAAGCAACAGCAGTATATTTAATATCCAGCCTGAAATAATAAATTTGTGAATTCAATTCCATAAATATTTTATTTGCTTTTAGGCAAATGTATTGTTGCTGATATTGATCTTCCTATTCTTGTTATTTAAGATAAAATGCTATGAATCCACAAAGCACAGATTAGATTAGATTAGATTAGATTAGATTAGATTAGATTAGATTAGATTAGATTAGATTAGATTAGATTAGATTAGATTCAATCTGAATGCAATGAATGAGGAACTGGAGCCACAATTGTAATTACTTGTGAAATACATTGAGGTGTTGTTTTTTGTTTTTAAGTTGAGTAAGATCATACTCATACTACACCAGAATAGTATACTATTAATTGTTGTTGTAACAATTAATGACATTTTGAAGGCATAATTTCCTCCATTTAAAATAATGAAAATAGGCTTTGGAAAAAAATTTCACCCAAATACACAATATTTTTATTTTTAAAAGACAGTAAAACATTTGAAACTAATTGAGTTGCTGCCTGAGTAGAAAACCAAGGTTTAAATCAATCTGCCTTGAGTACTGTCTATCTAGAACAGCAGAATTTAATAATAGTAATAATAATAATAATACTGTAATAATAGTAATAACAACAATAATGTAATAAACATTCATATATTCATATATATTTATAAAATAACATAAAATGATTGAATTGCCATAGACACACACCTTTAGACTGGGAACATACTTACTTCTGAAATGCTTTCTGAAGTTTTCCTGGATTCCATAACAGCTTGTATCTGCCCTGAACAATTTTGGCTCTTGCTTTTTTCAAAGGCCTTTAAATCAGACAATATAAAGAAGTCATGTATACTATAAGATAGAATTAATCCAAAGAAAAACACTAAAACTATGATATCAGGAACTTCACACGACGGTTTCCAAATTTTCTGCATGTCAAATGCTGAAAGCAATGGAACTTTTATTTGAATCTTTCATAAAAGGGACTTCCCAGAATATCTCAAGCATAAAGCCCATGATTAATGAAAAAAGGTAACTGTTCAAAGTGGTGTGCAAACTGCCATTTCCCTGTTCTCTTCCAGTTTGTCTTTGGGCGAGGTGGAGTTACACAGGCAAGAAAAAACCAGAATGAACTTATTACCTCCTAACCACCATCCATTATAACCATTTCCTATCAGATTTTTTTTCTATGCTATCTTCCTACATGAACAGGGAACTTTTCTGATCGCTGTTAACACATACTGGATATTTGCCCATGACAAGGAAATGAGTGAATCATACTTTATAAAGCAGGAGAATGACTGTAAAACAAGAGAAAAGGAAATGTCCAGCATGAGGAACTTTATGTACCACAAGACATGTCCTTTATAACCCGGGCGTGAATATTTTTGTCCCAATGAAAGTTAACTAATTCTTCCAAGTAAACTAATTTTCCCTACTGTGATAATTGGTGGGTTCAAAAGGAAAAAAATTCTGACAGGAACTTACGTTTTTATTTGAATAGAATGGAATTTTGATACTATTTCTAATAACAGCAATAAGAATAAATTTACAATTACTGCCAATCCTATATAGCTGTTATGAGCTTTTCCCTGTGCAGGAAGAACATTTTCTAAAATAAGTGCTGGTGTGGAGTGGACGGTTACATCCCGTGGTGATACGGATCTAGATTGGTCCACCATTAGCTCAGTAGAAGAAGGAGAGGAGTATTGTACATCTTATATTGTGTAATTTGTTTTTGTTTGAAATATTTTTACAGACATTCCCAATTCATTTTATTCATTGTCCTGCAAAGTTAAACCATTGTAAGGTCCCTGACTTACACTTTTTACCCAAGCTTCTGAGGTTGCCAAAAAGAGACTTGAGTTGAGGCTTGGAGGTTAAAATAACAGTGTTTATTTGGCCAAGCAAAGCTGGGTGGAATCTCTGCAGACATCATGGCAGTGAATGTCTGGGAAGAGATCCACACCCACACACTGCAGCTCCAACATTTATATAGGGCTCCCAAGTTCAGTAAGAAAGCATAAATGAACTCTCTCCTAGTGAGACAGCGTACAAGGTCTCTGTATTTGCATTTCCAGAGCTCAGCAGTCTCTGTGACTCCTGGTATTCTAAACAACCTTGTCGTGCGTTATCTAGTTCCCTAGTTCCCTTTCACCTCATTCCCTTTCGCAAGCAGTTTCCAGAAGCATAATGGCATTGGTTAATCTAACCCCTACATATCCTCCCTTTACTTTTACCAGGCGAAATGCTTTCCGCTAGAGGCTATCCCACCAAAGGGGTGTATTCAGGAGGAACATGCCTGAGTACCATCACTTTGGAAGGCTGGGTTTCAGTGTTAACCTGGTGAGGTGGTCGTTATACAGATTCCTCAGGAGGCAGACAAGATGACTTGGTATCCCCATACCACCAAGAACTTGCCACAATTTGTTATGATCCACAGAGTCAAAGGCTTTAGAATAGTCAATAAAACAGAAAGATGTTTTTCTGAAACTCCCTGGCTTTCTCCATTATCCAGCGGATATTGGCAATTTGGTCTCTAGTTCCTCTGCCTTTTCTAAACCCAGTTTGTACATCTGGCAATTCTCGCTCCATGAATTGCTGGAGTCTACCTTGCAGGATCTTGAGCATTACCTTACTGGCATGTGAAATAAGTGCCACTGTTTGATAGTTTGAACATTTTTTAGTGTTTCCCTTTTTTGGTATGGGGATATAAGTCAATTTTTTCCAATCTGATGGCCATTCTTGTGTTTTCCAAATTTGCTGGCATATGGCATGCATCACCTTGACAGCATCATCTTGCAAGATTTTAAACAGTTCAGCTGGGATACCGTCATCTCCTGCTGCCTTATTAGCAATGCTTCTTAAGGCCCATTCAACCCCCCTCTTCAGGATCTCTGGCTCACTGACCACACCGTCAAAGTTATCCCTGATATTATCCTTCCTATACAGATCTTCCATATATTCTTGCCACCTTTTCTTGATCTCTTCTGCTTCTGTTAGGTCCTTACCACCTTTGTTTTTGATCATACCCATTTTTGCCTGGAATTTTCCTCCGATGTTTCTAATTTTCTGGAAGAGGTCTCTTGTCCTTCCTATTCTATTGTCTTCTTCCACTTCCGCACATTGCTTGTTTAAAAATAATTCCTTATCTCTTCTGGCTAACCTCTGGAATTTTGCATTTAATTGGGCATATCTCCCCCTATCACTGTTGCGTTTTGCTTTCCTTCTTTCTTGGGCTACTTCCAGTGTCTCAGCAGACAGCCATCTTGCCTTCTTGGTTTTCTTTTTCTTTGGGACGTTTTTTGTTGCCGCCTCCTGAACAATGCTGCAAACTTCTGTCCATAGTTCTTCCGGGACCCTATCTACTAAATCTAGTCCCTTAAATCTATTCTTCACCTCCACTGCATATTCCTTAGGAATATTAGTGAGCTCATATCTAACTGATCTTTGGGTATTCCCTATTCTCTTTAGTCTGATTCTAAATTTTGCAATAAGAAGTTCGTGATCTGAACTACAGTCAGCTCCTGGTCTTGTTTTTACCGACTGTATAGATGTCCGCCACCTTTGGCTGCAAAGGATGTAGTCAATCTGATTTCGGTGTCGACCATCTGGTGAAGTCCATGTATAAAGTCGTCTTTTAGGTTGTTGGAAGAGAGTGTTTGTTATGCACAGTGAGTTGTCTTGGCAAAATTCTATCAGCCTATGTCCTGCTTCATTTTGTTCTCCCAGACCATGCTTGCCTGTAATTCCAGGTGTCGTCTGACTACCCACCTTAGCATTCCAGTCTCCTGTAATGAAAATCACATCTCTTTTTGGCGTATTATCCAGTAGGTGCTGCAGATCCTCATAGAACTGATCTACTTCTGCTTCTTCAGCATCTGTGGTTGGGGCGTATATTTGGATCACTGTGATGTTAAATGGCTTACCCTGAATTCGAATTGAGATCATTCTATTGTTTTTTGGATTGTATCCAAGCACTGCTTTAGCCACTTTATTATTAATTATGAAGGCTACTCCATTTCTTCTGTGGTCCTCTTGTCCACAATAGTAGATCTGGTGGTCATCTGATGTGAAGTGGCCCATTCCAGTCCATTTCAGTTCACTGACACCTAATATGTCTATATTTAATCTTGACATCTCACCAATAACTACATCCAATTTGCCCTGGCTCATAGATCTGACATTCCAGGTTCCTATGGTGTGTTGATCTTTAGAACATCGGATTCGTTGTTCACCACCAGCACCGTCGGCCGCTAGCCGTCCTTTCGGCTTTGAGCTAGCTGCGTCATCACATCTGGGGCTAGTTGAACGTATCCTCTGTTCCTCCCCAGTAGCATTTTGACCATCTTCCGACCTGGGAGTCCCATCTTCCGATGGTATACCGACATATCTCTGGTTGTACTGATCCATTTAGTTTTCACGGCAAGAATACTGGGGTGGGTTGCCATTACCTTACCCAGGGATGGTAACACTAACTTCCCACAAATAGCAATTGCAGCTTAAATCTGATTTTGATACAATATTATGTTGTCTACTGTTTCCAATAAGGATTTTTTTCTAGAGAATTACTTTAACTTTTGAATTTATAAGTAACAAATTAGAAAGTTTTGCCTTTTCCCTTTCTTTCCCTTGGTAACTTTCTTACTATGTGGTCTGTAACAGCATTTCTAAGTAGGTGTATTGGACAGGTGAAGAAAAATGTATGATACTTGACTTCTGTGTAAGAATAAGAATGGAAATATATCACTTCCTGTGGGTGTAGTATATTGTCAATTATATATAGTTATTCTCATTTAAAATTTTACACATTTGTGAAGGTGGGTGGATTTAGAGAAACCACAATTCAGTCTTTTAGTTTACAGAGGAAATGTGCCCTGATTATAACTTCTATAGCAAAAAAAAAAGTGAAAATAATTAAACAATGATGCATTATCTTATGTGCTGCATAATCAGAAGATTTTAAAGAAGATGCTAAAGAAATGATAAGAAATATGCCAGGGTTACATGTTGAAAGAAATAATACCAAAAAAGCATGCTTTTACTACCCAAACATCATCCTGGTAGAAAAACCCAGTTTATCAAATTTCACTGCAAAACTGGTCACGAATGTTAAAAAAGGATGTCAATGCCTGCAACATATACCATTGTGAGCTGTTTGAGGTAGGCCAAATCAGGAAACAGACAGTGCAAGGATTATAGGAATGTTACTTTATTGCTATAGGGTACATTAACAGAATCTTGAAAGAACCTTGAAATCATGCCAGAATTTTCCTCTGTACCCTCTGATACCAGACAGACTCAAGCCAGGATTATCTTGAGTATTTTTTTCTCATGCCTTCTCCTTTCCCAGGAGTTTCTGAGTTACTGTTTGCTTTCTCTTAACAGTTCTTGCATTACTTCCTCATTCAGCTTTATTTTGTTGTCATCTGGGAGATAAATTAAAGCAATCATTATTTCCCCACATTCAGTCTGAAAATGTAGTATTATAAATCTCCCTTCTTCATCTTGTTTTTCCAGATTACACAGTACTTTTTCCACATGTATAGCTACTCTATTTTTCCCCACAATTTTTTTACCAAGATATTTGCATTCCAGTAGTTTTCATTATTGTTTTTAATATACATCTCTTGAAGACATAATATGTGCATTTTCCTTGCTTAGGTTCAAATAAAGGTTTTTTTTTTTCATTTTAATTAGGCTATACAGCTCCTTAGTATTAGCTGAGAATATTTTAATTTGGTAAAGGTTCTCAAATATTTATTATTCCTTAGCAAAGCCCATAATCAAGTAATGGAAGATGTTTGACTTCCATTACTATGGATTACTATGTAAGCATGAAGAGGGATTTATGACAAGTATAAATAAATAAATATACAATATATTCTTAATGCAGTTCTCCTTAATTCTAAAATTGATGAAATATAAATTATAGGAATGGCACGCTCAGATTAAAAGAACAATGAGCAACAAAGAAGCAACTTATCTGCTTACAGCTAGGTAGACACAATTGTATATCATACATGTTCCAATTACTTTTTATATCACAAAACTACCATATTTGAATAAAATATGACTAAATGGCAATAAAAACACTAGAATGCAATAAATCATATCCATTTTAGACTAAAAAAAAAGTGAGTATAAGAAAAATATGCCTTCTCCCAGATTTTAGTGAAATCTATGTATTTAATAAGATAGGAACGTGATTCTTTGAAAATTATGGAATTTTTGGTCACAGAATGAGAAATTTTTTATGAGAATAGTCCCTAGGGCAATTTGACAGATTTCAAACAAAGTCTACAGTATTCTTTTCCTGTTTTTTTTTAATTTGCTGAAGAAATTTTTAGTTGATCTCAAACAATTTTCATGCTGCTCAAAAATGTAAGCAATAATTTCATTCCTGTCCATGAAACCCTTCTGTATTATTGTAATGTTTGGTTCTTTGGAAACAAGAATATTTGGAAGATTCTTTAGAAACAAGAATCTCTAGCACAGCTTAATATAGTTGGGGAAAATCCCTGCAAAGTACAAAGCAGGGTAGAATCCTCTGCCAATTTTCAAATCAGAGAAAGTGTTCAAATATCTCTTGTACATGAAATACAAACAGCCATGTTGAAAAGTTCAAGGAATTCATGATACAATGTAAGTTCCCTTTCAAGATTTATTTCTAAAATAAAGACACTGTATTCCAAAACAGAAACAATGATCTTCTCTGGTTTGGGGGCAGAGACCAATTTTTCCTTCTTTCATCTTTGCAAATTAAGCTTTGCCTTTTTATCATTTTTTCACTGCATCTCTTCCTCCCTTCTCCAGGAATACTAAGTGTATTTCTCTGTCTCTCCCCAATAAACTGTATCCCATCCTTAAGTAGAAACTGCATCTTTACATTTGCTTCTAGCAGGTATCCTGAACAGATAGATGATAGATAGATAGATAGATAGATAGATAGATAGATAGATAGATAGATAGATATTTAAATTTATATCACCTTGATATAACATTTGATGTAAAGAAAGCTGTTAAATTTACTGCCATGTCTACCTTGCTTTTCCAAATTCTTCACACTCTGTGTGGGCATAGAAATTAGGGAAACCATTTCACCAAATTTGTCCATTGAGATATTACTGCAAACCTAGCATTATTTTGGGCAGGATCCCTCAAATATTTTGGGCCCATATGTGTACTTAGAAAGTGAAAAGTTACGGAAACTCTCACAAAATGGCTACCATGAATGTAGTAAACTTCCAAACAGAACACTGCAACACAGCCATTATAATTTTTGTTTTCTAAGAATACCTGTGTAGGACCCAGAGGCTTTGCTGGAAATAAAGATGGCACTTGAGGTTGGATTTTTGCTTTGCAGAATGCTAGCTTGCAATTAATTTTATTTTTAAAACATTTATTTTTAATTATTGAAAATAACTTTATTTTCTAAAAAGTAATACATGAGCAAGATGTCAAAGGGTACACTAATCTCGATAGGTGCCACATTGCAGGCCCATGTGAATAAATAGGGTTGAGTAATGTGGATGAATAGGGTTGAGTAACACCTACCACAAAATAGATTGTGAGAAATATTCAAATAAATCCTGCAACATCCTCCTTTTTAGGAGGAAAGGGTGAGATGATGGGGGGGGGAATAAGAAGTGAATCCCCTCTAAGTCTTTTTTCAAGATTCAGGTGGCAAATCCAGCCAACCAGCTTCCAGGACCTTTGTGTACATTGTCCCACAATTCATTTGATACACATTTAATACACATGTAATACTTTGTACTACACTTGATCTTAGTCAAAATACTTGGAGGTATGCACCTTAAGATTCACGATAGGAAAAAAAAAAGTTTTGAAAATAACCCTGCAAGGCAATAATTAGAATGAAGCTAGTTCTGAACCTCCTCACCAGGGTTCCATTCTGCAGGAATTCAGTGCCACAAGACTGAACTATATTTGTGGATGTTCAAATATTTCAAGCTTTATTTATTGTTTCTGAGGGTCTTTCTGAGCAGAAGTACAAGAAGCCTTAATCAATTTGTTGGGCTAAAGCTCCCATAATCACCAGCCAAGACAAGTTGGGAAAATAATCCTTAAATGATGTCTCAGGAATCAAACCTAATAAATAGGTGCCTATGTCACACTTGTTAGTATGTACATCAGAAGTCTCACTCAAAAAAAAAAAAAGGAGATAGCCTGTACAAACAAATGAATAAATTGTGGATTATTACCTATAAAATAAGATACCTCGTTTATAAAAGTAATAGACCTCCACTTATTTATACCAACCCATTATGTCTCATACACCCAAACTATTGTTAAACAAAGAAACACATGATAGACATACAGTACTAGCTTTCTTCCTTCTAAAGGAAAAGACAAAAAAGAAGGAAAGAGGAAGAGGAAGGAAAGAGGATTGGGAAACAAAACTGGATGGAAATCAAATTGGAGCCCTGTTTAGGCATTACAAAAAGGAATAAATTCACTAGAAAGCAGCAGCTTCCAAGTAACAGCTACTCTTCTGACTAATTCTTAAGGGCATCTAAACTTTCCAGCTGCAGGATCTGTGGGCATTTGTAGCTCCTTCTTATTCCTTTGTTTTCAAAACCTTCTTCTTTTATTACCAGTGAATATAAAACAAATCGAATTCTCTGGGAGAAAAACTGTGCCTTCCTAGGGGGTAAATACAATAATGAGTTGACTCTTTCCTTGAAATTAAGTAAGAATAATTAGGGTTACTGTGTCTTAGGAAAGGCCCACAATATTGCAATATAAGGCAATGAAAAATTATTACAGATGTGATTACTGATGCATGAAGCAGATGTTCACAATCCTATTAAGTTCTCAATCATGTGGTATTTTTAAGCTGTTTTATTTTGTCTACAAAGATTTCCTCTTTTGTATAAAAAAGGGAAGGAAGTGGAGGGAATTTGTTTACACTTAAGTTTTGAAAACAGCCTTACAAGAGCCTTTGGGTTGCAGGATGTCAGTTTATGGGATGTCATTTGAATTCTTTACTGTAGAAACTGTAAACACTAGCAAAAGGTATGTAGACATATTATGCTGCCAAACAGGATTGGAGAAATTTAGTATAGGGCTTCAAAAGAAACACAACAAAGCTAAAAGAAATATGCCACATCTTATTCTCAAAATAAAATGTAGCAAATAGCATTCTTTTGTCTTCTTAAAGGAACTGAAGTTAATTAGATATTTCTGTGAATTACCTTTGTCCTTACTAGTCATATTCATTCTCTCTCTCTCTCTCTCTCTCTCTGCTAAAACTACCAATTTTGGGCTGGAAAAGTCAATTTTTATTGAAGATTTTTACATGAATAAAAGGTAAACATAAGAACATATATAAAGGAGAGTTTAAAAAGAGAAAAGAAAAAAGAAAAAGTGAAAAACAACACAAATAAAGAAAAAAGAAAAGAAAAAAGAAAAAGAAGAAAAAGATAATTAAAGAAGCGAATTCCGATTTTCTTTACAGAAGTTACAAACCAATTTATTATCCCTCCTCCCTCTCTAAGATTACATGACATAGTTCCCCTCTATCCCATATTCAGCCTTTTTATCAGCAAATCCAGAAATCACCATTTCATTTTTTTTCCATTTTCAGAAAAAGTCGATAAAAGGCTTCCAGTCATTTATAAAAGTACTTGTTGTTTTATCCCTGACCAAACAGGTCGATTTTGCCATTTCTGCAAATTCTGCCATCTTCACAATCCATTCCTCTGTTGTGGGTGTTTCAGTATCTCTACAACGTTGTGCAAAGTCTTGCTGCAGTTACCATATACAAAACCAATATTTGAATCTTTCTAATTGGTTATCCATAAGTCCCAATAAAAGAAGTTCTGTTTTCATCTGAATATTAACCTTTAAAATTCTTTGTATCATCATATGTATTTGTATCCAGTAATTTTTTTGCTTTTTCATGAGTCTACCATGCATGGTAAAACATCCTTTCATTTTCTCACACTTCCAACATTCATCAGAAGTACCTTTATATATCTTAGATAATTTTTATAGTGTCATATAAAGGTCCGTATAATTAAAGCTATAGTTTTCCCAGTAGTAATGTATGGCTGTGAGAGTTGGACCATAAGGAAGGCTGAGCGCCGAAGAATTGACGCTTTCGAACTGTGGTGCTGGATAAGACTCTTAAGAGTCCCTTGGACTGCAAGGAGGTCAAATCAGTCAATCCTAAAGGAAATCAACCCTGACTGCTCATTGGAAGGACAGATACTGAAGCTGAAGCTCAATTACTTTGGCCACCTAATGCGAAGAGAGGACTCCCTGGAAAAGACCCTGATGCTGGGAAAGACTGAAGGCAAAAGGAGAAGGGGACGGCAGAGGATGAGATGGTTAGTTAGCATCACCGATGTAATGAACATGAATTTGAGTAAACTCCAGGAGACAGTGGAGGACAGGAAGGCCTGGCGTGCTATGGTCCATGAGGTCACAAAGACTCGGACACAACTAAATGAATGAACAACAACAACAACATACTAACGGTACATCATTTTATAAAAGTTCTCTCTTAAATTATAACACATGTGAATTTCAGTCCTTTTAATCACATTCTTTCCCATTGATCCATCTTTATATTATAACCAAAATACTTAGCCCATTTTATCATGCACTCTTTAATTTGTTCTTCTTCCGTTTCAAACCTCAACAAAAGTTTATACATTTTAGCAATCACATGTTCATCATTTGTACACAGTTCATTTTCGATTTCCATCTTACGTTGTTCAATACTTTCTATTTATGTTAAATCTTTCTCTTAATTGTGCATACGAAAACCATTGAAAACTAAATCCCTCTTCAGTCAATTTTTCTCTTGATTTCATTTTATGTTCTCCATGTTCCTGTACTAACAAATCTTGATACGTTAACCATTTCTCTTTGCCTGCTGTTTCTTTTCTATAAAATGCTTCTTACGTTGAAACCAAAAAGGTATTTTTGGGCACAGCCTGAATTTATATCTATTCCGTATTCTTAATATGACACTTCTAACATAATGGTTTTGAAAATTTACATTAACATTAACTTTATTGTACCATAAAAAACTGTGCCACCCAACCCTCAGGTTGTTTTCTTCTACTTCTAACATTCTCTTACTTCTCAACAGTACCTGCTCTTTCATCCAAACCAAACAGCAGGCTGCAAAATACAATATAAAGTCAGGAAGGTCCATTTCTTGAAAAGTAGGTAAGTGATATAGCACAATCTGAAATCTTAGAAGGGCTGGTGAAAAAAAATCTATAATTATTTTTCTTTTCATTAAAACATAGTTTTTTTCTATCTTTATTGTACGCTTTCACTTATACAATATATTAAAAAGACCTCCTTTCTTCATAACCGTACCTTTTCACTTACATCTATTTTCATATTAAGGAGTGAATGTGGTGTGGCAACATTAGCTTTTACTGGGTATTATCAACAATATTCCAATAGCACATTTTGGGGACAAATAAGAGAAGAATAGATATATTGCCATGCTTTGTTTCTTTTGGTCATCTTACACAAATTCAGCAAGACATATCTTGAGTTCTTATAGTACCTAAGGAAATTTGGACCCAAAATTTACTCTGGCCTTTTCCTGCCTCCTGAGTTAGTGCTATTCACCCATCCATGAATCAGTAGAAAAGTTGACTGGCACGTTTACTGTTCTCCCTACCATTCCCTATTTTGTCTCTATTGCTCCTGTTTCAAGTCACTGCCATTCATCTGACTCCACTCCAGAGTAATGGATAATGATGCATAAAAATTTTATCAACTTGGGCTGCCTTTGAACAGTGCAGCTCAGAACATGCTCAGAACTACTTTAACACCACTCTAGCTGAGGATGAATTCAGACTGCCACTTACATGGACTGGAGATGAGATGAATGAAAACTTGTGCAGATATGGCTGGAAAAAAATATATTGCCAGGGACCATCTGTGCCATGGCTAGGTAGAAATGAAGAAAGAACTGTAATGTGGATATGAGATTACTCATATTGTGAGACCTCCCTTCCCTTGTTTATCCACACACTGCATTGTAAACTGCAAGAGAGCACTTGAACCTCACTCTTATAAAGTAGAGGAGGGCAGTTATTTTACAGATGGCAAATGCACTTTATTATTTATTTGGAATTATTTTTGGAAGTCAATAAATACAGGAAGGCAGAGCTAATCTAAGTGTTACCAATTTGGGTTGCACTCTGTAAGAGGGGGCTGAAAGAAAATGAAAAAGTGGCCTTGGACGTCAGGTTAATCATCCCTGTTTTAAAGAATCCTATGCAGGAATTTTGTATTATTTCAGTCCAGCAAACTTAATTTCCTATTCATATAAACAACTTTGCATCCATACGTCGCTGTTTTCTGCCACTATTACAAAGCTGTCCCCGAGGATAGAAGGAGTCAGGAGGTCATCAAAAATCCCAGGAATTTTCTGCACATAATAGGGTGGACATTATGAAGGCTATCCTTCAGGAACTTATTTTTTCTGTCCTCCGGACTCCTTTGACATCCAATATGTCTAAACAATTGACAGTCATTTTAATAATGGAAAGGAACTGGCTAACATATAGAGAGCAGATGTCACCAAAAGCAGGATTCACTTTACATTCTTACCAGGCTATAGTGTTCCTAGATCTAGATCTAGACTGGTGATTCTATTATATCAAGCTGAAATTTAACTAATTGAAAACCAATCTTTTAATGCTAGGCTCTAACACACCATAGATATTTCCTTTTGGCACCTATATGGCTCCTGCTCAGATGTTTTATAGAGATCTTCAGATTAAATAGAAAGTTGAATTAAACACACAGTATTGTTAAGTCCATTATTGGCCAAATGTCTAAATGGAATATAAAACAAGATCTTCCCACTTCTCATTCCATCATTTACCTAACACCACACAAATAATTTCAGTAGGAAGAATGAAAAATATCCAGTAATGAAAAAATAAGGATAAAAATAAGTAGTAGTTTTTTTAATTATTAGTTGCTACCAATATGCCTCTCTTTGTTCTCAGTATGATACATGAAACTAGTTAATACAGAAAACAATGCTTTCTGTTTAAGTTCTATATGTCAGTTTATTGAGCTCTGTATTCTTTGGAATCAGGTTTAAACTATATTATTTTAATTATATATCAGGCAGATGGTGTTTTTTCCCCCCTCTAAAGTAAGCACAGCAGCTTCCAGTGTGGAAATGGAGAATGTAGTCTAGTGGCTGTTGCTGAAGAAACTCCATCTTTGAGTTTGGTTGGAAAAGAAAAGGTGGCTTTTTCCCTTCCATCTCATATAACAATGGGTCTTCAGCTAGCTCTGATCTATCTTCAAGATGAAGAAGATCTATCTTTAAGATGAAGAAGCATGAACAGAATCATAATTTGGAAGCTGCCATTTAGGTCATCATTTCTAACCCATTGCACAGTAATGGAATTCAGATTAAAGTATCTCTGACAAATCTGTCTAGTATCTGAATACCATGTGATAGTATCTGTATATCTGAATAATGATAAAACATTTCTTCACTAAGGAGAGGCATACTAATAAGATCACCCATTCAACTGATAAGAACACCATTATAAATTAATTTTATTCCAGAAATCATACTGCTACATCCATCTCTTGCCTTATAGTTCTGACACAGAAGAATATAAAAGGAAAATGAGGAAGCAATCAAGGAGGAAATGAAATAAAATGAGGAAGCAATCAAGGAGATGGGACAATGAAGTACTGATCCCATTCCTAAAAACCTGAGCAACCATTTCATTGGTTTGTTGATTTCAAACCTCCAAGCTTAGTTCACAGATTATTGCATAGCTGCTTACTGTAAATCTAATGTCCAGCAACTGACACACCAATGTAATCATATGTTACTCTATCGTACAAATAATGCCATCTCATGCCAGTGTTCTTCCTAGTATCAGGAAGCAACTGCAGAGGAGGGTGATACTTGTATTATTTAAGCAATAAAGGAAGTTTGTGTACAATTACATAAAAGAAATTCAACTGACTAATTTTAAGCAGCTGTCAAGGATAACAAAGTGAAAACAAGTTACTTACATTTAGGGCACACGAACTGTTCTCTGGCTTCTTACAGGACTCTGGAGTATAATTCTTCCTGATCAGAATCCTTATTTTATCATCAAGTTCTACACTGTCGCATCTAGTTTCAGAAGAGGAAAATAAATTATAGCTTATTTCCTAAAGCCAACAAATACTGTATATGCACATAAGTGAACTCAACTCTTTATTTCATCAAGGATAGTTTTTAAACATATTCTAAGAGTTTCCCAAAAGTTATTCTGTCAAGTCAAATTAGAGTTCCAAGAAAAACCCATAACCTGTTAATTACTTATGAGTTTTACAAAATATATGTTATTCAAACATTTTTTTTAAAAAAAAGCTGAGTATAGTTGATAATATAAATCTGTTGATCTCATAAGCTTAAACATCACCAGCTTGGAACATAAAATATGATTCTCATATTACTGTACAGTTACAATAGTGCTTTGTGGCCACATGTGAAAAAAATCTTTAAATTTAAAGGTCTTGTTCACAGTGAAATACTCATTAGAAGTTCTGAATTATAGGACCACCCAACCAATAGTCTTTTAATTAATGAGCATTTTCTTCCTATTTGGGCCAGTTTTTTACACTGTTTCATCCAGATGTTTTACTTGTGTATATTTCCATCAGCTGGCTACAAATTTAATCCTACAAGAAACTGTTTGTAGCCATGGACACACCTTTTCCACAGTTGTATTTTAATTGTTGTATTTTTGGCATGCATAGATGCAGACCACTACCTAAATATAAACATTGATGGCTGTGCCAGAGACCCGCCTTCCTCAAACTGATTCAGTTCCAAAAGTATCAGCCAGTATGATCCACTTTTCCAGCCTGGGGCACCCCAGATATGTTGAACTTCAAGTTGCAGAATTTTCAGCTGAAACATCTTGAATGTGTTGGTTGGTTTTTCCCTCACACCAAATAGTCCTTGTATGCCAAGCATTCCTATATGCTTTCTGTTTTGAGGTATGAGGGAAGATTCATTTATGCTCAGGTTTTCCCTTCAGTTCTTTCTGGACTAGGGGCCATAATTAGTTCCTGCAAACAGGATGTGAAGATGTCTCTGACCATGTTATCTTCAAGCTTATTCCAGAGACACCCAAGGCTGTGTGCATGGGAAGTTTTGTGTTGCAAGGAGGAGAAAAGCACCACTACAGACTGACAACTGAAGACAGGTCAAGGCTGCCTAAACAGCAGGCTGAAGATGAGAAGGAGGTAATAGCACAAGGAATTGTTAGTAAAGTGTCTTCATGCCATGGAAAGAAGAAGATGAGAATGTACCTTATGAAACTAACAGCCTGTTGGAAGGGGAAGGAAACTCAAGCATCTTTCAACAGACCTATGAATGTTTCTCCCATCATTCCAACAAACCTGAGCCAACAGGTTGTCATGTTTAGCAACTATGTGGATGTTCTCTAAAAGTAAAAATAATACAAAGAGATTGCAGGATCTTCATGAGGTCTGACTAAATTGTGTTCAGCATACACTGACATAAATCAAAGGAAGGTGAGTGTTTAGAAGACAACTATAGAGAGGAAATAGAGCTATCAATATTTTTATTTTACATGAAAGGCCAATTAAAATCAACAAAAATTAACAAGGGTTCTTGGAGTCCAGCTTGCAAAATACAGTTGAAGTGACATCTCATTGGCATTTATTCTCATTACTTATTTGAACAGGTGTAAGCCAGGAAAACCCCATCCCACCCTGTAAAGGATATAAGTCCTACTAAACCAGGAAATATTCCTTATTCCCCTTTATTTTAAACAGATTAAGATCTTAGCAAACATAAATGTACTGTAAGTCATTTATATTTATATAGGCTGACCATATGTCCCGTTTTGAACAGGACAGTCCCATTTTTTAAGCATTTTTCAACCGTCCCGTTGTTTTGATAAAAATCTCAATTTTGTCCCATTTTTTAAAGCCGGCAGGAATGGCGCGGAAGGAGGATCCAAGCCGGAGCTGCCGATTGGAAGCAGCTCAAAAGAGGAAGCCCTCCCGCCTACCAGTACACGGTAAAGGAGGGTGGAGAGGTGGACAGGAGGGCGAACCGGGGGGGGGGTTTGCAGATGGGAGCCAATCACGTGGACGGGGGGCGGGGACCCCTGTCTTTTTCATGAATACAGAATATTACATAAGACCCTGTCCCGTTTTGCCATCCCAATGTCCTGTTTTTGTCTCAAGGAAATATGGTCAGCCTATATTTATACCATCCCAAATACACATATTCCTGAACTTTTTGAGCAGTGCTATATTAAGTGCTTGCCAGAGCAGAAAGGTGCAGTGTAATTCAAATAATCCATCCATAAATAATATTGCTATTAACTTTCAGGAATTCCCCATCGCTACCTAAAAGAAAGGGATGTTAAAACAGATCCTTTACAAAGAATAAAACATGAAAATGTTTGTTAGTATCTCAGAAATACTAATAATACTCAAATTGTCTTAATGCCAAATTCAGCTTTATTTATAAATTTTCATCTGTAATTATTGTTACATTGGTAACAGTGCAGCATCAGTACTGCTTCATTGTTTCAATATTGTTGTATTTACATGCACTAGTATAATGATATCATTATAACAACTGTATTATTGTGATGGGTTCCCAATAAAAACATGTCTATGAAATTAAAAGTCAGCAACAAGCTAAACCAAATTCTTGCTGTAATCCTAGATTTTAAGTTGTTTTCTGCAAGCAACTAGTAATGTTGCATTCATAACGCAAATCCTATAAAACGAATACTAAGCAAAGTTCTGGAGCAGACTTTGCAGAATTCTCTAGCTTCCATGTTTACTAGGAATAATTCTGGGAGTTATAGCCCAGTGCATCTGGGCAGCAGCAAAATGGAGGAGGTCTAGTTCACAGGACCAACGGTTGCAGGCTCTGTCTTGGCAAGATATTTGCATAGGCCCATGAAATGTATCACTTCATTTACCACATTGTTTTATTGGTGTATTTGCTTTCCAGGTTGTTCTTGTCACAGTTCCCATAGCCTCATTTCTCTTGTTATGTATTATTTTATTTATTAAACAGATTTATAAGGCTGCCCAACTCACACACGGTGACTCCGGGAGGCTTACAGAATTAAAAACCATAAAAACACAATAAATACCCCCCCGGTGGCAGCAAACACATTCATACCAGCCACTTGATTGGCTCTGGAGCAGCTTGGGGTCCCCAGGCCCGTTGACAGAACCACGTCTTCAGGGCCTTCCGGAACAGGAGCAAGGAAGGGGCCAATCTTATATCTGGGGGAATGATGTTCCAAAGGGAGGGAGCCACTATGGAAAAGGCCCTTTTCCTTGGTCCCACTAGGTATACCTCCCTGACTGAAGGGACCCGCAACATGCCCTGCCTCCCTGCTCTGGTGCGCTGGGTAGATGTGACTGGGGAAAAGCGGTCCTGCAAATAATCAGGCCCAAGCCATGTAAGGCTTTAAAGGTGATAACCAGCACCTTGAATTGGATCCGGAAGCAAATCGGCAACCAATGCAGCTCCCACAAGAGAGGTGACACATGCACAAGTCTAGGCTTGCGCAAAACTATGCAGGCTGCTGCATTTTGAACCAAATGAAACTTCTGGATACTTTTCAAGGGCAGCCCCATGTAGAGCGCATTACAATAGTGCATACAGGAGGCGACTAGGGTGTGGGTGACTGTGAGAAGGGCCTGTTGGTCCAGGAATGGGCATAGATGGCGCACAACATGTGGTTGTGCAAAGGCTCTCCTGGCCATGACTGCCACCTGCTCTTTGAGCAGGAGTCGTGAGTCCAGGAGAACCCCAAGGTTATGCACAGGGTCTGTCTGGGGCTGTGCAACTCCATCCAAGACCAAAGATGGTAATTCTCTGGAAACCAAAGAGCCCCAAACCCACAGCCATTCCGTCTTGCCAGGGTTCAACTTCAACCTGTTGCTCCCCATCCAGACCTCAACAGCCTCCAGGCACTGGGAGAGGGTGGTTGTGGCATCGCTTAAAAGAGATGTACAACTGAGTATCATCAGTGTACTGGTGATATCTCACCCCATGGTGATGGATGATCTCACCCAGCACCTTCATGTAGATGTTAAACAGGAGTGGAGAGAGCGCCGACCCCTGCGGCACCCCACAAAGCAGGGGCCAAGGGCGGGACCTCTCGCCACCAATCAACACTGACTGGAAACAGCCCTGGAGGAAGGAGGTAAACCAAGACAGCACAGTGCCCCCCACCCCCAACCCCCAAATCCGCTCCAGAAGGATACCACGGTCGATGGTATTGAAAGCCGCCGAGAGGTCAAGTAGAGCCAGGATGGTCGCACACCATCCATCCCGCTCCTGCCAGAAATCATTGAAAAGTGCAACCAATGCCACCAATCTCTTATTGCTCATTCCTTTGATTAACACATGAGTTGGCAGAATCACTGGTCCAGTTCACACAGTGTGTTTGGTTTTGGTTTAGCACATTATATTTTGGGAACCACGGTATATAGTATAGCACATTATGTGAACTCATCCAATTTATACATGTGGGTTGCATCAGCTTTTACATGCTTATTTCATAAAAGCAGTCCTATTAGATTGGATAGAGTAGGACTACTGTATCTGGGCTTCAGAACTCCAGATGACCACTAAATGGATACCAATCTAGACAAAAAGCCATCTACAACTTTTGCTTACCTTAACTAACAGCGCTTTTCCTGGAAAACCCCTTTCTGTAGTAGAGAAGCTGGACACTGAATTTGGCAGAGTATGTGCAAAAGCTCTCCAAGGAGACTGCAGCTGTTGCATAACTTTATGCTGCAATCAACCCACCAGGGCAAATTCACAAGGTGTCAGTTTCCTGCAGGGAAAGCACTTTGTTCTAGTCTATGAAGGTTCTCAGTCATCCAGATGGAATTGTCTGTAGCTTGAATCATGTCAACCGGATTTCTATTTTCTCAGTGGAAACGTTTCGCTCCTTATCCAAGGAGCTTCTTCAGTCTGAGCAAAGTTAGTAAGGGAATCCTTAAATATGTTTCTAGGTGGCTGTGTGACCTTGCACCTGGGGCTAGGTCATGGTTATTTTGAGATGTTATTTCTAAGTCCCTTTATCATCTAAAGGAGGATCGTTAAGATCACCATGCTGCTGTAGAGCTTGCAAAATGATCTTAACGATCCTCCTTTAGATGATAAAGGGACTTAGAAATAACATCTCAAAATAACCATGACCTAGCCCCAGGGGTAAGGTCACACAGCCACCTAGAAACATATTTAAGGATTCCCTTACTAACTTTGCTCAGACTGAAGAAGCTCCTTGGATAAGGAGCGAAACGTTTCCACTGAGAAAATAGAAATCCAGTTGACATGATTCAAGCTACAGACTTTGTTCTAGGAAACAGCTCAGAAGTCAGGTTTAGATCTCTGAGACTGACAATCTGGCATTTTGTTTGTTTGTTTGTTTACCAGATTTGTATAGCTGCCCATCTCACAGAAAAGTGACATACAGATTTCATGCTATTAACTGTGCAAGAAGCAAATCAGGTGTGAAGCATGTCTTAGTCCCTTGGTGTCTTCCCCTTCCGGCACTTTTAATTACACTTTAATATAGTATTGCAGTACTTCTTTTTAAAGTCTAGAGGGCACTCAGAATTAAAGTAACAAAGCTTTACTAGATACCAAACCCTATTACTTAAACATATTTTAAAATAAATTCAAAACAAACCCAAAATTATGTTTCTCATTTGCTACAAGCATTTCTTATTTACTTCTTGATTATTTCTACTAACTGACAGAGAAATAAGGCAGAATTAAAAGGTAAATGATTTCTGCTGGGGCACAGGACAGCAGGGCTGTATTTCCTTTTATAACCTTTTTCTGACATCATATCATGGATGTGAAATTGTTGGCTTGTTTTTAGGGTGTTGGAGGGGGGTTAAGAGTTGAAATAGTGGCATCCAGTATTGCCAAGTCTTAATGTACCCATTTGGCCCCTTATCTTAGCAAAAAAAAAAGGGGGGGAATCTCACTATCCATGAAAAAAAGTGTCTCTGCCTTCAAATGCTGACAGCATAGTCTGAGCTGCTCTGGCATCTGACAAGTAAGTGCTAGAGAGGGCTGTATATTCTGTGAGCCATAGATGACCCAGCACTAGGCTAAACAATAAAGAAGCATGGAATGATGATTTTGGTGCCAGGGAGGGAAATAATGCATCCAACTTTAGGATACAACAGGTTTTCATTTTTTACCAGGGGCTGGTTTTCAATATGACTGAAAGAGAATTCCATAAAAGGCTCTGAGCAAGATTATTCTTTTAGATTGTATGTTCCCACCACAAGAGACGTGTTCTGTTTTGATAGCTTTGTTACAAATAAAATTCCATGGGATGAAGCTTCTTTCAGATGCATTCAGTTTCACCTGCTTTCTTGCTATGCAGCTGTTACAGGCAAAAGTACGTGATGCTGTATTGGGATTTCAAGGTGGCAGTGGAGAGACAAAACTAAATTGCATTTTATTCTTTGGAAAAATTAGCTATAATAAAAACTTATGTTGACATTCCTGCAGTTCCACAGTGGTTTGCCCAGGCAAAGCAGGACCAAGTTCTCAGAAGGCTTCTAGAACCAAGTTCTCATAGTAGTTTAAGCGTCATGTTCCCAAGAAGCAAGTACAGATACATATCACCTAACTGAAAAGAGTGTGTGCATTTAGGAGTGAGAAATTAATTTGGGAAATAACAAATTGAAGAGAAAAGCCCAGTTCTCAGCAGCCCATTTGGAGCACTAGAGAAGCTGATGCAGAAATTCTTGGAAACTGGTTGCTGTGTCAATAAAACAAGGCTTCTGTTATATGAAAAGACTGCCTTCCTCTCCAATCCCCACAGGGTCAGGATTTTATAACAGTTCTACCTTGTAAGGAGTCCAACAGAACAGGGGAACTGTAAAGAGGGGTCCTGTTTCCCCATGCACTCAACCATTCCAGCCAATTCTATGCCTTTCCCTTGCAACCTGCAGGAGCCAATGCTCCCACTTTGAGATCCCATTCAGATTTGCTCATGATCCCTAGTTAGAGAATTCCTACAGTATGTAAAATCACATACAACAAACTTAGGGAAAACAGCATATAAAAATAAACATATTGGGGAAATGGCCTACAAAATATGCACAGTATATGAATTGCTGTACATGTGAAAATGCACCTTAATTTAGAGAGCATTCACAAAGTGATGCAGCACTGGAGCTTATATTTTTGGTAAATTACAGGCTCTGCATTGATCTTCAAACCTTAATTTCTAATCTTAGGATACATTGCATTCTTAATTTCTTAATTCTTAAGATATATTACATAAGCCTCTGAATGGTTGTAAGATCAGTTTCTTTCAGTTTAAAAAATTATGCAGAGGTCATGTGATGGAGATCGTGAGAGAGGAAGGAGGGGGAGCCTTCCAGGGTGAGAAGCGCTTTCACAGCCTGGAAGACCTTGGGCAACCATCCAAGAGGATCAGGCCGGCCCCGCCTTAGCCTGCTTGGGTTTTTCCCCAGTGAACTGTTCGGTGTGGCTTAGTTTAGCGAGATTCTTTGTAAGGTAGAGAATAAAGATCTAGAGCTTATCTCTGGGGCTCAGCATTGTTCTTTGCCTAACCACGACAGGTCATGAACATCTAAGACTGGATGGGGAAGACTACCTTCAGCTTTGTTTAGTCACTCTTGGAGGGCTTGGGCCTAAGTCTTCCAGCAACAATGCAGAATTATTTTTGGAACATAGTGGATATAACTCTTTGCAATGAAAAAGACATTGCTCCTTCCCATCCTTGCAAATAGAGAAATGTATGAGCTACCATGATAAATTTACTTGTAACAAAAGCTTTAAAGTGGAATGAAAGGACCTGTCCCACCCCACCATCCCCGTGCCTCAGCCAGTCATAGCACCTAGCTGATTCGAGAAGGTAAGGGTCAGCCCTGGTTAGTGCTTGAATGGAGATTATCTGGGAAATCCTGTGACTATAAGCTAGAATGAGTTGCTGACAAAAAATGCACTGGAAGACAGCAACGGCAAACCATTTTTTATTTTTTATTTTATTTATTATTTAAATTTATATGACCGCCCATCTCCCCCAAATGGGCTAAGAAAACTGCATGGATACAGTCACCAATTAGGTGGAGCTTTTTATGATTTTATGATTCAAAAACATGCATAGGTTGGTATGGAGATAATCATCATTTCTTCTTTAGAAAAGGGTGCTGTGGCATAATGTAGATAAATATAGATTAAAATTATATATAGGCATGCAAATTAAAGAAAAACATCACTTTCATTCAATTCTATCACAACCAAAACATCTGCCTATCACCCTTGTGCTTCTGTTTCCCATATGAAAAAGGAATGAAGTTTTAAAGAACAGCTAATAGCTAGCAGCTGTTTGGCTGTGAAATGACACATCTGGAAAACTTAAGTGCTGTTAAATGTGGACAGAACCGATTGTTTCCTAATAGCTTCTACTTAATTTTTTGGAACCATATAAATAACAAAGCAAAAACAAAAATAGGGAGTCATGCTTAGCATGGAAACATCTGGGATTGGGGGGGAAAATGAGAATGCCCCAATAATTAACTAAATCTGCATCTACAGTCTGTTCTATTATAATAAAAGGGCAAATGCTTAAACTTAATATCAAGGCAACATTTGGTGTCTCCAAAAGTCTTGAAATTCTTTGAACAATCTACTCAGTAATCAGAAATCTTCACTGATTAAGATAAGACTACTAATATGCAATTTTAGCACAAGTATATCATCTCAAATGGGTTGTAAATGTAAGACAACTAATAATGAAGAACAATCTTTTCCTTCAGTCACCAATTCACTATGTAGCAGCTACTGCTGCTGCTGCTGCTTCACCATCTTTTTTCTACTTAAGAGATGACTAATGTTGTTAACAACTGGGATATATTCAGAAAAAATATATCTTTGCCCAAACCATTCCCAGTTCTGTAGTTTTTTTAAAAAAAAATTAGTTACTTTCTGTGATTTTAGTACTGTTGCTTTGTTTTATTTTAAGAATTATTTTAGGCATCTTAAATGCTACCTTTTTAGAAGAAAAAGTGAGCATTTTACAGCTACTGTCTGGTTGCAAACATCTTCATTGGAGCCATATGTTTGAGAAGGTCCAGTTCCATACACTTTGGGATGAAATAAATTATCCAGGATAGCTTTTTCCAAGCCTATCCACAACTGTATCCTATGTATATATTGGGTCCTAACAATTAGGATTCCAATTCCCATAATTTTTCAGCCAGCACAAGAAATTCAGGAGTTGTTGGCTGACACTGGGATTTGGCATTTTTTAACCTTGGTTACCCTGACTTTTGGGCTAGAGACAGGGAGAAACTGCATTAGAGATTCTCAAAATCTTCACAGTTTGTCAGAAAAATTACAGGTAGTCATTGCTTAGCGACCACAATTGGGACCAGCAAGTCTGTCACTAAGCAACATGGTCACCAAGCGAAACATCATATGTCCGTGACAAACATACAATGTCACTTCCCATTCAGTTGTTAAGCAAGTCACCACAGGTCATTAAGCAAGACATCACGTGACCGCGACTTGTGATTTTACTGCTGGCATTTCCATTGACTCTGCTTGTTGGAAGACAGTTGTGAAGCGTGCAAATGGCGATCACGTGACTGCGGGGAGGCTGCAATGGTCGTAAATGCCTGCCAGTCACAAAGTGCCTAAATGTTGATCATGTGACTATGGGGTCACTGTGATGGTTGTAAATGCGAGGACTAGTCGTAAAGTTAGTTTGTCAGTGCCGTTGTAACTTCAAACAGTCACTAAACAGGACAGTCATTAAGTGAGGTCTACCTGTGTAGGAAGTGCAATCTCTAAGCACCTTTTGATATCAATTACCATGATATATTCATAGACAGGTTGCATAGACAGAAATATAGTAATATCCACATCTATTTATTGGTATTATCTGAATCAAATCAGTGTGACTGTGAAACTGCTGAACTCTTGCGTACATTTGGTGACAGATGAAGATCAGTAACTGATGCTGAATCTTAGTGTTCAGTCTGCCTTGTGTGGTTTTACTCAACCTTCAACAACGAGTTTGCATCTTAGAGTGCTCCTTGATCCAGCATATTCATTACAGACCCAAATAGTTTGATAACTCAGAGCATCTTCTATATTTTGATGGACCTCCAACTAAAACCTCTCCTGGATAGTACTAGGCCTGGACAGCTATGCATGCTCTGATACTTCCCTCTGCATTTGAACACTAGCTAAAGGCAGATTAATATTATGAGATAGCAAAAGAAAGAGAATAGGAGACCCAGGAGACAATGAGAGTTTTTCTACTCTGCCTCAAGCATCAACAGACAAAATCCTTGACCTAACTGAAACCTGATTTAGAGGTAAGCTCCACTGAATTCATTAGGAATTACTTCCAGGAAAGCTTGGATATGAATGCATTACATATTACATAACCAGTGTCAATGACTTATTTTTCCAGTGTTTGTACTTCATCCATTTCATTCACAATGATTGAAGCTAGACAGCTGATAAATGGGCAACATTTAACAACATTTAATACCTTTCAGAATCAGAGGGCTGACCAGTATGCAAATCTACAAATTTCTTCCGCAAGCTTTCGCAACTGGTTTTAAGCTGCCAGTTGTCTTCCTAGGAAAAAAGAGGAGAGAGGAAGTTAACACCAACTTTAGAAAACTATCAGGGGATTTTTTGTTTCTTCTCCCCAAAAAGTCAAACTGAATCCTTCACTGAAAAAACTAAATTGAGCCACATAATCAGCAAGTATCTTTTTTTATAATTTGCAATAAAATACCTTTAATAAAGTAATATTTCTATTAAACCTAATATTTAATAATTTAATAAAAATACATGCTGCCATCATCATACATTCATTCCTGAGATGGGAGTAACACAGTATTTCCCAGCCAGTGATGTTTATGTATTTTACAGATCTTATAGGCCACTCCAATCACAAGCTGGGCAATAAACAATTCCTCTTGTGTAATTTGGGGTGAAAAATACAAAGTGTTTTTTTTACAAAAATATGTGTTTGTTTACAAAATATGCAAACAAACAAATCCATAAAATCACATAGATCACATGATCAACCCAACCCAAGTTAAAAACAAATTCTGCTGCCAGGGAACATCATTTTCCCTCCTAGGGCCTGTTTGAACAGCCAAGTCTTAACAAACTTTCTGAACACCACAAGGGAAGGGGCCGTGTTGATGAGAGGACATTGAAATGGGCTTAAGTAATGGTCCTTTATGAATAACTGCAGAATCAAGCACGAACAAACCTTACCTAGGTCCTTAAGAAATGGAGTAAACAAGAGCTACTTAGTGAATTTTCTGTAGCAATAAATCATGTACTTGTGGCATAAAGCAAGACTGACCTTATCAAAACCCAACTGTATCCTACATTTAAGTAAATTATCCTTAATTAAATTTCTACAATTTAGTTTCCCTAAAGATTTTAAATGCCAGAGACCTTGACAAAAATATTAACTTAAGCCAATAATTGGTTTAGAGATCTATATTTTGGTCTAAAATATTTTCATGTATCTGGACTAAAAACATATCTCGGGAAACTAACTTTGTACACTCCACCAGTTTCTGACTCTTCAAATGTTTTGCTTCAGATTTATCGTCTATATCAAACAAATATTTCAATGTATATAAAAAGTATATATCATTATCTCCCATCAAGAAAAGTCTCTTAGAAGGTTAATGCAAATCAGGTAGCATTTTTATCTTCTCAACCACCACCAAGTCAAAGAAGCAAAGAGACATACATTTTGAAAATGGAAAAGGGAATAAGTGTGTTATCAGTTTACTTTCCATGCCTCATGCTCATTATAGATAACTTTATACTCTGTGAGTAAATTCTTCATTCGTACATTATAATTTAGAATTATATAATTATAATTATCAATGTTAACATTCTTGTGCAGCATAATAGTTAAGATAACCATACGACCTTTGCTTATAATTTTGCCTTATCCACTATTTCACAAGTTTCAGCCTACCCAGGCCTATAATGTTATATGAAAATTCTAATATTAATATTAGTATATCTGAATATATATTTGTAAGAATAATGTAGATAGTAAAAGCAAAAAAGCTCCATAGAAAAACACACAAATGTATTGTCTAAGTACCTAATA